>JZKD02S1795407.1:578010-604551 GCA_000966675.3 Picea glauca | reverse complement strand
TAACATGTGTTTTATGATATTTCCGGTCCAATACTAGAATGGGTGGAGTGAGATTCTTATGTTGTCTAGTTGTGCAACACTTCCCACTGACTTGACCTCAAACCAAAATCGAATTATATAATGTTTTAGGTCCAAGAAAAAACCATGTAGAATTGAAGGGATGAGACATGGAATAAAAATGGGATGAAATATAATTAAAAGCACAATATTTCCCTACATGATGTTAATTGAAGATGAGACAAGGATGGAACATATGCATAGTGGGTGAAGATAAAACATTGACGTGATTAGTAAATAGATACTATAGGTGCATATGAAAATCCTAGAAAGTGTCATACTGCCACACTAACAATATCAGGGTTGACTTAATGGATGTGTGGACTAATCATATTCAACTATGTGGTATTGATGATCACAACATGGAAGCTTCAAAAGGACAAGTGGTGGCCCCATATTCCAACACATGGAACTAATAGTGCAAAGGTTTCCAAGCTTGGCAAGGTGCCCCTTCTTATCAAAATTTATGTAAGTATTTGAATCTCAAATTTGAGGGAGAATTTAGTTGGGTGCTATAAAGCATTTTGGGTCTGCATGATCATGCAATATTTTCCCTTTATGGTTTTTTCTACATGAGTACTATGCCAAACCTAAAGTTGAATTTTAATTCATCTATAGTTTTTTAAGTCTGATTTGCATGAGTGGATTTTGGCCCTAGCATTCTCCACACAAAAGAGATATTTTTGGGGGTGGTGAGAATAATCTTTAAGGATTGAAATAATAGAATTGAATTGAAGTTTTGTTTTTTACCTCATCAATGGTGTTGGGTGCCCTTTATTTTGGTAGTGCTTCATAGGCCTAAGGTGTTGGCTCAAAGCCTTTACATTAAGATCTAAGAATGGTACTAGGGTTTTAGGTATCCTCTTGTGAATTTTTTGTTGTTTTGAGGGTGTGTTTATCCCACACACCTTATTGAATGTATGTGGGGGGGCTAGATGTTTGGTTTTTTCTCACGGACATATTTCTCCCTTGCACATTAATGAAGTTTTTTTAAAGGGACAAATTAGTTGACATACGGTCACAAATTTCTCATTGTCATTTATTTAATTTGTTTTCTTCATTGATGGTGTTGGGTTCCCTCTATTTTAGTAGTGGTTTGTAAGATGTGTGGAAAAACCTTGAGAATTTACAGTAATGAATGGGATACTAATGATCCCAAGATTGAAATATAAAATGGAGAATGTTAACATCTTCATGGCATGTTTCAAGATTAAAATACCAGAAAAATTAAAAGAAGAGAAAAAATACCATGTTGAATTGATTTTCGACCTCCTTATCCTCGCACACAGGTTTCAAATGGTGTTCCCTCCTCCTCCTCTATCCAGCATGCCCTCGATCCCAACCTTCTCCTTGTGTTCCCTCCTAGATGCCCTAAACCTCCTTCTACTTCTCCTCGCACGCAGGTCGACCTCCTTCTCCTCCTCTACGTGCCCTCCTCTCTTCCCTCGACCTCCTTCTCCTTCTCCTCAACCTCCTTCTTCTTCTCCTTCTCCTCGCATTCCTATTGAAAAATACTAAGACAACTGAGAGGGGGGGGGGTGAATCAGTTGTTACTGTGCTTAAACAATATATGACTATTCAAACAATTTTTAAGCTCTTCCAAGTGACCATCAATATTATACAACATATGAACAACATGAGTAATGAACATCATTCACACATAAGATACACACAGAGACATATTTTCACGAGGAAACCCATAAAGGGAGAAAACCTCTTCTTCTTTGAATGATAGGCGGTCTTTTAAGTTATGTACGTCATCTATGTTTGAGCATCAAATCAAAGTGAGTCTTCTACCTTTGTTTTACAAGATCCAACTTATTGAGAGCACCAACTCTCTAGTTTCTCTAGCACCCACTAGAACGAAGCACCAACTCCCTGAGTGTTCCAGCACCAACTAGATGGAAGCACCTACTTCCACTTATACAAGAACCAACTTGTATACAAAAAACTCTGTGTCCCATGCACCACTCTGCCACCCTATTTTTCTAGCCACAACCAGATGAAAGCTCCAACTTTCAGTATTCAAGCACCAACTTGAATAAAAGAGGACTACATTCCTCCCTAGCACCACCCTACCTCCCTGATTAAGAATAAATGACTGAATAACAAACAATACAGATGTCTTACTTCTTACCCCTTCTTCTATGTTCTGCAATTCTTCTCTTCTTCTATCTATTCTTCAATTCTTCTCTACTTCTATCTGTTATGTAGCTCTGCTCTGCTTCAAACTATTATGCAATTATGCTGTTACTTTTGTCTGTTTAGCATCTCTGAGTTTTATCTCACACTATGCATACTGTAATTTTACCTTTCTTATAGTTCAACTCATTTTTCCAGTTTGAACAACCAACCTACCATAGTCATTGCGTTTCCATTTTATCCTATACCCCCTATTCAGTTACACCTTGAATCTCCAAGAAAACGCCTCAGCAACTGAATCGCCAAACGTCTAATAACTATGATTCAGTTCTACTAACTGAATCATAATTGATCAATTAACTGTGAAGTGCAACAGTATCCCTTTGATCATATTTCCAATTAATCAACACCATTGAATTAATTCTGCAGGGTCTCACGTTTATCTCATATGCCCACTGGTTGTGACTGAATGCTAAGAAGAATTGATTTCATGATTTTTCATTTCATCATTGTTATGATGAAGGGTCTCGACTCTCCATGTCACGATCGTCGAAATAGAGCTTAGCTGCACTAGCTCCTCCCTCCAACTCTCGACGATGTGACCATGCACTATGACCACACGCCAAACAAACAAGCTCTTCGTGATTTCACACTTTTGTCATGAGTCTCATTGACTCCTCCAACTCCCGGTATCTAAAACTCTGAAATGGATCCAAATAAACAGTCCATGCTCTCCCTTTGATTGATGAATCAGATTAAATCGTGGTTTCGCATTTCTCGATTTCAAAGGATAGAGCACCTCCTTCATTTGACTTTCCAATCAGCGAAAAGATGACCTATCACCACATGTATTTTTCATCCAATTGTCAACCACCCTCGATCCAAGGGTTCATATCAATCCTCAATCTGATGGCCCAGATCATTTCTGGATATCTCATATCGCGAGTTCCCACACCATGCTCCGTTGACTCCTCCAATGTGTAAATCTGCGAAATTCTAGTCACTCACCACGTGTCCTTCTTGAATATGGAAGGTCCTCCTGCTTTCGGGACTTTGTAATCCCACTTCATCTTGCACGTAAATATCGTGCTCCTTCTTCTGGATCCAATGACGGTCAGTCTTCGGGCTCAGATCTGACGGCCATCGGGAATTCTGAATGGGATCCAACGATCACTGTTTCTCTTCATTGTTGATCATTTCCATGCCATTATCATTTTGTTTTTTATCGTGATGATATGCACCATCAATGAAAAACATGCACATGTTGTCTTATGTCTGTAAGTATGCCAACAATATCCCCCTTTGGCATTGATGGCAACCTTGAACCTGAATAACTGCACTCTGCACTCTCTGCCTTATGAACATGCAACCAAACATGCCACTGTAGCATCCTTACCAGACTGCTTACCACACTTTTTCTCCCCCTTTTACATCAATGTCAAAGAAGAAACACGCTCCCCTTGAACTGTTGCAATACATATCAAAAGTGTCAAATATGTGACAATCACATACTCCCCTTGACAAGGTGAACAGATTAAAAAAATGAAGATATAACCCCCAACTTCTAACGAAGATATCCAAAAGGTGTTGTTGTTAAAGGTTTATTAAAGATATCAGCTATTTGATCTGTGGAAGGAATATAATTCACATGGACAATTATGTTTGTAACCTGTTCTCTGAGAAAATGATATTTTATTGGTATATGCTTTGCCTTTGAATGAAGTACAGGATTCTTAGAGAGAGTGATGGAACTGGTGTTATCACAGTGAAGTGGAATGGGATCAGTATAAGTTACCTTCAAAAATGTAAGAGTTTGTATCATCCATAGAATTTGTGTTTAGCAAGTAGCAGCAGCAATGTATTCTTCCTTTGTAGTTGATAAGGAGATGGATCCATGCTTCTTACTAAGCCATGCTACTAACGAGTTACCTAGGAAGAATGCTCCTCCACTGGTACTCTTTCTCTCATCCACATAGTTTGCCCAATCAACATCTGAATAAGCAGCTAACTGAAAGTTCTGATTTCTAGGATACCATAGACCATAATTCATTGTTCCCTTCAAGTACTTGAATATCCTGGTTACAACTACTAAATGACTTTGTTTAGGACCAGAATGATAATGACCTACTATTCCAACAGCTTGCATTATATCAGAACGAGATGTTGTGATGTACAGAATACTGCCTACCATTGATCGATATGTCCTTTTATCAACATCAGGTGAAATATCATCTTTACTAAGCTTGCAACCAACCACCATAGGTGTACTAACAGGAGAAGAATCTTCCATCTGAAATTTCTTCAACATCTCTTTCAAATATTTTTATTGAGAGATAAATATTCCTGCAGAACCCTGATTTACTTGTAAACCAAGAAAGTATGACAGTTTTCCTATCATGGACATCTCAAACTCTATTTGCATAGAGTTATCAAACCATTGAACAGAGGAATCATTAGTACAACCAAAAATAATGTCATCTACATAAACCAAAACAACTAGTAAATCATCACCTCTAGACTTGATGTAGAGATTGTTGTCAACGGTACCTTTCTTGAACCCTTTGTCTTGTAAAAATTTGTCCAGTCTATAATACCAATCTCATGGTGCTTGTTTCAGTCCATATAAAGCCTTCTTCATCTTGCAAACATAATCAAGATTATCTGTCAATGAGAATCCTTCAGGTTGCTCCATATATACTTCTTCCTCTAGATCTCCATTAAGAAATGTTGACTTAACATCCATCTGATAAACTTTAAATTTCTTATGACATGAATATGCAAGAAACAGTCTGATGGATTCCAATCTTTCCACTAGTGCAAAAGTTTCATCAAAATCCTAACCTTCAACTTGTGCATACCCCTTACAGACCAATCTGTCTTTATTTCTAACAACTTGTCCTTTTTCATTCATTTTATTCTTGAACACCCATTTGGAACCTATTACATTCTTATCTTCAGGTCTAGGAACAAGCTCCCAAGTATTGTTCTTTTCAATCTGATCAAGCTCTTCATTCATAGCTCTAATCCAATCATCATGGTTGTTGGCTTCATAAAACAATTTAGGTTCAATCATAGATAGAAAAGCAATCTGATATTGTTCTATGTCTTTAACTAATTTCCTTCTTGTCTGAACTCCTTTGTTTATATCTCCAATTATCTAATTTTCAGGATGATTCTTTCTAACAATTCTGAGAGGTGGTTTTGTTTCTTTCTACTTATTTGTGCCAGCCTAAGTATTTGTTTCTTCATCTGACTCGGATTCTTCTCTTTCTGATTCTTGGACCTGTTCATCTTCATCTTCAACTATATCTTATGTGCTTGGTTCAACACTACTTACATTTCGTACCGAGATTTCTTCATCAACTTTTATGTCGATACAATCAACCAATTTATGCAGCCTCTTATTGTGGCATATTTACCCTTTACTGTTTGTAGCATAACCTAATAATATACCTTCATCAGCCCTATCATCATATTTGCTAATATTTTCATCATTATTATTGATATAACATTTACTCCCAAAGGCTTTAAAATGATTTATTGAAGCAGGTCTTCCAAACCATAGTTCATAAGGATTCTTGTCATTGTGTGGCCTGAGATGAGCTTTGTTAAGAATATGAACAGCTGTATGGATTTCTTCCACCCAATATGTCCAAGAAATATTCATTTCATTCATCATTGATCTTGTCATCTGTTGAACTGATCTATTCTGCCTCTCAACTACTCCATCTTGTTGTGGTGTTCTTAGAATAGTGTATTCTCATTTGATTCCATGTTTATCACAGAACTCTTTGAAGTTCCATGAACTAAACTCTCCTCCTCTATCAGACCTTACTACCTTCAATCTTTTTCCTATTTAATTCTCAGTCAGAGCCTTAAACACTTTGAATTTTTCAAATGCTTTAGATTTTTCCTTCAAAAAGGAAATCCACATTAGTCTAGAATAATCATCAATAATCAACATAAAATAGTTTTCTTTTCCTGTACCTTATTTTCTTGATGGTCCACATAAATCCATATGTACTAACTAGAGAGTTTTTTTTGTTGAAGGAAATTTTTTAGATTTGAACTAAGTGCGAGCAATATTTCCTATCTGGCAAGGTTTACAAACAGAGTCATATGGTTTTGATATATTTGGAATATCTTTTATTGCCCCATTGTTTCTAAGATTGATTATATGATCAAAATTTAGGTGTCTGAGTCTCCTATGCCATAGCCAACTTTCATCATATTTGCTTAAGTGGCATTCTTCTTTTTCTTCTTTTAACACATAGACATTGTTTTATGTTCTTATCCCTTTTGCAACCAATTGTCCTCAATTCAAAGACTTTATTTTACAATCTTTAGAATTAAAAACAAATTCACACCCTTAGTCACAAACTTGACTGACACTTAGTAGATTATGTTTCAGACCATATACAAACAACACATCTTGAGATTTTCCTTTGCCATTACTCAGGCTTACCATTCCTTTACCTTTTATTTTTCTTGATGCATCGTTTCCAAAAGTTACATTCCCTGATTTGTTTTCACTTAGAGTTAGAAACTTACTTTTGTCTCCAGTCATATGTTTGGAACATCCACTATCAATATACCAGGGATTCTTTTGTCTTTGGGTTGATAACACTAATCCACATTGGTCATCTTCTTTCTTCTTCCAAACCTTGAAATTTTTAGCAACAGGATTCAGATCTGGCTTATAGTTCCTTAAGCGACAGTCTAGAGATTTATGTCCATAATTATGGTGGCTGTAACAATATGGTTCACTGAATAACAGATCATAACGATTGTTATGCTCATAACTATTGTTAAGTTTTACCTACATCCTTCTCCCAGTCGTTACATGATTTATCATCTTTGATTGTTTGTTGCTTGGTTGTCTCAATCTTTGTGGTGACAGATAATTACTCCTTGAATAACTTGATTGCTCATATCTAAATATTAAAGAACAAGTTATATATTTGTGACCAAAGTTAGAACAGAAAAAACAATATCCATAGAAAAATCATTTGTACCTGGAAAAAGTTTGTCTTCTTTGAGTGGGTCGATTTCTTCCATGTTGATAGCTTCTCTGATATACATATTTGGTTCTGGTACTTTTTCTTTCATTCCTTCTTGGTGGCTGATTTTCTTTCTTTATTTATGCAAAGTGGTTGTTGTCAATGATTGTATATTTGACAAACTTGATGGGTTTTGTATTACTTGGATGATCACTACTTCATCCTTTTTCATAGCCCAAGCCATATTTCAACTTTGGATTCCTTTGTTGATTTAGAATGGAAGTTAATTCTTCTGAGGCTTTAATACTTGACATATTTTGGTGATACAATGCCTTAAACTTCTCCATTTCTTTTCTGGTTTTTACTATCTCTTCTTCTAAGGCTTCACACCTCGCTTTCTTCTTTGATAACTCTTGTTTCAGAATGTATTCTATTTTATTTTCCTCTTCTAACTCCACTTTTAGTAGAGCAAAGTCTTCATCATGTTTTTTATCATTCATTTTAAACTGCATCAACAATCGTTTTTGTTTTCTCTTCTTACATCTGAGTCTGTCAATTTCTTCCAAAGCACTGATTAATTCACCTTCCATATCCACCACATCTTCTTCATCATCCATTTCACCTCCTAAATGTTCATCATCAATATCTCCCATAGACGTAAGCATAAAATCATTCACCTTGTATTCATAGGATGAATCACTATCTATGTCTTCTGAGGAGTCATCATTGTTTGCACACAAACTTTTCTTTTTACTATATTTCTTAAATTTGTATTTCTTTTCATCATCAAAGTTCTGATCCTTTTTCTAGTGAGGACACTTGATGCAAAGTGACCTATCTTACCACAGTTAAAACATTTGAAAGGGATCTTGCCTTGATATTTTCCTAATCCTTTCTTTAACCTTCTCACAATTTTTGCCTCAATATCATCTAATTCTAAATCAGTTTTCTTGTCTACTTTAAAAGATGCTTCTCTAGTAATGGATTTATCTTTGCTAATTCTCATTTCATATGCAGTTAGAGTTCCTAGGAGTTGATCAATGGACAGTGTTTTAAGATCATTTAGTTCTTTTATTGCAGATACTTTTGGATTAAATTTATCAAGCAGAGATCTTAAAATCTTCTAAACTAAAAAATATTCTTAAATTTTCTCACCAAGACCCTTCATGGGATTCACAAGCTCTTCAACTCTTAAAAAATACTTGCTGACTATTTCATGTTCATTCATCTTTAGTTGTTCAAATTTCAATCTATATGTTTGAAGTTTGGCACCTTTTACTTTCTCATTTCCTTCATAATTGTTAATAAGTTTATCCCACATTTCTTTGGCAGTTTGAAGATGCATCACCTTTACAAAATCAACTTCTACAAGTCCATTCAAGATAGAATTCATTCCCTTAGCATTGAAGCTAAATTCTAACTTATCATCCTTGGAAGCTAGCACAACAAGCTTTATGTATCCAGTCTCTACTACATCCCAAACATCAACACCTAAGGCCATTAAGTATGTTCTCATTTTAATATTACAGAAGGAAAAGTTTGTTCCATCAAAGAGAGGAGGCTTATTGGCTAAAGTCCCTTCATGACTTGTCATGTTTAATCTTATGGATCTATCTTTAAATAAAGGGACCGGCTCTAATACCAATTGTTGAAAAATACTAAGACAATTGAGAGGGGGGGGGTGAATCAGTTGTTATTGTTCTTAAACAATGTATGACTATTCAAACAATTTTTAAGCTCTTCCAAGTGACCATCAATATTATACAATATATGAACAACATGAGTAATGAACATCAATCACACATAAAATACACACAGAGATAGATTTTCATGAGGAAACCCATAAAGGGAGAAAACCTCTTCTTCTTCGAATCATAGGCAGTCTTTTAAGTTTTGTACATCATCTATGTTTGAGCACCAACTCAAAGTGAGGCTTCTAGCTCTGTTTTACAAGCTCCAACTAGTTGAGAGCACCAAATCTCTAGTTTCTCTAGCACCCACTAGAAGGAAGCACCAATTCCCTGAGTGTTCCAGCACCAACTAGATGGAAGCACCTACTTCCACTTATACAAGAACCAATTTGTATACAGAAAACTCTGTGCTTTCCCAAGCACAACCCTGCCACCCTGCTTTTCTAGCTACAACCATATGAAAGCTCCAACTTTCAGTATTCAAGCACCAAATTGAATAACAGAGGACTACAGTCATCCCTAGCACCACCCTACCTCCCTGATTAAGAATAAAAGGCTAAATAACAAACAATACAGGTGTCTTACTTCTTACCCCTTCTTCTCTGTTATTCAATTCTTCTCTTCTTCTATCTATTCTGCAATTCTGCTCTACTTCTATTTGTTCTGTAGTTCTGCTCCGCTTCAAACTATTCTGCAATTCTTCTCTTACTTTTGTCTGTTCAGCATCTCTGAGTTTTATCTCACACTATGAATACTGTAATTTTACCTTTCTTACAGTTCAACTCATTTTTCCAGTTCAAACAACCAACCTCCCACAGTCATTGCATTTCCATTTTATCCTATACCCCCTATTTAGTTACACCTTGAATCTCCAAGAAAACACCTTAGAAACTGAATCGCCAAATGTCCAATAACTATGATTCAATTATGCTAATTGAATCATAATTGATCAATTAACTGTGAAGTGCAACAGTAGCCCTTCGATCATATTTGCAATTAATCAACACCATTGGATTAATTCCATAGGGTCTCGCATTTATCTCATGTGTCCACTGGTTGTGATCGAATGCTAAGCAGAATTGATTTCACAATTTCGCATTTCAGCATTCTTGTGATGAAGGGTCTCGACTGTCCATGTCGCGATTGCCAAAATAGATCTTGGCTACACTAGCTCCTCCCTCCAACTCTCGACGATGTGACCATGTGCTATGAACACTCGCCAAACAAATGAGCTCTTCATGATTTTGCATTTTTTTCGTGAGTCTCATTGACTCCTCCAACTCCTAGTATCTGAAACTCCAAAATGGAGCTAGATCAACAGTCCATGCTCTCCCTTTGATCGATGAATCATATTAAATCATGGTTTCCCATTTCACGATTTCAAAGGATAGACCACCTCCTTCCTTTGACTTTCCAGTCAGCGAAAAGTTGACCTCTCACCATGTGTAGTCTGCATCCAACTATCCACGACCCTCGATCCAAGGGTTCAGATCAATCCTTGATCCGACAACCTAGAAAATTTTGGGATATCGCATATCACAAGTTCCGACACCATGCTCCATGGAATCCTCCAATGTGTAAGTCAGGTAAATTCTAGTCACTCGCCATGTGTCCTTCTTGAAGATGGGCGGTCCTCCTTCTTTTGGGACTTTGTAAGCTCACTTCATCTTGCACGTAAAAATCATGCTCCTTCTTGTGGATCCAATGATGTTCGATATTCGGGCTCAAATATGACGGTCATTGGGAATTCTAAATGGGTCCAACGATCATTGTTTCTCTTCACGGTTGATCATTTTGATGCCATTATCGTTGCACTGCTAATCGTGTTGATCTGCGCCATCAATGACAAACATGCACACGTTGTCTTCTATCTGTAAGTATGCCAACAGTTCCCTCCTCTCTACCCTCAAACTCCTTCTCCTTCACCTCCTCTGCATTCCCTCCTCTCTTCCCTAACCCCCTTCTCCTCCTCTTCATGTGACCTACCTCGTCTGCGTGCCCTAACCTCCTCTGTGTTCCCTCACCTCCTCTCTTTCTCCTTTGTGTTCCCTCACCTCCTCTGCATGCCCTCACCTCCTCTCCTTATCCTCTATGTTCCCTCCTTCTCCTCTGTATTCCCTCCTTCTCTACTCTGACATCGAAATTCTCCCGCTCCAGCTAGCTCACACAAGAGTTGAAATGTGTTTTTTTTGTTTTTTTTTCAAACTTATGTTTTGTTATTTGTTTTTTTTGGTATTTGTTTTTTTTTTTGTTTTTATTATAGTTATATATAATATAATATATATATTATATAATATATATAAATTATAAATTATATATTATAATTTATAATATATAAATTATAAATTATATCTAGCATGGGGAAATTGATAAACCATGTAAATGTGTACATAGTTCAATGATTGATATGCTTGTAGGGCATCTAGATGATCCTCTCTTGGGATTTTATCATAACCCTATGTAGGAATTGATTGTGAACGAGTTAAAAATATACCCTTTACTAATGATGAACCACCAAATGAAAGATGTAAATACAATAATAGTGTTTGTACCATATTTATTTCATGTGTTATCAATGGGTTATCCAATGTAAATTGACTAATTTTTTTTGTTTCTTACTATATATATGTTTTTCTAGTTGATGATGCTCTTGCTAGCCATGTGCAACCTCCTCATGTGCCTCTACCAACATCTAGCACTCAACACACTTCCTCCACAAAGTTTCAAATCCTCCAATGACATGTTATTCCCATGTACCATGGTCATTATTGTTTATTATGTATTATTCATATTATCGCCATTATGATTGCATACATACTAATCATCATCACACCTTATGAACATTAACGCATTGTGACTCGTGAATAGAGAAACCCCTTTAACAATAATACCCATAACTATTATGACCCTATAAACATAATGGTGACTCCATATGGGAGGAGCTTCCTTTGTTTTTCAATGTTGTCTCAAGATTGGATTAATGGATTTATTTTCTTTGGTTTTTTCTTTGTAGTATTTGTCCATCTTAGATCCACGTTGTTACATTGTTGTACACACATTCCCTATCTTTATTTTTATAATTTTGATGTGTTTTTTTAATTATCTATGCATGTAATTGTTTCTAACTTCCAGATGCCTTGGGCATGACTTTATGAGAAGAAGCCTGCATGCATCACCCCTTGGATATAAATGTCTTGAGGAAACCCATGCCCAACCTAGTTTTTGGAATTTCATTGTTTTATTTTGTAGATTTGAATCTTCCTTCATTTAATATATGTTGTCTATAGATGAATAGCTAAGGAAGTCTCCCCAAGGAGGACACACCCCTCAACTTCTACATAGTTATTCCTAGCTCATCTAGCCTTTACTTAGAAACACCTAGCTTCAAGGAAAAAATTTCATCATTCCCAATAATTAGTTAATCATTTAATTGATATGTGAGCATGTAGTTGCACCTTTTCAACCTTTAAGCTATGTGCATTAGTATTTAATTGTTTTTATCTCGTTCATTGGGTTGTTTTCTATGTGCATTAGTGTTTATTTATTTCTCTTATTGATTGGGTTGTGTGGACCCATTGTAATCTTATGTAAGTCCATTGGCCAATATGAATAAAGTAATCCATTTTGCAATGGGGCTCTTCACATTTGTTGTCATTTGTTTTTTTTTTTGGGTTAACTCTGTATTTAGGTTGTGCGCTTCCCTTTCATGCTAGGGTTTTTTGGTTTGAGAGGTATTCACTTTCATAATTTGGTATTAGAGAATTAGTTTAGGTCTACTCATCTCACATTTTTGGTTTCTTTTAGCTTCATGCCCCACCTAGAAATAATCTCTCATCTTTAGAGTGTGCCCTCCCACCCAAATCTACATTGATGCCTAATCTCAAGCCATTCCCTACTTTAGTCCGGAATTTAAGTGGATTCCTTGATTTGGAAAGAATATTTTTTTGCAATTTTGATTCTTTTGGAGAAACACCCTCCCACCCGGATCTTGGGTGGAGTTTTCTCAAGTCAATTCATTAATTTTTCAATTATTTCCCCTTAGATTTATCTTGTAGACTATCTACTAACCCAAATTATTGCCTCCTTCCCTTTGTCTTGATCACCCTAGCCCAACACACCTTCCTTCTCTATTGAACTGGTTCTTTTAGAGCTAGGGTTTCCAGATTCTATCCCCTCATAATGACCTCTTTTTGTCATTCTTTCTCACAAAAATCCCTCTTTAAATGAAGGAGAATCATCCCTAAACAAATTTATCCATGTAGTAGCCAATGGACTCCTTGAATACAATACATGAATCACCTTATAAAAATATGGTGGACAAATGAATGGATAGATCTTAGACTCATGGAATTGTAGCCTCGTACGTAACCTACTTCTAGACCAATGTGGATATGACGGAAGCTCAATGATCACTCCTTGCTAATAACCATTTAGAAATGATCTCTCAAACTTGGTGGTAGTCACAATTCACAACACTAGAACTGTATAATGAAACAAATGGTGATGTTACTTATAGCTTTGCTCCAAATCCCATCACCACTTGGAATGCATGTTGTGAAGTAATCAAGTAGTCTTTCTTCCCCCTAGGCTATCTTCCCAATCTCATGTGTAGGTAGTTTCCATGGAACTCTGGATTTAGCTCCAGATTCATGAATCATATGAATCAAGTTTAATTATATTTTATTAGTCCTTTTTTATCTATGAAGTATCCATGATTGAGAGAAACACCCTTAACCAAGCCTTTATCAGTGCCTTGGACATTGAATACAAAGTAGAGAAGAACCCTCATTTACAATCCTATTTCCACCCTACCCCTTCAGCTAACCATAATCCTAGCACATTGCCTTCTCCTTCTTGCCTTCAGAACCTTAAATTCATTGTCCCTTTATCCTCTAGAAAAACCAATGGTATCACTTCTATAAAACCTACACACATTATGCAACAGATTGACAAGTTCTAAAATGTGAAGCTACATCCAAAGCCTTGTATATCAATCAATATAACTATAAATATGAAGAAACCCCATTATTCCCTACCCTTAGTCAAATCCATAAAACATTACCTTACCAAACCTAGCATGGAATATCCATCTCTCCTTCTCTTGACCCAATACAATACCATTCTTTTCATTCATAATTTCTACATTAAACATTAGTTGACCACCATCATACTCGACAATGATAGTCAAATGAACCTCATGTCCCATGATTATATGTAATTCTTAGAGCCCCATATCACATGGGTTGAGTATAGCAACACCACCCTCATGTGCTAATTAATAAGATATTTGCAATTTTGTTTTATATTGGTCTCTTCAAAGACACCATATATTGTAATGTCTCTCTTCTTGGTTGTTTTGATATGACTTTGGTTGCGTGCCGACAAATCGATGACTCCACTAAATTAGGGTTTATGGTTTACATGATGAATTGATGATGGAAGAAAGTGGGTGTGTGAGTCAAATTTGAGTCCAGAAACCCTCCCATATTGTTAAGGCATGCGAATAGTCTATCCATGTCAAATTTCAATGCATTCAGAAATAGTTTGAAAAAATTTCAACGTTGCCCCCATTCACAAGTCACTGTTGCCCATGTCTAGTCCTAGTACAATTTCCTTATAAAATTTGTATAAAATATTTGGAGAATGATAATTTTGAAGGTGCTAGGCCTCTTCCTACACACCACAACTAGATCACCTCTCATTGACAGTCTGTGCATTGATCCCTTTTAGTTTTGGGTTGTTAGTATTTTTAATTGCATGCACCTTTCAATCTAGTCAAATTTCAATTAATGTATCTTGTTATTATAGGGTTTTAAAGCCTCATGATCCCAATTCCCATGTGCCACCAACCTTGTGATCTAATGATTGTTGGGTGACAAGTGTCATGAAGGGTGATGACTAGAACTAGGGGCAAATTTCAATTCAAGGTTAGGAATGACCAGGCCCACATCAAGTGAAGGAAGAAAATTAAGAAGGTACATGTGTTGTCCCATTCCATGTCAAAAACAACGCATCCATTCACTGGGAACACTAAAACCCGATAAATCGATGACTCCACTAAATTAGGGTTTATAGTTTACATGATGAATTGATGATGCAATAAAGTGCGTGTGTGAGTCAAATTTGAGTCCAGAAACCCTCCTGTATCGTTAAGGCATGTGAATAGTCTATCCATGTAAAATTTCAATTCATTTAGAAACAGTTTGAAAAAATTTCAATGTTGGCCCCATTCACAGGTCACTATTGCATGTGTCTAGTCCTAGTACAATTTCCTTGTAAAATTTGTATAAAATATTTCGAGAATGATAATTTTGAAAGTGCCATGCCTCTTCCTACACACCACAGCTAGATCAACTCTCATTGACAATTTGTGTATTGATCCCTTTTAGTTTTGGGTTGTTAGTATTTTCAATTACACACACCTTTTAATCTAGTAAAATTTCAATTAATGCCTCTTGTTACTGTAAGGTTATAAATCCTCATGATCCAAATTCCCATATGCCTCCAACCTTGTGATCTAATGATCGTTAGGTGACAAGTGTCATGAAGGGTGATGACTAAGACTAGGGGCAACTTTCAATTCAAGGATAGGAATGACCAGGCCCACATCAAGTGAAGGAACAAAATTAAGAAGGTACATGTGTTGTCCCATTCCATGTCAACAACAATGCATCCATTCATTGGGAACAAATCGATGACTCCACTAAATTAGGGTTTATGGTTTACATGATTAATTGATGTTGGACATACCTACATCATTGGTATGATTAGGTGCAGTCTCACAGAGCTCCTCTTGGTTTCGAGAATAGTTCATTCTCTACTAAACATGGGCAACCACATGAAGGTGGAAGCTCTAATTATGCCCCCCCTCACATCACTCTCAATTTCCCCATATTAACTAATTTGAAATTATAAAAAACATGTATCATATACTATATTATACAAAATAAAAACATATAAATATCATATAAAAGATATAAACGCGTACCTCTTCTTTTCAACAATTAAATAACAGTCATCTTCTTCTTCATCCAGCTCAACATCTGTATCAGGATCTGGTTCAGAATCAATATTGGTGAAAAGCTCATTCCTATCAACATCATTTTTTGCTAATATAGTTATCAATATCGTCAATGAGATCGTCGTCTCCTACATTTGGATGATCAAATTCTTCAACTTATTCGTCTAACACATTGACTACATGAGCCACCTGCTCCTGATATGCATAATCATGATCTTCTTCCTTGTTATTATCTTCATCCTTGTCTACATGATTATACTTTACTGGTCTTCATCTTGGATCATATCTAACAACATATGACCAACCTGCTTTACCAGGTACCTCTGAGTAAAATACTTGCTCACATTGACTTGGAAGAACAAAAGGCTTTGTACCCGATTCAAATGCCCTTGTATTAACCATGGTAAATCCATTATCATGTTCAATAACAGTTCTTTCAGGATCACGTTCATGCATTAGTAGCCTGTACCATTTAACCTCAAACAAAACTATTTTAAAGGAATTAAAATCACACTCAATTATATCCTCCAAATGGCCATAGTACCTATTCTTAGTCTCTTCCAGATTTTTGTCACTTCTAGAGGAAATGTTGGTGACCTTAAACACTGCAGTTATCCCACAATCCAAGGTTTTCATCTTATCATCCAACATTTTGATACGAAGTCTATGACCATTACACCACATAGCCTTGTGATGTTTCAACTGCAACATGGAAAAACAAGTAAAAAATACATTTCCAATTAATAAACCTCATATATGACTTAGTAAATATATATTTCAAAAATTAAACAAACCAAAGACATTGAAAAATTGGGGAAAAACTAGGAAAATGTGGGTAAAAATTTAACTTGCCTGTTTATCTTTTAAACCAAAGGCTAAATCAACTTCCCTTGATGTAAGATCAGCAAATTGATCTTGATGACGATGCGCTTTTTTAATCATATTACTCACCCCTTCCCATGATAACCTACCAAAGTATTCTTCAATATATTTTATCCAATACTCCATCCAATCAAGGTTGTTTGTAATGTATAAATGTAAAGCATCCCACTCTCGAGCAACTATATGATAGCATAACAATTTAATATCATTAATTAGCTATTGTTAATAAAGGAATAATTTAATAAATGTATAATATATTAAATCTACGTCAACATCTAATAATTACCTTTCACAATCCTCATTTTACCTTTCCCCAATAGGACCTTCCCTTCAAATTTGTTGATGGAGTCGAGATGCCAAATGCGAGGAACATTCATATTTTCTGCTAATTTAGGTATATATTGACTAATATACACCATGCATTGATATACCATATATCCCTCAACCATAGAACCCTCCGGATGTGCTCTTTGTCTAACAAAAGATTTCAATGACTTCAATTGCTTCTCCACCATCCACATCGACCTTATGTGTACTGGTCCACATAATTCAATCTCCTCAACTTAGTGTATGAGGTAGTGTTCTTGTGCATTGAAAAATGTTGGAGTTAGATATTGTTGCATTTGACACATTAGTCGGGGAATTTCTCTCTTCCAATACCTTATATCTTCTTTTTGGATTTCTTTTGATGATAGCCACCTACAAATGTCGATGCAATAAAATAATATCAAGGCATACATAAATTTGCAGATAAAACATAATATGCCAATAAGTTCTGCTATAAATCACATAAGAAGTACATTTTCCTTATAAAACAATACTTACCACATGTATTTGCCAAGTACATAAATAATTTGTTTTTTATTGTTGTCAAAGTCGTCTGGGAGAGATAAAGGTAGAACATACTGTAACCAAAAACAAATAATTATTATTTGTTTCCAAAAAATGCGTACCAATAAGGAAATATATTATAAATTACTAATTACCTTAATGAATGTATGTTAGTCGTGTGTTTTAACCCCACCAAAATAACATTTTTTCGTTAAGATATTTTGTATGTTCGACGAAAACCCCGTCGAAAACCTAATTTTTCGAATGACCTCTTTTACAATATTTCTCTGTTGCTCCGTCAATAACCAAGGAAGACTATTATTTTGTTTACAACCATCGCCATTAGAATTAATAATAACACTTTGTAATGTGTGATTATCTTCCTGTATGTCACAACAAATCTTTCTAATTCTCTCTTTGTCAGTCCTTCTGTTGAATTTAAAGCAGCTGCAAGAGCCATTCTCCGGGAAGATGGAAAATACCCTAGCCAAGATCTAGGGCCCCTAGTGCACTCCTGGGGTTCTTGGTCTGGGACCAAATAGTTAGTGCCATGGAAAAAGACCCTTGTAAGGTCCCCCAGTAGATGACTGGGGTTCTTGGTCTAGGACCAAGCAATAAAGACCCTTGAGAGGGCCCCCAGTATATGACTGGGGTTCTTGGTCTAGGACCAAGCAATTAAAGTCCCTAGACATGTCTAGGGCCCCTAGAAATGTTCCAGGGTACCCATGCCTCGGGCATGGGTTGATCCTTGGTCTTGTTCCTTGGTGGATAAGACCCCAGAAATGTCTCGAGGCAACCTGATTCTTGATCATGTGTGTGTTGGTGTATGACCCTCTTTGTAGGTGGGCATGACCACATGAGGGATGTATCCCATATGCAATGATGATAAAGTTAAAAGGCCACTTTGAGAATGAATGGAAAAGTATTGCCACCATGTAAACCCACCTAAACCCCCTTCACCCCTGCTTGTGTTTTTTTGGGGGGTTTGTATTATTGTTTTAGGGGTCATTATGAAAATATTAATTAAATGTTTAATTTACAACATATTTAATTAATATTTATATTAATTAAATATGTTAATTTTAATTATCATTTAAATTATTATTTTTACTAAACCCCTAGCCTAACCCCTAGCCTAAAGTATTAATATAGACCTCCTCCCTTATCTTTGGTACAATTATTTTGTGCTCTCATGCTATCCTCCAAAAGGTGAGCGGATCTCCTCTAGTGAGTTGCGGCCCTCCTCTGCAATAGTGGTTGAGTGGTGTAATAGTACAGTCCTCCAAGTTTTCGGCCTCCTGATCCTTGAAGCTTGTGTGCCTCTTGTGTGGAATGCGGCAAGGGTTGTTGCAGGGCTATTTTGTTGTTGATGTGACCTATGTTTTGGAGACTGGAGCTCCCATCACATGTCTCTAGCACAGATCTGATTCCTTCTTTGAGTCGTGGCCTTTTTACCTCAGATATGGTACCTTACTATCAACCCTGGCCTCCTAACCTCAGTTAAGGTTTCCTTGCAGTGAACTGTGGCCTCTTTTTTCCCCTAACTTGAGCCACAGCCCCTCTAAGCTACGCATATAACCTCTTCTCTTCTTGATGGAGTTTGGTCCCTTCAATTTTTTCTGTGTGTGAAAGGGTCTAATCACATAAAAAATTTGTGTGATGGTTTCTCCTCCTGGTGGCAAATAAGTCCTTTTCATCTCTAAGAAAGAGATCTAACCTATATGGTAGATCTATGATTCTTAACTTTCTCTTAGCATAAATACAAGTGTCTATACATCTCTTGTGTGTGGTATGGACTCCTACAGAGGTAAGACAACAAGGTAAGTGGCCGGTCTCAGTTTATCATTATCTAGATCTGTTATTCCATGTTTCTGAAGTTGTTTAAACATTAGAAGTTGCTCATTATCATATCTGAATATTAGTTTGAGTTTTGATCTGTATAAGATCTACATCAGCATTATAGATTAGACCTGAATACTGTTGATTTATATAGATCTATATCATCTAAGTTAGATCTGTTTTGATCCATATCAGATCCTTTAATTGAATTTGTTTTGTAGCTTAGATCAGAACTAGTGGTATGTCAATTAGTTCAGATCTAATCTTATGAATTTAACTTTACTTGAATTAGATTGTTGCCTGGTTAGATCTGAGTGCTACACACACTCAGATTTTGTTTAAAATATTCAAATCAAATCATTGTTCTTTTCTGATCTAATTTTTCTATGTTCAACGGTTCATTATTGCAGTGATTTTCTATTCTAATGTTTTCTATCTAACTGAAAATTGAAAAAGACAGTTCTTTTTTGCATTACTTCTCTAATTCTAACATGGTATCAGAGCTAAGGGTGTGAAGAGATCTCAAGGATTTAATCTTGAGCCTTCGCAGATCCACTAGTTAGGGTTGTTTTGCAGAGATCGGCAGCACCTAAACCAATTCATATCTCAGCATGGCCTCCACATCAATAAAAGTTGAAGATAGACTCATAGGGGCCTCCAACTTCAATTCTTGGAAATCCAGGGTAGTAAACATTCTTGAAGAGAATGAACTAGAAGAGTTGATTACTAGGGTTATTGAATAACCCACTTCAAACATAGCCAAGGCAACATACAGGAAGAAACAAGCCAAGGCTAAGAGAATCATTTTTTATTCTGCTAAGGAAAACATGATGCCAATCATTGGTCACCTAAGGACTGCCAAAGAATGTTTTTATGCCTTGGAAAACCTCTATGAAAAGAAGGCACCAACTCAGAAAAGAATTCTAAAGAAACAGTTATGTACTTTGATAATGGGAAAAGATGATTCAGTTTCTACCTTCTTCTCCAAAATTGCTCAAACTAAAGATCTTCTTATTGCAATAGGAGTTCCTGTAGATGATGATGACCTTGTGCAAACTGCCTTTGATGGACTTCCTGAGTCATGGGGAGTTTTTCTTGCATCTGTAAATGGAAGAGAAGTCCATCCCAACTTTGACAGATTATGGCATGACTTCTTAGAAGAAGAAGGAATGCTTAAAAGAAGAAATGAGTCTTCACTTATAAGAGATCATGCCCTTTTAGCGAAAACCAAGAAATGGAAGAAGTTCCCTCAAGCTAAAAGAAAAGGTAAGAAACCTCAAGGTAAGCTATCTCATATCAATCTTCATTTATCTAAAGTTAAATGTTTTAACTACAATAAGCTAGGAAATTATGCAAGAGATTGCAGGAGTCCTCCCTCTCAGCAGAAAAGAAGAGGAAGATTCCAAGCCTCAGTTTCCACTGAAGAGGCTAAACCTCTAGAGGAGCCTCAAAGAAGACAAATCAGGGCTACCACCAAAGAGAAATAACAACAAAAGGAATATTATCTTATCTCAGCTCTTTTCAGCATTATCACCAACTCAGAAGAGATTTGTCTAATAGATAGCAGTGCTTCCATACACATGACAGGATTCAAACAAAACTTTGCAAACTATCAAGACAAGAAATTCAAGGCAGAGGTAGAACTAGGTGATGATGGCACCTATGACATAAAAGGTTTTGGATCTACCTCTTTCCGTTTTCACTCAAGTAATATCTTTCACATTGATGAAATTCTTTATGTACCTGGTCTAAAGAAAAATTTAATCCTTGTTCTTGTTTTAGAAAGTAAGGGTTTCTCAGTAGCTTTCTCCAAAGGGAAGGCCCTCTTATAGTCCTCAAATGAAGATTTAAGTACTGCTATAACTATTGGAACTCATGAGAGTGGACTTTATAAGATTTCATGTCATTTTGTTCAAGCTCTAGTTCATGAGATGATAAATCCCTGCGATCTTTGGCACAAAAGACTTGGACACCTCAACTACAACGCTCTTTCGGGTTTGCAAAAGATGGTGATAGGTATGCCAGTATTTTATTTTGAACATGATAGTGTTTGTAAAGGTTGTTCACTTGGTAATAATATAAAGAAAGCCTATCCTCTCAGTAATAGAAAATCAAATGGAATTTTGGACTTAATTCATTCTGATCTTTGTGGGCCCATGACTGCACCATCTATGAATGGTTGTATTTATTATATCATTTTTATTGATGATTGTTCACGTAAAACTTGGATTTATTTCTTAAATACTAAAGATGAATCTTTTAGAAGATTTCAAGACTTCAAGAATCTTGTCGAAAATCAAATAGGTAGACACATCCGAGTTTTCAGAACAAATAACGGTAAAGAATTTGACTCCTTCAAATATGACGAACTCTGTCGGGCTTCTGGAATTAAGAGGGAGTTAAATGTGCCATACAACCCTCAGCAAAATGGGGTTGCTAAAAGAAAGAATCGAACTATCTGTGAAGCAGCCAGGGCCATGATGTATGACCAAAACTTACCTTTATCACTCTGGGTTGAGGCTGCCAGTACTGCATTCTACATTCAGAATCGATGTCCACACAAAGCCCTTGAAGCGAAAACTCCTGAATAAGATTTCACTGGAATCAAGCCCTCATTCGATCACCTAAGAATCTTTGGAAGTCCAATATACATACACATTCCAAAAGAGAAGAGGACTAAGCTAGAGCCCTCCGGAAATAAAGGAACTTTTGTGGGATACAGTGAAACCTCAAAATCTTACAGGATTTATATCCCAAGTCAAAATTTCATCGAAGTAAGCAGATACGTAACTTTTCATGAAGAAGCATCTTTTCATCAGGCTAGAGAACTTCCATGTGATTCAGAGGAGCATGAAGCTCCACCACTTGATTCTCTAGATTCTCCTCTTCCAGATGAGCAGAGGGAGGAAACCTCAAAACTTCCATTGGATCCCTCGAGGGATACTATTGAGTTTCCAATGGAGATACCTCCTATTAAAAGGAATCCATCTTGGTGTCATGAAATATTGAAAGAAAAAGAAAACATTCAGCTCCTAAGGTCACCTTCAGAGAAAGAAAGAAACCAGATAAGTACTCCAATCTCATAGCTAATTTAAATAATGTAATTGATTTAGAACCTTCCACATTTGTAGAAGCCTCTAAACATCAAGTGTGGAAAGTTCTATGAATGAAGAATATGATTCTATTCTAAAGAATGATGTATGGACCATAGTCCCTAGACCTCATGGAAAATCAGTAGTAACTTCAAAATGGATTTATAAGATAAAGCATGCAGCAGATGGCAGTATTGAGAAATACAAGGCGAGATTTGTAGCTCGTGGTGTCTCTCAAAAAGAAGGAATTGACTACGAAGATATTTTTGCTCCAGTTACCAGGTATACTTCAGTCAGGATTATTATCTCTCTTGCAGCAATATTTGGTTGGAAACTTCACCAGATGGACGTTAAGACTAATTTTCTTAACGGTGAAGTTGAGCAAGAAGTATATATTGAGCAACCTGAAGGTTTTGTGATGCATGATAAAATATCTCATGTGTGTAAACTCAATAAATCCCTGTATGGGTTGAAGCAAGCTCTGAGAGATTGGTATGGTAGAATAGACAGTTTTCTACAAAGTCTTGGATTCACCAAGAGCATAGCAGATCCAAATCTTTATATAAAAATTGTTCAAAATCATCTAGTTATCCTAGTCTTATACGTGGATGATTTGTTCCTCACGGGAGAGGAAAACTTGATAGTTCAAACTAAGAGGGAGCTTTATGCAGAGTTTGAAATGAAAGACTCGGGGCTCATGCACTATTTTTTGGGATTGGAGGTTTGGCAGAAACCAGGAGAAATCTTTCTCTCACAGGGTAAATATGTAGTTGATGTGCTTCACATATTTGGCATGATGGACTGCAAGTCCATGTCCACACCAATGATCTCTAATCTAAAGAAACTACAAGATCAGGTCATAGGTTCAAATCCATAAGACCCCACCTTATATCAACAGATCATTGGGTCTTTGATGTATCTCGTACATACAAGACCAGACATTTTCTATGCGGTAAATTCTCTCAGTCGGTTCATGTGTGAACCAAAGCATATACATATGGTTGTTGTGAAGCATATTCTGAGATATGTTCAGGGAACTATAGCTTATGGTCTCAGATACACTTCCAATGGAGGTGTAATGCTCCATGGTTTTACAGATTCAGATTGTATGGGCATTACAATGGATCGGAAGATCACTTCCAGATATTGCTTCATTTTAGGTTCGGCCATGATTTCCTGGTCCAGCAGGAAATAGGGCTCCATAGCCCAAATAATTATAGAAGAAGAATACATTGCTGCAAGTGCTACTAGTAGAGAAGAAGTGTGTCTTAGGAATATACTCTCAGACTTGTTCAGTTTAGAGCTTGAACCCACATTCATTCACTGTGACAATCAGAGTTGTATAAATCTCACTGAGAATCCAATGTTTCATGAAAAATTGAAACACAATGAGATGAGATACCACTATGTCCGAGACATGGGTCAGAAGAACGTCCTCAACATTCAGTATGTTCTGATGGTAGAACAGACGACAAATATTTTTACAAAGCCACTATCACTGACAAAGTTTGTATACTTTCATGACAAGCTTGGTGTTACTGAGAGGGAGTGTTGAATTTAAAGAAGCTACAAGAGTCATTCTCTGGGAGGATGGAAAAGACCCTAGCCAAGATCTAGGGCCCCCAGTGTACTCCTGGGGTTCTTGGTCTGGGACCAAACATTCAGTTCCATGGAAAAATACCCTTGTAAGGGGCCCCAGTAGATGATTGGGATTCTTGGTCTAGGACCAAGTAGTAAAGACCCCTGAGAGGGCCCCTAGTATATGAATGGGGTTCTTGGTCTGGGACCAAGTAGTTAAAGTCCCTAGATATGTCTAGGGCCCCTGGAAATTTTCCAGGCTACCTATGCCTGGAGCATGGGTTGATCCTTGGTCTTGTACCTTGGTGGATAAGACCCCAGAAATGTCGTGGGGCAACCTAATTATTGATCAAGTGTGTGTTGGTGTATGACCCTCTTTGTAGGTGGTCATGACCACATGAGGTATGTATCCCATATGCAATGATGATAAAGTTAAAAGGTCACTTTGAGAATGAATGGACATGTATTGCCACCATGTAAACCCACCTAAACCCCCTTCACCCCTGGTTGTGTTTATTTGGAGTTTTGTATTATTTTTTTAGGGGTCATTATGAAAATATTAATCAAATGTTTAATTTATAACATATTTAATTAATATTTATATTAATTAAATATGTTAATTTTAATTATCATTTTAATTATTATTTTTACTAAACCCCTAGCCTAACCCCTAGCCTAAAGTATAAATATAGACCTCTTCCCTTACCTTTGGTACAATTCTTTTGTGTTCTTATGCTATCCTCCAAAAGGTGAGCGGATCTCCTCTAGTGAGTTGCGGCCCTCCTCTACAATAGTGGTTGACAAGTGTAATAGTACAGTCCTCCAAGTTTTTGGCCTCTTGATCCTTGAAGATTGTGTGCCTCTTGTGTGGAATGTGTCAAGGGTTGTTCCAGGGTTGTTTTGTTGTTGTTGTGACCTATGTGTTGGAAACTGAAGATGTCATCACCTCTCTCTAGCATAGATCTGATTCCTTCTTTGAGTCGTGGCCTCTTTACCTCAGATCTGGTACCTTGCTGTCAACCGTGGCCTCCTAACCTCAGTTCAAGTTTCCTTACAGTGAATCGTGGCCTCTTCTAGCTCCTAACTTGAGCCACAACCCCTCTAAGCTATGCATCTAACCTCTACTCTTCTTGATGAGGTTTGGGCCCTTGGAGTTTTTCTGTGTGTGAAAGGGTCTAATCACAGAAATTTTATGTGTGATGGTTTCTCCTCCTAGTGGCAAATAAGTCATTTTCATCTCTAAGAAAGAGATCTAACCTATATGGTAGATCTATGATTATGAACTTTCTCTGGGCATAATACAAGTGGTTGTACATCTCTTTTGTGTGGTATGGACTCCTACAGAGGTAAGACAACAAGGTAAGTGACCAATCTCGGTTTATCATTATCGAGATTTGTTATTCCCTGTTTTTGAAGTTGTTTAAATATTAGAAGTTTCTCATTATCATATCTAAATATTAGTTTGAGTTTTGATCTATATAAGATCTACATCAACATTGTAGATTAGACTTGAACACTGTTGATTTATATAGATCTATATCATCTAAGTTAGATCTGTTTTGATCCATATAAGATCCTTTAATTGAATTTGTTGTGTAGCTTAGATCGAAACTAGTGGTATGTTAATTAGTTCAGATCTAATCTTATGAATTTAACTTTAGTTGAATTAGATTGTTGCCTGGTTAGATCTGATTGCTACACACACTCTGATTTTGTTTAAAAGATTAAAATCAAATCATTGTTCTTTTCTGATCTGATTTTTCTATGTTCAACAGTTCAGTATTGCAGTGATTTTCTGTTCTAATGTTTTCTATCTAACTAAAAATTGAAAAAGACAGTTATGTTCTACATTACTTCTCTAATTCTAACACCTTCCATATAATATCCACCATAGCAATTCTATTATGTTCTTCTTGATATGCATTGTATCAAACAGATGAACTATTTGTAGGTGCTCGTAGTATGGAAATCTACTTAACTGAATCGAGTAACTTTTCATTCCTCGTGGAAGCCCATTTGTGCCTTAACGACATTCATGAAACATCAACAAATTGAAATTAACACTAATTAATGGGAAAAAATGAAATTAATACTAATGAAATTAACCAAAGACTTATATAATATGTCTTACATAAATAATTTGCGTACCTTGATGATTTCTAATATATTCCAACTTCCATAGGCGAGGTGTCATTCTTCGTGGTTTTTTTCCATTTTCTTCTTTACCATTGAATTTTGATTTGTCTGTAGTTCAATAACTATGGTTCTTAGGAATAAAGTGCCTATACTCATCAAACACTTCCTTTCCTAAACTCCTTGAATGATGATATTTTATCCTCGGACCACAAACTGGGCATGCAAATTTACCCTTTGTTTGAAGACCTACAAGATATATGAATTAATGTAGC
>JZKD02S1795407.1:542106-563562 GCA_000966675.3 Picea glauca | reverse complement strand
ACTCCAACAATTTCTACACTGCTTTGTAGAGATCAAAGAGACTGCAATAGTCGGGACTACTTATGGTACTTTGTAGAGTTGACCTCCCAAAGTAATAATTACACTACAGATCCTATATTCATAAACAAGATGACACTTCCACATATATGGTTGTCCTAAAAAAACATCACAAACTTCAAGAGGGACAACATCACACAATACCTCGTCTTTGAAGGGTTTGATGACGTAGTGCAGGCGACATTGTTGGCTAACGTAGATGTCTCGTCCCTAGCTAATGATCCAAAAATCATTAGTTGCTAAATTATTCTTTAAACACACATGTTAACATCTAACTTGATTCATAATATTTCTTGATCGTATTGAGAGCTTTGCAGAACACTTGTGAATCTTTTACTTATCCAAAACTTCATGAAATGATGAATAATTTGCAGAATAATGTGAGATAACATAGCAGAAAATAAAAGAAATAATAATACAATATTTTATGACGAATTTCACGTCTCCTAGGCTACATCTCTAAGTCCCCTTTCAATAGTGTTTTTGTTCTTAATTAATCTCAAATGTAAAAAATTATGATGAAAATGGACTTACAAAGCCAATATTGAATCCACTCTTCAATTCTACTACTCAACCCCAAAAACAAATGTTACCATTGAATTCCTCTTGAAATTATGAGAAAAATGAGTATAAACTCAACTATATTATGAACTGCCTCAAAATTACCCCCTTCTTCATGAAAAACAATGCGCTTAAATTCTCATACAAGGAAATCTGAACTAATATCTTCATAGACATCATATCAACAAAAAATAAACATCATCATCATGCTCATCTCGAAAAACTGAGAAGAATGAGTATAAACATGACTATGTTTGGACATGGTGCTCAAGGGCACACAAAACGAGATAAACTCATGACTCTTGGCACTCAAATCCATACAGGGAACGAAACCTGAGGCACCATATTGTACCCTACATCATACTCTCTCTTTATCTTGAAATCCATTCCATTTATATAGGCTAGGTCTTTATGAAACTCAAAATACCTAGGTCTTGAAATCCATGCCCTTTAAATAGGATAGGTCTTTATGAAACTAAATAGGATAGGTCTTTATGAAACTCAAAATACCTAGGTCTTGAAATCCATGTCCTTTATAATAATAAAATATTTGATGACAAATTTCATGTCTCCTAGGCTAAATCTCTAAGTCCCTTTTCAACAATGAGTTTGTTCTTCATTAATCTCAAATGTAAAAAATTACAATCAAAATGGACTTACAAAGCCAATCTTGAAGTCACTCTTCAATTTTGCTACTCAACCCCAAAAACAAAGGTTACCATTGAATTCCTCTTGAAATTATGAGAAATATGAGTATAAACTCGACTATATTATGAACTGGCTCAAAATGACCCCCTTCTTCATGTAAAACAATGCGCTCAAATTTTCATACAAGGAAATCTGAACTAATATCTTCGTAGACATCATATCAACACAAAATAAACATCATCATCATGCTCATCTCGAAAAACTGAGAAGAATGAGTATAAACATGACTATGTTTGGACATGTTGCTCAAGGGCTCATAAAATGAGATAAACTCATGACTCTTGGCACTCAAATCCTTACAAGGAACAAAACCTGTGTTGATTAAGTTTGGTTGTCATTGATGTCAACCCTTGAAGAAAGTCCGGTAGTGAATTATGGTAGCACAAAGGTTTGGGTAATGGACCCAAGGTTTTTTCATGTATAATGGTATGATTTTTAATATATTTGAAGGTAATACTATTCTGTATGGATAATACATATCATTCCATTTCTAGTGGTATGTGTTCGTCTTCTACAGGGGTGGTTTTAGTGTTTTCTTCCTCATAATGATTATCATTTTCTTCTTGAATTATTACTCCAGGATTTGATTGATTTACAACTTTCCCTGATCGTAGTTGAATTTCATAGGTGGGAAAGGTTTGAACCTTTGTATTCTGCACAGGGTGGGTGGGTAGATTATTGGGGTTAGGGATTGGCTGGGCAAGGATTGTTGTTGGTCTATGAGGGTTGTGGGCAGATTGGTTTTGTGGTTGTTGATTGGAATTTGTAGGTACTTGTTGCTGCTAGTTAGGGTTCAAGGGGACTATAAATTGTCGTTGTATAGGAGGTGGAAGTAAATCTTGTATCTGTGGTGGGTTAAATCTAGGTAGTAATTGGGAAATGTTTGCAGGATATTGTGGATATGTAGGGTAAGAGGGATTCCAATACACAGGCCCCCTCCAACCTTGTTTCCAAGGTTGAGTTTGAGCTTGCCGAGGTGTCCATTGTGGATAAGCCATTGGAGGAGGACCTCATTGTTGTTGTTGATACTGTGCATTAGGGTCATAAAATGCATTGGGGTTTTGTGCTCTCCAAGGTCTTCTGGAAGGGTATGGTTGTTCTTGTGAGACTCCTCCTCCCCTATACATGGCTTGTAGCTCAAGCAAAGTTGGACACTCAGATGTGGGGTGCTCTAGAGTACACAAGCCACATATTTCTATGAAATTTAATGGGCATTCTTTCTCACCATGCTTCCTTTGACATCTAGGACAAAAAATCGCTAAAACAACCTCTTCTTCTTGTTTCTTTTTCAGTTTTAGGGTATCTAATTGGTTACTGATTGTGATCAAGATGTCTATTTTAAAGTTCTCCAATAAGTTTCCTAACTCAATTCTACTGACAGTCCCTGAGCTTTGCTTTTTATTTCTGCTAAAAGAATGTATCGGTCCTTTGCCCGTTTTAGCTTGTCCTCTTGAGTATCTTCTACAATAGTTTGCAATATCTGCAAAAGGATTTTGGTTCACATCTCCTGAACTTAACAAATTCAAAACTTCTATGCAACCATCTCTAATACCTTTCAAAAATACAGTTCTTACTACAACTGGGTTTGTGGTGAATAATTTTGATTTTTGATAGTTGTATAAGAACCTTTCTAAGTAGTCTTCAAGGCTTTCATATTCTGTTTGTTGCATTTTAAAAATGTCATTTTTATCATTATCCTTACAATAGTCTTGGTATGTCCATTAAAATGTGTCTTTCATCTGATCTCAAGAGAGAATTGTATTTTCTCCTAAGATCATGAACCATCTTAAGGCTGAAACATTCATTATAGCAGGAAAGAGCTTAATGTTTTGGGCATCGTATGAGTAGTTATAGCTTCTACATAATATGTCAAACTCGAATAAAAATAAGTTTGGATATTCAATTAACATACCTCTGAAAGTGGGTAACGATGATAGTGGGATGTTTTTCATGCTAATGTTTCTGGAAATATCCAAGATTGGAAAGCCAAAGGTCTCAGTCTCAGTGGCTGCATTTCCTTCTTCTTCTACCATTCCACTGATAGATGGTTCAGAAACTGGATTTTTTGTGTCTCCTAAATGTTCAACAAATACACGTTCTACCTGCCCCAATGTTGATTCTTCCATTTTAGGTTCTTCTTCTGGAGCCTCACTGGCTCCCCTTGAACTTTCTCCTGGTGGAATTTTTCCTACACTAGTTTTAGTTGAATTAGTGGGAGGAGGGTGTTTTTGAATCTTTGGAGCTTACAAATCTACCCTTATTATCTCTATATCTATGCATAAAATGGAAATTTGATGCTTAACTGAATTGAAATCCTAATTCTATCTAGAAGGTAAGAAGGCAACCTGGCTTTGAAGAACCCCACTCTAGTGGTCGCGTGGTTCTTCACTCATGTCTTAAACATTTTATCCTCCTCCCTCAAGCAGCCTTTAAAATCATTCAAAAACTATGCAAACAATCTAAGCTAAAAATCACTTCCTACCATTTGCAACCCCCCGACAACGGCGCCAAAATATTGTGCTACTTATATTATTAGTATAATGCACTCATTAATTATCAATCTGGGATTCATAATCAATAGAGTTACAAGACACCAGTAAGAAAGGTAATTCTAATGTCATGTGTATAGAACTATTCTAGATTATGCATGCTGGAAACGAAGCAAACTAACAAACCAAAAAACACTTTGGTTGTCTTTCACAGAGAGGCTATCTACTCCATTATGGCACATGCAAGTATGAGATGGATTTCTTTGACAGATCAAATCTGTTATCTGACCCAGAAAGCTAACTATGCAATCACGCTTATGAAAGGGAAATCACACATCAACCATCACACATCAATCATCAATACATGGCATGGGTAGTTCAATAGTCAATTTACTGAGTATGTTGTGGTTCACAATGTGTTGTTGTGAACTTCACTAGTTCTCCTTCAAATATGTCTAACTATTGCTGCCAACATTCATGTCCATGAAAAAAAATCAAATTCATAAAAACAGAAACAGAGCATATGCAAAACAGAGTAAGTAAAGATCTCTAAGCAATCATATAATCGAAACCCTAAATTGAACTATATTGCTATCATCTGAAAGGATCAAAGCTTCAGCTAGTCTAACATTTATACTATTGAAATCAACTACTAACACTAATATATAAGGATGCTGACCTTTGTTGGGTGGTGGGCCCTTGCCGCTTCAACTGGTCAATGATTAGAGTCTATAGTAAGCTTGCTTTCAATCCAAACATTACTCTTACTCAAACTTCAAAATATAGAATTAAACTATGCTAACAACTCAACTCACATTCATTCATAAACGATCAAAACATGGAGATAAATGACGTCCTTCTATTAAACTTCAACTTAGAATATGTTCTGCAATATGTAACGCTACTTCACATGTTGTGTTATGCTAACTCTCTACTACCTCCACCATCCTTGCCATGACTATTTAAACAGTCTTAGTCGTGAAACACAAGGAGGTGAAATCTTTAGCAAATCAGTCAATTGTCAAATTTATATATTCGGTTACATATTTTAAGCTTCATCCTCATGACACAAAGTGTATGAGGATGAACCAATAAACAAACTATCTTATCATAGCCTTGTTAGAGATTTGATGATTCGGGAAACATCCAACAATTATCTTGGGCATGATCTGGAGATAAACTTGGTATATTTTGCTTCTTGTATTAGTATCGGATTGTGACAGGTGATATTCGGTAGATGGTACTAGATCCGAACATCACACAAGTGGTTGGTACCGGATCGCAACAGTGAATGGTTCGGTACCAGCTCTGAATGGAAGGTGCACTTGGTACCAGATTCGGACAGTGATAATCTGGCGCATAATTACTGGATGGATGAGATGATACAGAAATGTTGGACTCATCTAGAGGTCAAAGGTTACACATGGCAATTTAAAACATTAGTACATGAAACATTTAGTCTCCTAGCTCAATAAACCACAAAATGTATGAATTCAATTATACTTTACCTTATGACCTCATCAATGGATAATGGTAGTGTTCTTTGTCATTTATCCAAGCTTAGGTAGGCCAAAAAGGTATAAATGAGGGGTATAATAGGGTAGTGGGGATGTCAATTTATAGGCTCAACACACCCATTTTCCCAAAAAAATGAAATTGAGAAAATGGTTCAAGAACTGCTTAACACAGGCATTATCCACCCTAGTATGAGCCCCTACTCTTCTCCTATGGTCATGGTCCTAAATAAAGAAGGTTCTTGGTGCATTTGTCCTGACTTCTATGCCATCAACAAACTCACCATTAAAGACAAATTTCCCATTCCTGTCATTGATGACCTCTTGGGTGAATTGAGTGGCGCCCAGTTCTTTACTAAAATTGATCTTCATTATGGTTACCACCAGATACATATGAAAGATGCATACATTCCTAAGACTTCCTTTAGAACTCATGAGGGACACTATGAGTTTTTGGTCATGCCCTTTGGCTTGTGTAATGCCCCCTCCACCTTCCAAAGCCTCATGAACCATTTCTTCCATCCTTTTCTCCATCATTTTGTCTTAGTTTTACTTGATGATATCCTCATCTATATCAAAACCTGGACAAACCATCTTTCTCATGTGGATCGAGTTCTCCATCTACTCTCTCAGCACCAACTTTTCATGAAACAGTCTAAATGTGCTTTTGGCACCTCAGAAGTCGAGTACTTGGGTCATCTTGTTGGCAAGGATGATATCAGGGTGGATCCTAAAACAATTGAAGCTATGCAAGACCGGCCTCACCCAAAGACTCTCAAAATCTTGGGTGGATTTCTGGGCTTAACAGGTTATTATCGCAAGTTTGTTAAGAATTATGGAAATATTGCAGCATCTCTCACTGCACTCCTTAAAAATAATTCTTTCACTTGGACTCCAGCAGTTGCTCAGGATTTTCAAAACTTGAAGATGGCCATGTGCACCACTCCATTCCTGGCCCTTCCTAATTTCACAAAGACCTTTGTCCTAGAATGTGATGCTTCAGTGAAAGGAATTGGCATTGTCCTTATGCAAGAGGGTTTCCCTTTGACCTTTACCAGCAAACAAATATCTGAACGGAATTTGGGAAAATCAATCTATGAAAAGGAAATGTTGGTTATTTTGCATGTCGTTGATTTTTGGCGCCCTTATCTATTGGGGCAATGCTTCCAAATTAAGACATATCATCAAAGCCTTAAGTATTTTCTGGAACAACGCATTTGCTCCCTAAAGAAACAAAAATGGGTGACTAAGCTCTTTGGATATGATTATGAGATCATTTACAAGAAAGGCAAAGACAATGTGGTTGTGGATGCACTTTCCCAAAAATATGAAGATGAAGGATGCCTTTTTTCTCTCTCCTTCATTATACTAGATTGGATCCAAGTCATTCACCAGGAATGGCTACATGATCCCAAAAGTTCACATCTGATACACCAATTGCAGTCCAATTCTCCAGTTTCCCCAGGGTACTCTTGGCTCCATGATGAGATTTGATACAAAGGCCATTTTTATTTAAGTAAACAATCAAAACTTAAATCCAATTTACTTTCTGAGCTTCATGCTACACCCACCATTGGGCACTCCGGGTTTACCAAAACCTATGACAGGGTCAAATGTTTTTTTTCTGGGATGATATGAAACAAGACATTCGTAATTTTGTAGCTGAATGTGATGTGTGTCAATGCAACAAGGGAGAAACAGTCAAATCTCTTGTCACACTACAACCCCTTCTGATTCCACCTGCTATTTGGAGGGATATCTCTATGGATTTTATTACAAGATTACCTAAATCGGGAAATAAATCAGTCATCATGGTGGTTGTTGATCGCCTTTCCAAGTATTCTCCTTTCTGTTCTCTTCCACACCCATTTACAACATCCATTGTGGCTCATTTTTTTATGGATCAGGTCTTCAAGCTTCATGGCATGCCGCATTTTATCGTTTCTGATCGCGACCCAACTTTCACCAACAATTTTTGGAAAGAATTGTTCAAGCTACAAGGCACCCAATTGCATCTCAGCACAGCTTATCATCCCCAGACTGATGGTCAAACTGAAGTTGTCAACAAGTGTTTGGAAACATATTTGAGGTGTTTTTCATTGGAAAAGAAAAATTAGTGGGCTCAATGGTTACCCCTAGTTGAATGGTGGTGCAACACTTCATACCATACAACTACCTGCATGACTCCTTTTGAAGCCATATATGGACAAAATCCACCTTCATTTATCTCATATTTACCAGGTGTCTTGAAGGTCCAGGTGGTTGACCAAACTCTTATAGTTCGAGAGGCTATTCTCCATACCCTCAAAGAGAATTTGGTCATGGCACAGAATCACATGAAGCAACAAGCAGATCAAGGTCACTCTGAATGTCAATTTGCAGAAGGGGATCAAGTGTTTCTTCGACTACAACCTTACAAGAAAAATTCCCTCAAGGTCAACCATTGTCAGAAGCTGGTGCCCAAATTTATGGTTCTTATATTGTTCTCAAGCGTGTGGGATAGGTGGCCTATCAGTTAGCCTTTCCTAGTCATTCTAAGCTACATCCTTTTTTCATGTTTCATGCTTAAAAAAGGTGATTGGAACTAAGTGCAAAACTCAAACCAACCTTCCCGAGTTGGACAAAGAAGGATCCATTTGGCTACAACCACAATCATTTTTGGACCAGCATGAGCGTCGCCTGTGTTAGTGAACCATCAAGGAAGTGTTGGTCCAGTGGAAATATACAACTCCAGCAGATGCCACTTGGGAACCAACTACAATTCTACAACAATTTCCACATCTCAAGCCTTGAGGACAAGGTTGTTTTTAAGGGGGAGGACATGTTAGGGACCTAACCCCTCTCGTAGGTAGAATAATATATTCAGATGTAATAAAGGTCAATATTAATAAGGCCTTGCAATAAGGTAGAATAAGTCGAATGTAAGAAGACCTAATAGAAGCTTCCGCTTCTAGAAGGATCTTCCTCTAGATGGTTATTTTGATAGACTAATTTAGTATAAATAGGAGTTGAGGGCATGAGAACCCTAGTTTTGGATATTATTTTAATAGAGCTCTGCTTGACTGGAGGTTGCCCCCTCGAAGAGGTAAGTGAACATTTATCTCATAATCAAAGTGCTCTTTCTGGTGTTATTCTGATATCATTTTAGTGTTATTGTGGTGTTGTTATGGTTATATTTTTGTTTATCTTCCATTTCTAACATTTTATTTCTATTTTGCATACTTTTTGTATCTGGAATATTACACACCCAAGTAGAACACTGCTCCAATTGTGCATATGTGTAGGAAATAAGTGATATATCCTTTCCTTTTGGATACCATAATCCAAACTCTTTTGTTCCTTTGAGATATCTAAAAATCCTCTTCACTGCTAATACATGTGATTCTAACACATCCTTTGCATATTTCTAACTTAACCTGTCATCATCACTACAAAAAATAATATCAACATAAACTTCAATTAATAAAATACTATCTTAAATTACCTTGATGTAGAGGTTGTTGTTTGCACTTCCTTTTCTGAACCCTGCATGTTGTAGATATTTATCCAATCTAGAGTACCATGCTCTAGGATCCTGTTTTAGACCATACAAGACCTTTAATTTACACACATAATTTGCATTCTCTGACAACTGAAATCCTTCTGGTTGTTCAATGTATAATTCTCCTTCAAGTTCCCCATTCAGAAAAGATGATTTTACGTCTATCTGATACACTTTAATATTTTTGGAGCATGCATAAGCTAAAATCAATCAGATTTCTTCCATTCTGGCAAATGGGGAAAATGTCTCTTCAAAGTCGATTCCTTCAACCTGTGCATATTCTTTACATACCAATATAGCTTCGTTCCTTGTAACTTGTCCATCTTCATTCAATTTATTCCCATATACCCACTTTGTGCCAATCACATTCTTATCCTTTGGTCTTGGAACCAATTCCCAAGTGTCATTTTTCTCTATTTGATCCAATTCTTCATCCATGGCCTTGTTCCAAAATTCATCCTTGCTGGCCTCTTCAAAATAGATTGGTTCAATCGTAGATGTGAGTGTTATGTGTGTTTGTTCTGGTGAACAAATTCTTCTTCTAGTCTCAACTCCTGCATCTTTGTTTCCGATAATTTGATCTGAAGGATGATTCTTCTATACTCATCTGCTAGGTGTTTTTGGAGTTACTTGCTGAAATTGCTCTTCTGTTTCTGTCGGATCCTCTTTGTATTCCCCTTATTTTTCATCTTTTGTTTATTCTTCATAAAGTTGTTCCATTGATTCATTTTCTTCTTCATTTAATTCTTGTCTACCTGTTTCATCAATTGTTATGTTGATGCTTTCCACCACTTTGTTCAATCTCAGGTTGTAACACTTGTATGTTTTTCTTGTACTTTAGTAACCAAAAAGTACTCATTTTTCCACACGAGAGTCAAACTTTCTCACTCTTCCATCTTCTCTTTTGATGTAGCATTTGCTTCCAAAAACTATGAAGTGCTTTAAATTTGTTGGTCTTCCTTTCCATAGCTCATAAGGATTTTTGTTAGTGTTGTTTATGCGCATTACTTTGTTTTGAATGTGAACTGATGCATGCACTGCCTGTGTCCAAAATATATCTGTCAATTTGGAATCCATTAGCATTTTTCAAGCCATTTCTTGTACTGTCCTATTCTTTCTTTTAACAACTCCATTTTGTTGAGGTGTCCTAGCAATGAAGAACTGTCTTTTTATTCCATGATTGTTGTAGTAGTACATAAATTCCTTTGAAGTGAACTCTCATCCATTATCATATCTCAAGCATTTGATTTTTGAATCCATTTCATTTTCAACCATTTCCTTGTATATCTTGAAGTTTTCAAAAGCTTCTAACTTATTCTTGAGAAAGAAAACTACGGTCATTCTTGTATAATCATCAACTAATAACATAAAGTATTTCTCACCTTTTAAGCCCTTTGTTGTAGTTGGTCCAACTAGATCAATATGCACAATTTACAGAGGTCTTGTCATTGAATATTCCTTTGATTTGAACCTGGTCTTTGTTTGCTTTCATTGTTGACAATGCTTGCATAAAGTGTTGGTTGGTTTCGTGATCTAGGAATTTCTCTGACTACTTCTCTTTTGCTGATTTTGACAAGGTTATAAAAATGTATGTGACCCATTCTTTTGTGCCATAGCTAACTTTCATCTTCCTTTCCTATACAACACTTTTCATTTCCAATTTCACTTAACACATATATGTTGCTTGAAGTTCTCGCAGCTATAGAAATCAATTTTCCTGAGCATTCTTCTAATATCTCGCACTTTTGTGAATCGAAAGTAACTTTATGACCTTGGTCACACATTTGACTCACACTTAGAAGATTGTGTTTCATATATTTTACTATTAGAACATTTTCTGCCTTTGTATTCTTGTTCTCAATTATGATTGTTCATTTTCCAATGATTTTGGTTGAATCATCATTTCCGAAGGAGACTGATCCATCTCTTTCCTTTCGTAATGTAAGAAACCTATCTCTATCACCTGTCATGTGTTTTGAACACCCATTGTTAACATACCAACCACATTTCTTCTTCTTAGCTTGTAGAGAGAGTGTGCATTCTTCATTGCTATATTGATCCTACTTTCTTATCCATGGATCATGTCCTTTTCTGAGGTTTCTGTCTATGACTGTTGTTATTATGTTGTGGTTCTCTAGGAGTGTCTGTCATTCTACAATCTTTGGCCATGTGTCCAAAATTATTACATTTGTAACATTCCACTTCAGTGCCCAAAGATTCAAACCTATTGTAACTTCTTCTCTGTGTTTCAATAGTTCTTGGATAACCCCTTTGTGTATGACTTTCAAAGTTGTTTTTGTTTCTGTTGTTACCTCTGCAATTCACAACTTTATGTCCAAAATTATTACATGCATAACATAAACCAAAAAAGATAGTTTGATACCTAGGAGTTGAAGATCTTATGAAAGGAGGTACTCTTATGAATTCTTATTCTTCCTAATCCCTATCTGTCGGTTGTTGATTATGAAATCTGAATCTTCTTGGTGGAGGAGTGTCCCTGTAATATTCCTTGTAGATCTTCCTATCCCCCTTGATTGTTTCTACAAAGATTTTTGGATATGTTTCTTTCTTTGTTCTTTTGGATCTTGATCCTTTTTCTGTCTGATTGTATCCAAGTCCAGACTTGTCATGATGATATTTTTTACTGCTGATAATGTCATCTAAAACTTTTGAGTTGTTTTGCATATTTTTCTTTTGAATATCCTTTCTTAATGTGACAATCTCTTCTTCCAAATTTCCAATGATCTTGTCTTTTTATTCTAACTGTTCTTTGAGTGCTCCTTCAATTATTTTATCTTCTTCTATTTGAACTTTCAAATTTGTGATCATTTGTTCTAGTTATTGAGTGTCTTTTTTATTGTCTAGTTCTGCTTGTCGTTTCTTGTTTTTATTCTTTTCTCTTCTGATAAATTCTATGGAACACATTAATTCCTCCCGGTAGTCAACTTCTACCTCTTCAATTTCTTCTTTGACTTCTTCATATTCTTCTTCGGCTTCTTCATATTCTTCTTTGGAGTCTTCTTTATCAGAGTATTCTACTACCATGAATAGAACTATGTATGTCTCATTGTCACTGACTTCATCTTCATCTGATGATGAGATGTCTTCTTTGGTGCATAAGATTTTCTTGAAAACTTTCTTTGTGGTTCTTTTGCCTTTATATGTTTGTTTGCCTTTTGAGTAACCTTCATCATTTCTCTTTTTCTTATAAGGACATTTGTTAGAAAAATTACCAATACCATCACAATTAAAACAAATTAAAGGAATCTTACCTCTATACGTACCGTTGGTTCGTTTGTTCAGTCTTTTGACAAAGTTGGCCACTTCTTTATCATCTTCCGAAATGTCACTGTTGTTTCTATGTTCTTCTTTTTGCCTTCCCTTTTTCTTTGACTTTTTGGATGCTTATTTTATATCTGGATTTTCTTGTTCAGTTCTCATTTCATATGTTGTGAATATTCCATGTAATTATTCCATGCTTATTGAGTTTAGATATGATATTTATTCTAGTGTTGATATCTTAGGGTCAAATATCATAGGAAGAGATCTTAGTAATTTTTGAACAATTACCTAGTCTTTGATTTCTTCTCCTAATCCTATGATTTCATTTAATGTTTCATCAACTCGTAAAAAGTAAGCTGCAATATTCCCATCTTCCTTCATCTTAAGTTGTTCGAACTGACCTCTATAAGTTTGAAGCTTTTCTACTTTGACTTTTGAATCTCCTTCATAAATATTTTGAAATTTGTCCCAAATATCTTTAGCGGATTTACAATGTGCAACTTTGGTGAATACCGTTTCACTAAGACCATTCAGAAGTGCATTTTTGGCTTTGGAATTATTCTGACCGAGTTTCACGGCTTTGTCATTTGTTGGTGGAACTGTTAGTGCTATGTATCCATCTACAATTGATTGTCAAATTTCAAATCCCTATGCATTCATATATGTTTTCATCCTTATGCTCCAAAATTCATACTTCTATCCATTGAACCATGGTATTCCATTTTTATACAAGTTTTTTCTCTCCATGATCTACCTTTCAGTGGTTAAACTGATTTCTGAAGGAACTTGCTCTGATACCAATTGTTGGATTACTGAGAGGGGGGGTGAATCAGTAATAGAGCAATTTAATTATTTTTAACCATATAATTAAAGTGTTATATCAATGTAGCATTATCATCCAATAACTGCAGAGTAAATAAGAAATGAAAAAATGAACAATCATACACATACACAGTACACCAGTGTTTTACGTGGAAACCCAAAGCTGGAGAAAACCACATAATGTTTTTTCTTATATGTCTTGAAGAATTGCATTCATTGGAAGCACCAACTTCCTTTGTTTTCCAGTAGCAACTAGAAGGAGGCTCCAACCCCCTTGTTTCTCAGGCTACAACATGAGGGAAGCTCCAACTCCCATATTCTCTGTCTACAACCAGAAGGAGGCTACAACCCCCTATGTTCTTTGGCTATAACCAGAAGGTGGCTACAGCCACCTATCCTTGCCCTGTCCAACCACCCTGAAGTAGAAGTAGAATGATGGAACCACTATCACACTATCACTGTGAGATATACCACTGTAAACATGTACCAATAAACCTGAACCATCCATCAACAATGCATCAACATGTACCTCAACCTGTAATCAACCTCTACCATAAAAAAAATGCATCAACCATGCACCAACCTATACCAATCAACCTGTACCATAAACAAGTTCATCCAACCATGTACCAATTATGTACCAATAATGTGCCAACTATTCATCAACTATGACTCATCAACATGTACCAACATCATCAACTATACACCTCATGTATGTGCCAACTCATCAACTACTTGTCTCAACCATGTACCCAACATGTACCTCAACCAAAAGCCCTAATCAATTTAATAATCAAAATATGATTTTTAACTCTGTAATAGACCTAGTGTATATGATCACATACCTACAAACCTTCCTTAACTTTCACAACAAGATACTAGCATTTTCATCAAAATTTTCTTTAGTCTCACATGACTAGTTTGGGATTAGTCAACAACCCTAACTTGAAATTATCATAACTATGTACCTGTAATAAACAAAGCTCTAAAAATAGTACACAATGTTCTTCAGATTGTTTTATGCAATTCCTCCAGGTTTCACTTCTTGGAACCTCTAATAAAAGGAGCTATAGCAAAAATGACATACCTTGCTGAATTCTAGATTATTCTAGAGAGCGACCTTGTAGAGAGTGCCCCGCACATAATATTTGTTCAATCGATTTGAAAATGTTACAAATAATACTAAAGAGTGTACGCTAACCAACACATTTGGTCGTAATGAATTTCAATCTGTTATGAAGAAGTTGTGACGTTTTTACCCGAAACACTTGTCTTAGACTAGTTTCAGGACTAGCCACAAATCCTATTTCCCACGGAATGTAACTCCAAAAATACAATGACCCACAAGCTGAAGTTTTTACCACAAATACTTGGATATGTTTCCTCAATGGCCTATCAATTTCACAGTCTGATTAATTCTATAAAAAAAAATATTGCGAAAAATGGTGAGATGACCTGTAAATAACATATCTTAGAAAGCATCATCAAAAGAATTTATCCTCCCTTGAATTCCATCCTTCTTTTCTTTACCTTCTCTCTGAATTTCAGCTTAGATATATTTTGGTTACCTCAGTCACCTATAGATATTCAATATGCTCAAGTGTGATATGAAATGAGAGAGGCTTGCCTCTTATTTATACTCTCCAAGTAGCTTCCTTAGAAGCATCTTCTAGGTCACTTTGCCCACTTTCTTTATTTTAGGGTTAACCCACTTCTAATTTCTCCATTAAATTTATTATTTAAATAATTTCTTTTGTATTCACTTTGAATTATAGTACACTCATCACTTCACTTTATTATTACCTTCTAAAATATCTTAAACCACTTTGGCTACTTTGACCTTTTGAGGCTTCTAGATGACATATGAGGGTCCTCCAACTTCGTAAGGCCATAACTCTCAAACCGTGAGGGGTTATGTGACGTTACACATATCACCAGAAATGACATGACATGTACTATACATCTAGAATAGTCTTACCTACAAATATATCAAAACTCATACCATTATCCATCAAAAAAACTTGGGTCCATTACCCAAACCCGGGTTCTCCAACTTCTCATGGCCATAACTCTCTAACCGTGAGGAGATATGTGACGTTACTTCCCCTCCTATTCCAATCACTTCTCATTCCATAGGAGTACCTCAACAAGTTAATCTTCCACCCTACCCTGAAAGACTATTAGTGAAGAAACCTGACCCACCCTTGCACAAAGATATAGAGGATGAGTTGCGAAATGTATATATAAAAATACCTCTCTTGCAATCTATCAAAGATATCCCCATATATGCCAAAATCATAAGGGATATTTGTATTAAGAAACCAGGAAGGAATAATAAGGAACCTCCCCTTGTTCAGGTAGTAGGACAATTATCTGAATTTATTTCTGAAATGCCATATCAATATAATGACCCTGAGAATCCAGTAGTCACTGTTGAAATTAATGGTATTTCCTTACCAAACAACACACTCATTTATTTGGGTGCAACAATTAATGTAATTCCTTTTGACACTATGCAAAAACTCCAAATCAACCAGTTGAGACCAACCCAAACCATGATAGAATTGGCAAATAAATCAGTCACTATCCCTACAGGAAGTTTAGATGATATCACAGTCACTCTAGCTTCTTGGGAATATCCAGTAGAATTTCTAGTCATCTACTCTATATCATCCTCCAAACTAGGACACCATGTGGTTCTTGGTCGCCCTTGGCTGGCCACAGCAGATGCCTTTATCAGTTCTCGGTCTAGCGAGATGACTATATCCAATGGCACACATAGCCAAAAACTTGTTCTCTTCCCTCCTGCCCATCCGGCACGGGAAAAACCTGTTTGTTTAGAAAACCCTTATGGAGAGGAATATTGCATCAGACCCCTATTAACAATTGAACAAGTAAGAGGAATGCAAGAACAATCAGATGAACAAGTCTTAATTTTATTTTTGGTTGATACAAACTGCATTGAATATCCTAGGTCCTTTGCAGAATTGTCACACATTTTCAGTTCTGAATTTCAACAAACTTGGCACCTTGATATCACTCAATTATATACTTTATCACTAGCTTCCTTAGAGAAGGAAGAAAGTACTGAACTTGTTGATATTAGCCCAGGAAAACCTTTGTATATCAACTCTAGTTTGGAACCAGAACAAAAGACACAAGTAATTGAAATTCTCCAAAGACAATTTGATGCCTTTGCATGGGATTATGCAGACATGAAAGGCATTCACCCTGACACATGCACACATCATATTTACACTAATGACCAAATCAGACCAGTTAGATAGCCTCAGTGAAGGATGAATCCAACCCTCAAAGATATTGTAAAAGAAGAATTGCAAAATCTCCGTCAAGCCAATCTCATATACCCCATTTCAGATAGTCAATGGGTGTCTCCACTTGTCATAGTTCCCAAGAAAAATGGTAAGTGGAGAATATGTGTATACTTCAGGGAATTGAACAAAGACACCCATAGGGATTATTTTCCCCTACCATTTATCAATCAGGTGTTGGATACCTTGTCCGGAAATAAAAAAATTCCGTTCCTAGATGGGTTTAGTGGTTATAACCAAATACAAATAGCACTTGAAGACCAAGAGAATACCACTTTCACCTATCCATGGGGAACCTATGCTTATAGGGTCCTTCCTTTTGGACTTTTCAATGCCCCAACTACTTTTCAAAGGGCTGTCCTAGCCATTTTCTTTGACTTGACCAATGATTGCATAGAAGTCTACATGGACGACTTTACATTCCATGGAAATGACTTCCAAGAAGCTTTGACCAGTCTAGAAAAATTCTTGATTAGGTGTAAATAAATTAATATTTCCCTAAGTAATGAAAAATCAAAGATGATGCTCACTGAAGGTATTGTTTTGGGACATCACATCTCTAGTTTTGGAATGAGAGTTGATCCTACAAAAATTCATATTATCACACAAATCATAATACCTTCCTCACAAAAGGAAGTTTGCAGCTTTTTAGGGCATGATGGCTACCATAGAAGATTCATTCTGAATTTTACAAGCTTAGCTACCCCTTTATTCAAGTTATTATCTAAAGAAGCCGAATTTAATTGGGATGATGAATGCCAAGTATCTTTTGAGATTCTAAAACAGAAATTGTCAACTACCCTTGTATTAAGAGGACCAAATTGGTCCCTTCCTTTTCATATCTGTACCGATGCCTCAAACACATCCCTTGGATCAGTTCTTGGACAAAGGGAAAACAAAATGCCTTATGTTATTTACTTTGTCAGTAAAAATATGTCCCCAGCAGAAGTTAATTATACGGTCACAGAAAAAGAATTGTTAGTTGTAGTCCATGCTATCAATAAATTTAGACACTATATTATAGGATATCAAGATTTTGTACACACTAATCATTCAGCCATCAAATTCTTAATGAAAAAACATGTAACAAACCCTAGAGTTACAAGATGGTTGTTATTATTACAAGAGTTTAATATCAATATTATTGATAGACCGGGTAAGGATAATCTTGTGGCTGATTTCTTATCTAGAATGATTCATTTGGGAGATAACGCACCAGTAGATGATAATTTTCCTGATGAAAATTTGTTTGTTATTTCTACATTCACTCCTTGGTATGCAAATGTAGCTAACTATCTTGTGACAGGGAAGATGCCTCAAAAATTGTCTCCTAGAGAAAAACAGAAAGTAATTCAACTAAGTGCAAACTATATGTGGCACGATGATTGTCTCTACAAAACAGAACCAGATTTGGTAATCAGGAGATGTGTAATGGAAGATGAAATTCATGATATTTTGGAAGCCTGCCATGATGGTCCTTATGGAGGACACTTCACAGACAAGAGGACCGCTTATAAAGTTCTACAATCTAGTTATTATTGGCCTCATATTTTCAAAGATGTTAAAACCTATGTATCCAATTGTGATGAATGCCAATGAATGGGTAAGCCTACTGCACGAGACCAAATGCCACTTCAAGCCCAAGTAGTCATTGAGCCTTTCGAGAAATGGGCATTATATTTTGTAGGGCCCATTAACCCTACATCTAAAAAGAAAAAGTATATACTTGTATGTACTGACTATATGACTAAGTGGGTTGAAGCAAAAGCTTTACCAGTTGCAAGTGAACAATCAGTGGTAGATTTCCTTTTTAATGACATCTTTACTAGATTTGGTGTACCTCGAGAAATTGTGACTGATCAAGGGACTCAATTTACCTCTAATCTAGTCAAAGATATTATAGAATAGTACCAAATCAAACACAGTAAATCTACACCCTACCATCCATAGGAAAATGGACAAGTAGAATCTACCAACAAAGTTATTGAGTCCATTCTTACCAAAATAGTACAGCTACACCACAAGGATTGGGCTGACATATTAGTAGAATCCTTATGGGCTTACAGAATCACCTGGAGGAATACAACATGACATACACCTTACGAGTTGGTGTATGGGAAGCAGGTGCTTCTCCCCATAGAATTCCAGATCAAAACCTTCAGGACTGCAGTACAAGTTGGCATGAACTTGGGTGAAGCCCAGCAACAAAGACTCTTGCAGCTTAATGAGATGGACAAAATTAGGCGAGAAGCACTTCAAAGAACCACCCTCATTCAAGAGTAGAGAACAAAATGGCATGACAAGTATCTCAAAAAGAAAAAAATTCAACAAGGAGATTGGGCCCTGTTGTGTGACAGCAAATTCAAGAACTTCAAATGTAAGTTAACTACTCATTGGATGGGACCTTACAAAATTGACACTGTCTATGATAATGGTTCAATCGGGATAAAGACAATTGACGAACATCAAACACCACTACTTGTGAATGGTCACCAGTTGAGAATTTATAACAAACCCCTGTCAAAAGAGGAATTTATGACTCGTATATTATAGAATTCAGATATGAAGGTGATCAGTAAGGAAGGAGACCTTCCTACTAATCCACATTGATTGATTGGTTTACTTTTAAAAACTTTTGTACATAGGTGTGGATTGTGTTTTGTTAATAAGCTGAAGGTAACAATGGATTCTTACCCCCTTTTGTTTTCCTTTCGCATTTTATCTTTGTAAGTAGATTTCTATAATTTATTTGATCCTTCATGAACTTTCCAAACATCAGTTTGTAGGCATCAACAATACTTTGTTCTGGTCCGGTACCAGCAAAACGCCTCTGGTACCAGAAATCTTGTTCTGGTCCGGTACCAACAGTCTTGTGTTGGTCCAGTACCATAAATCTGTCCTTATACGGTACTATCAGGACACATCACCTAATTGACAAGGAATGCTATGCATATTTCAAAATCTTATGTCAATTAATATGAAGTATGAAGCCATGCAGTAACCACTTAAGATGGAACCAATAAGTCGAATGCAACATCAAATGGCATCCCTTATGAAGCAATAATTTCTTTTGGTTCTATTGTTGACTAAAGGGGAGTATCTTTAATTTCTTTTGGTTTTGTTGCTAGCTACAAGGAAGAATTTTTAATTTCTTTTGGTTCTGTTGCTAGCTAGAAGGAAGTATTTTAATTTATTTTGGTTATGTTGTTGGCAAATGTTTAACAGATAGCGTATGCTTGTCATTGATGGCAAGTACAACAGTGAATATGGCAGGATCAAAATGTGCTTCGATGGAAAAACAGGAACAACGTAGGCTCGGGAGGAATTAGTGCAGAGTCGAAATTCTTCCAAGTAAGAAGGATGTGTAAACTTGGAGGAGAAGCGTGCACTGAAGAGATCAGAGAGATCTCGTGAACTCAGGGGTTCGCAGGATAAAGGCCCAAGTATTGGGTGTTTGAAGTCGTGAGGCGCGAGGTCACGAAGCATCGAAGTGGCGAGAAGATCAGGATCGTCCATCTGTGAAGGACGCATGGCAGAGATCGGAGAGATCTCGCGAAATCGGGGGTTCGCAGGATAAAGGCCCAAGTATTGGGTGTTCAAATTCGCGAGGCGCGAGGACGTGAGGCGGCGAAGTGGCGAGATATTTATAGTCATCCATCTTGGGGGACAGGTGGCGAGAGATCAAGAGATCTCGCGAACTCGGGAGTTCGCAGGTTGAGAGTCCAAACATTTGGTTCTCCAAGTCGCGAGGTCACGAGGTAGCGAGAGAAGGAAAGTTGTCGAATCCGGATCATAGGAGGACCGTTGGATATGCGCGGGGATCACACGTGGAAAAAGTTTGTCATATCGCTGACTGGAAAGTCAAAGGAATAGCGAGATGCAAGATCGTGATTTAATCAAGGACCGTTGGATCAAGAGGACACGTGGCAAAAGATCAGAGAACCATAAAGCTCCATCTCGGAGCCTCGCCTATCACGACTTGGAGTGACGAGAACCTCCATCATAGGAATCGCGAGATGTGAGATTGCAAGAAGATCAATACCATCGGATCACCAAGAACGTGGACCATTGATCTGAGCTCCATCTCGGAGCCTCGCCTATCACGACTTGGAGTGACGAGAACCTCCATCACAGGAATCGCGAGATGCGATATTGCGAGAAGATCAGGACCGTCGGATCACCAAGAACATGGACCGTTGATCTGAGCTCCATCTCGGAGCCTCGCCTATTGCGACTTGGAGTGATGAGAACCTCCATCACAGGAATCACAATATGCGAGATTGCAAGGAGATCAGGACCGTTGATTCATCAATATCATGAACCGTCGATCAGGGTCGATGAAGATCATAAGTTCGTAGCAAAAGTGAAAAACAGGAAAATAACGACAATACCCTTCAGAGTTAATCCAACGGTGTAGGTGAATTTGAACAAGATCGGAGGGCTACTGTTGCACGACACAGTGAAACTGCCAGTAACCATTGATGGTTTCTACCAGAGGATGCGAAGAGACTTTGGTGTGATTTCCAGAGGAGCAGAAGAGTCACATGGAAATTGCAAGTGGAATGAAGACGACTCGTGGAGGAAATTGATAGTTGTATGGGATTGAGGCTGTAACTGAAACAGAGAAGGTGAGCTCGACTGTCATAAAGAAAACGAAGAGTCTAAACTACTAGAGAGGCTGAGGAATCTCGGCATAACACCCAGTGATACTGGACACGCGGGGCGAACCACCCGAGAAGCTGAAGAGTCACAATGATGATCAGATAGAGCACTCGAGAGGCGGAGAATAATGACAGAGAGTATGCATGTAGAGGCATGGAGAACATTGAATGCACAAGGTGCACAGAAGCTATAAAGACAGGGTACATAGAAGAGATTGGGTTATTGTTGTTGTTGGAGGTTGTTGTGATTGTTGTTGGTAAAGGTAATTCAGGTGTGAAGAAGGAGGAGAGTGCAGCAGCTGAATAGCACAGAAGAGGAACTGTGCAGATCATGGAGATGGTGCACAGATCATAAAAAGAAGAAGACCAGACAATGCAAGTGATGTGAGCAGAAAGGCAATGAGGCAGACAGAGCAACGAAATGCAGCAGAACAGTGATAAGACTGGTAAGCCATTGTTGAACATTATATCACTGTAATAAGTTTGAGT
>JZKD02S1795407.1:505408-518066 GCA_000966675.3 Picea glauca | reverse complement strand
TGGTTTGCCCAAGTCCATCATTTCTGATCGGGATTCTCGATTTGTTGGAAGTTTTTGGTCGAGTTTGTGGGCACTCATGGACACCAAGTTGAAAAAGAGCATAGCTTTTCATCCATAGGCAGATGGTCAGACAGAGGTGGTGAATCGTACAGTGGTACATCTTCTTCGTGCATATTGCAGCAAGCATCCTAAGCTTTGGGATGAACATTTACACTACGTTCAGCATAAGTACAATCGAGCTAAGCACTCTTCGACGCAAATGTCGCCATTTGAGACATGTTTTGGCTATTTTTCCAAGTCACCTTTAGATTTCATCTTTGGGAAAGATATTTCTATTGATGGGTAGTATGATATTGATCGGGAAGAGAAGTTCATCGAACAAATTCAGTCGATACATCAGGTGGTGCAAGAGCAGTTGGAGAAGAGTCGGGCCAAGTACAAAGCGAGACATGACAAACATTGTGTTGATCATAGTTTCGAAGTTGGTGATGAAGTGTGGCTTTACATCAGCAAGGAGAGGCTTAAAGGAGAAGGTAAAAAGTTGAAACCAATTCGATATGGTCCCTTTAAAATTGTCGGCAAGATTGGTAACAATGCTTTTCGTTTATATTTGCCTCCATATATGCAGATGTATGCAGTTGTTAATATTGAAAATTTGAAGTTGTATGAGCCTCTGTTGATCGATGATCAATGAGAGAATGTTCATATTTCTTCCATAGATGATTTTTCGCCAGAGTATCTAACAGAACTGCAGGAAGACACCATACTTGACAGGAGGATGCGAACTTCGAAGCGAGGAAATGCGGAGTATTTGCGAGTTGGTCTTAAGGGGACGAATCCAAGCAAGGCCAAGTGGATTGAGGTTGGAAGGGTGAGGGAAATATGCCCTCATCTTCACATAGACTAAGATAGTCTTTTGGAGGTCCAAAAGCTTCCCAATGGGGAGGTGTGATCAGGGGATCAAATTTTGCTCAATTTTCAAAGTGCTTGGAATGCGACAAAAACAGTGTCATTGTGTTTGTCTCGTCTTCCTGATTCCAGTGGTATATTTACTTTCGCAAACGGAGTCCGTATGGAGGAGATATCGCAATCTGTCCGCCAAGCCAAACAGGCAAAAATTTGGGATGTTGACTGTACATGTCCGTATAGTCCGTACGGCCACGTGGAGGGTCGTACCATCATGATGACATGTCAGTTGGGTGACGTGGCATATTTTCATTGGTCGGTTGATTGGTGAATACGATGCTGACACATGTCATTGGATAGCCAATGAAGTGAGGACATGTGGCCCAATTCATTGGCGCCATGTGTCACTTGTTAACTGGTCGTTGGGTTTATGTGTAAAATATAATGGAGGCCACGGGGTTCGACCCCTGAACCTCTCACTCTATACAAAACCTTCGCCAACCTTCACTAACCATCATGCCGCCCAACGTTTCTTGTTTTATGTATCAAAAATATTGCATTTAAGTTTGGTGGAAAGCGTTGAATGAAAAGGGGTCGGGCCGGGGCTTAGCCCCGGCCCGTGGTTCTATTATAACATATATAACCGCATGTTTTAATATATGGGCGCAGGTTAATACAACAAAGTTTCATGTTTAAACATATATTTATATGTGTGGCGCCCGGGTTAAACATTTGCGCGGGTTTTATAACCCATGATTGTATTATGTACATTGAACCATATTAAAATGTGCACGCGGGTGTGTATGCGCGGGAGTTATACCGTTTGAATGGTTAAACCAATTTTTGCGCCCAGCCAAGGTTCTATGTGCCATGTGACCGAGTGCCGAGGCGGTTAGGGGCTGGCGCACCCTTAACCGTCCTACGGTTTGTACCGATGCGCGGTTATGCATGAGACTAGGTTCTTTACGCTTAAATAAGTGTGTGTGCCAGGTTTGAAGCACAAGGGTGCGATTTGTAGAACCAGAGACAGCAAAGTTGAAGAGGGAGATTTCAAGAAGGCCATCTTCTTCATTTTTCGACCGTTTCAGGTGCCGAAAGAGCCCAGACAGGGGTTTTGGGACGCTGCGGAGCCATTGGAGCAGTCGGTTTGTCATTTTGAGCATTGTAAGGCATGTTTTTGAGCACTTTGAGCAATTTAATAATAATGATCCATTGGAAGCTAGACCAGGAGATGTAGCCTGGAGTGGGGTGAACTCCTTTATCAATTTGTTTTGTTTATGTGTTGATGTTCAATGTTTTATGCTGCTGTCTATGTGTAGCTTTACATAAGTAATCCTTTATTATGTGTTGCAAATTGATCCGGTTGCTTTAAAACACATAACATTTCACTTGCTATATGTATTCAAGTTTCAAGTCTTCTTCATTTTTAGATCATGTCCCAGTCGGAGATGATGGTCTGTGGTATCTGAAAATGGACCCACACTCGTTCGAAGAAGAGCTTGGCAGTATCTATTGTTGTGATATTCTTCTTGCAAGTTGTGAGGATGGCCATCTTTGAAAATTGATCAACGACCACAAATACACAGTCATTTCCTTTCTTAGTGGATAGAAGGCCAGGCATGTAATCCATTGAGACGGATTCCCAAGGCTTCTCAGGAGTAAGAAGAGGGGTGTATAAGCCTTCCTTCTTGATGGTTGGCTTGGCAATGGCACATGCAGTGCAAGATATGATATACTTGTCGATGTCTTGTCAAATTTTTGGCCCATAAAAATGTTTCTGAAGAACGGCCATTGTTTTCTCCACGCCAAAAATGTCTTGCCATCCAACTGTAGTGGGCATCCCATATCAACTTTGCACGCTTACTTGTAGGAACACAGATATGGAACAGATGCATAATAGACCATCCTGAATGTGAAAATCAATGACAGTTGCATATGTACCCAAGAGATGATAGGTGATGGCGAAGTCTGAATCTTGCTAATAAATTTGGGGCCACCTAGATGCCTCATGTCCACAGGAATGGAGCACACTGGTGAGTGCATCCATAGGAGGTCGACTGAGGCAGTTAACAACATGATTGGAGATCCTTTTCTTATACTTGATGTTGAGATGGAATTGTTGTAGGTAGGTGGACCACTTCTGCTGGTGATCGTTCTGCAATTTCCCCTGTGTCTATATGAACTACAGAGGCTTGTGATCAATGTGGATGATTGTCTCCTTTCCTAGAATGTAATGTTTCCATTGATGACAGGCTTGTACAATGGAATACATTTCCTTGTCATAGGTGGAATACATTTTTGTTCAGCACGTTCTTCTGTACTTCTTTGTAATTGTGGATTCTACACTTTTGGTGTTGTCTAAAGCCCTACACATCCTCTAGGTGGATACTAGTGACCTATCGCATAATCCAATTGGATTATTTTGTATGTTTTCATGTCAACACATCTTGTTGTACTTCCAGGGTCGTTTTGGGACCCTAAACATTTATTTTTTTTCTCGCCACAGTCAAACTATCGACAAAATCAAATTTTAATGGTGGAATGTGTAGTTCTTTGAAAGACCTTTCCAATGAGCTATCATGCACCTAAAATGGAGGTCGTATGCAAAATTTACTACCCTGGGAAGTTGAGGTACCAACTTACCCATAGGGGCCCACATTACTTTTGACGTTTCACCTTCTAGATTTAGGTTTTTGGATGTCTAGGGTTTTGGAATTCATGAGTAATATCAAAAAGGCCTATGGAGCCTCATTATATTGATTATGCTTAGACATATGTGTGTAGCAGCCACAACTCTTCTCAGTTATAGCTACCACCATTCAAGAAAGTGTTTCATTTCTGCAGTTTTGCAATTTCAGCCTATTTCATTTATTTAATAGAAGATATTGTTCGCGAGATATATTTGTTATTCTTCATATCTCTATGTTTATTGTATCCAGTTCATAATCAGTTCATTCCACTCCTAAATCCATATCAGTATCTGAGAGTGTCTCACTATGGTATTCCACCGGATGGCCGTGTTGAGTGAGAACTGAGCCTACAACATAGTCAAATGCATCAGTCTCAATCTCAAATGGTTGTTTCGGATCAGGAAAGTAGAGTACTGGAGTTGAGCACAAGCGATGCTTCAGATCATCGAATGCTCATTTTTTTTCCTTCCCCCAGACAAAATTTTCCCTGCCACCGCCCTTGGCCACCTAGATGAGGGGCCATGCAATATGGGAGAATCCCAACACGAACCATTGGTATAATTTGTCTAGTCCCAAGAAGCTCTGAAGCTTAGTTAGTGTGGTCAGGGTTGGCCAGTCATGGATGACTTGGATCTTAGTTGGATCAACATTTACCCCATGCTGATCAACAATGTAGCCCAAGTGTTGGACCATGTTCATGCCAAAAGAGAATTTTTTCAAGTTGGCATATAGCTTGTGTTGTCGCAGAGTGCTCAAAACCTATTGAATATGTTGCATGTGGTCCTCCCAAGTTCTATTGAATATGAGGATGTCATCCAAATATACCACCACAAAATATTTGGTGAAGGGTCGCAACACATCATCCATCAACCTCATTAAAGTGGTTGGTGCATTTGTTGATCCAAAGGTCATGACTAATCATTCAAAGAGCCCTTATTTAGATTTGAAGGTTGTCTTCCATACATCAGTTGGTTCAATGGGAACCTAGTGGTAGAAAGACTATAGGTCAATCTTGCTGAAGAAATTTTCCCCCTTGATTGGTCAAGAAGGTAATCAATCCTGTGAATTGGGTATTAGTTCCTGATTGTGATTTTGTTTAAGGTTTTGTAATCAATGTAGAGTCACCAAGTCCCATACTTCTTCTGCACCAGTACAATCGGGCTTCCACAAGGGGAGGAGTTGGGTATGATGTGCCCCTTTTGAAGAAGCTCTTGGATCTAACGCCTGATTTCATCATTTTCCATCAACGAGCGACAATATACTGGTCCATTAGGTAGAGGTGCACTAGGGGTCAGATCAATTGGATGCTTGACTCGGCAGTGCGTCGGTACCCTGGTGGGTGAGGAGAAGATGTCTATGTATTCTTCCACAATCTCCTACACTTGGTTCTACTGCAAAGAGAGGCTTTGTGTAGAGGCCATGGATGTGGCAGAGACCTTCTACTTACTGTGAGCATGAATCACAAAGAAGACGAAGTTCCCAGCCTATGAAATGACCTTACTGCATTGCTTAGCATATATTAAAGAAATAGTGGTAGGCGTTGCTACCTCTGGTATCCTGTACAATTGTCTACCCAAAGTAATAATAACATTGTGGGGTCTAGACTCATACACAACATGATGCTTCCAAAAATATGGTTTTCCTAAAAGAACATCACAAACTTCAAGGGGATAAATATCACACAATACATCATCTTTGAAAGGCTTGATGTTGTAGGGTAGATGACACTATTGGCTGACACGAAGATCTCTTCCTTAGTGAAGCCAGCCGATGGAGTAGGGTTGCGGGTGCGGTGTTGGTGTCAGTTGTTCTGTGATCTATGAGGTGTCCAATAATGGTGTAAAATATGTTCGAAGGAGGTCCACATTCAACACTTGGTGCAAGCCAAAGAAGGGTGGAGTGTTGAGCTAAAAATAATTACTACCCACAAACTTGGTGATAGTGTAAGGCTCATAGAAAATTGGGCGTAGCTTCCGATGGGGCCCTGTAATGCCCTCTTTCTAAAAATGTAATCAAACCTTATCTCCCACCTGAAACTAGTGTGGTACTCTGTGTTGATCATGGCGTTGTTTGCACTTAGCATTATCTTTATGCAAAATCCCATGGACCTGTTGGCGGATGTGTTGAATCCGCTCAATGAATCTGGTGGCTTTTTCAGCCTCAGACTAAACATGGGAAAACTCTGCATGTTTGGTTGCAAGATATAGTGGAACATCAATGGGACCCAAGGGTTGGAATCCCAGCCCCACCTGAAATGGGCCATGGTCGGTGGAGTTATGGAGAGCCCTGTTGTAATTGTGTTGAACATAGGGAAGACTCTCATCCCATGTACGTGGATGCTTAGAGTTGTACATGTACAGGATGTGCACACTCATCTGATTGACGACCTTTGTTTGGTCATTGGTTTGGGGGTGGAAAGCAGTGGATTTAGTGAGTTTGGTATCCAACGGTGACCAGAGACTCAACCAAAATGTGATAAGGAACCTATTGTCCCGATCAAATATGATGGTCTGTGGTATCCCAAAATGGACCCACACTCGTTCGAAGAAGATCTTTTCAGTAGCTTTTGTTGTGATGTTCTTCTTGTAGGATGTGAGGATATGGAAAAGCTTGCTTCAAGAGAAGCATCTCCTCTCTCCCCTTATATTTTTACATATACTTTATATAACCTTATAAATTAGTTACCTCAACTTAAATATATGACAAGCATCTAAATTTGTGGAGACATGAGGGTCGGTTACCAATTTTTTACAAATGATAAAAATTTCATAGGTTTAGTAAAGTTGAGCTATGATGGTTAAAAATTTTAATATTTTTTCAGTTTGGTTGTTTTCTTTTTTCTTATGTAGAAAGCAATATGAAAAGAAATAAATAATGAATTCTGATATTTATAAACAACAAACTAACAAATGTGTTTATTTTAACTAAGTGTAAAAGGAAGAAGCTACATTATATTAGATTTATTTATTTGTTATTCAACTGTAATAATTGGGTGTTTGATCTGTATTTATGAGTGGAACAAAATGAATAACAGACTGAATACAATAACACAAAGATATGGAGAACAACAACACATATCCAGTGAACAATAACTTCTATTGAATAAATGAAATAGGCCGAAACTGTAAAATTGCAAACTGAAAACAACTTGCTCGAATGGTGGTATCTATCTATGAGAAGAGATGTGGTTGTTATGCCCATTCGTCTCAGCATAATGATTAAAATGAGGCTCCATTCCTTTTTAAAATTACTCATGAATGACAAAACCCTATACATCCAAAAACCTAACCCTAGGATGTGAAACGTCAAAAGTTATGTGGGCCCCGTTGGATAAGTTCGTACCTCAACTTCCCGGGGTCGTAATTTTTGCATATGACCTCCGTTTTAGGCGTGTGATAGCTCGTTGGAAAGGTATTTTCAAGAAATTCACATTATGACATAAAACTCTAACTTTGTCTATAATTTGATTGTGGCAAGCCAAAAAAAGCATTGTTTAGGACCCCAAAACGGCCCTGGAAGTACAAAAAGATGTGTTGACATGAAAACTTCTAAAATAAGCCAGTTGGATTAGGTGGGCGGCCACCAGTCTCCACCTAGAAGATGTGTAGGGATTCAAACAACCCTGAAAGTGTAGAACACACATTACAAAGAAGTACAGAAGAACATGTTGAACTAAAAAGTGTCAAGAGGATTCGGTTGGAATAGGTGGGTGGCCACCAATATCCACTTGGATCAGTCCTCCCTCGTTAGGAAGAAATGGTCTCCATTGCGTTGATTTCACCCATCAGGTGAGGAAACTTCTACTAAATTTGGCCCCAGGTGAGCCACTTCCCTTGGTGTAGGATTTGCTCTGCCCTAACAACCCGATAAAGTCAGATTCTCTACTGGAAAGTGCCCTTGACCTCTGTGTCCATTGTCTGATCGATGGATGCATGTTCCATGTAGTCGGAGTTGAGCCCTGTTGGTGTCAGTTGTTCTATGATCTCTGAGGTGTCTAATAATGGTGGAAAATATGGTCGAAGGAGGTCCACATTCAACACTGGGTGCAAGTCAAAGAAGGGTGGAGTGTTGAGCTCAAAAGCATTGCTACCCACAACCTTGGTGATAATGTAAGTCCCATAGAAAAGTGGACGTAGCTTCCGATGGGGCCCTACAAAGTGCTCTTTCTGCAAATGTAATCAGACCTTGTCTCTCGCCTGAAACTGGTGCGGTACCCTGTGTTTATCATGGTGTTGTTTGTACTTAGCATTGGCTTTCTGCAAAATCTCATGGACCTATTAGCGGATGTGTTGAATCTGCTGAATGAATCTGGTGGCTTTGTCGGCCAAGGGATTTTATGGTATTCACACCATTTTCCCATGTCCTTCTTTGATTTCTCATTACCCTTCTTGTGTTGCGGCTTGGACTACCTGTCCTGAGAGTGGCCATCTTTGCTTTGTCCTATGTTGTGTGGGTTGGGGTTTCCTTTTCCTATGCTTCGGCTGTGAGGAGTTTGTAGATCCAAACTATCACTTCTTCTACTTAAGTTTATGCTCGATCTTGACAGCATATCTATAAGTTGTACCCAATGATGTGATATCCAGAAACTCCATTTATGTTTGAATTTATTTATGCAAACAACCATAGTATTTGAGCACCATATGTCGCTAAGAGTATTTGATACCCAATTTGGTGCGCAGGGTATGAAAAATATTGGTAAAATCTGGTATTGTCTGGTCCCTTTCCTGATGCAGGGTGGTCCATATTGTGTATTGGTCCTCGTCGCTTACAACAAAGTAGTACTCTTCTTTAATGGCATCCATGAAGGAATCCCATGTGGGGGCGATTGCAAATATTGCAGATTCCTTGATGGCCCTTTGCTCAAAGTAAGTATCCCATCAGTCCTTAACATGGGGGATGGTCTTGAGGAGTGAAAAAGCAATATTTTCCCTATCGAAAAAAATGTGGATTTAAAAATACCTTTTGAGTAGATTCAACCATTTATCTATAGCATCTGCATCTATCAGTCCTTCAAATAATGGAATATCAAAATTTACTTGTACCTTGAAGGGGGTTGCATGGCCACTTGATGAATATGTTTCTCCTGTGGACAGTCGTCAAAGTATCAGTGCAAATTTGTCCATTATTTTGTTCCTTTGTCGTGCAAGGGCTTCCTCAAGCAACATTTTAAAAGGATGTTCTGCTCCATCATCTTTATTTTCAACCACCATGGGTTTTTTTCGGGCTCGGTGTGGTCGATCTTGCAAAGACTCAACTGGTTCGAGTCCCAACTTCTTGTACCTAGATCTTGTCGGGGACATGCACGAAAAAAATAAATGAAGAGAAGACATGTATGATACCACTGATCCGGATTTATGAGCGGAAGGAAATGAATAACAGAATGAATACAATAACACAGAGATAAAGAGAACAAAAAGAGATATACATTGAATAATAAATTATATTGAATAAATGAAATATGTTGAAACAGTAAAACTGCATACTGAAAACAACTTGCTCGAATGGAGGTAGCTATATTTGAGAAGAGATGTGGCTACTATGTGCATCCGTCTAAGCATAAAGATTACAATTGGGCTCCAGAGGCCCTTTTAACATTACTCATGAATGTCAAAACCCTAGACATCCAATAAATTAACCCTAGGAGGTGAAACGCCAAAATTTATGTGGGCCCCGTTGGGTAAGTTGCTACCTCAACTTTCTGGGGTCGTAACTTTTGCACACGACCTTCGTTTTAGGTGTGTGATAGCCTGTTGGAAAGGTATTTTTGAGAACTACACATTTTTCAATAAAACTTTGACTATGTCTACATTTTGATTGTGGAAAGACAAAAATACACTTTTACGGCCTCAAAAAAACCCTAGAAATACAAAAAGATGTGCTAACATAAAAAATTCCAAAATAAGGCAGTTGGATTAGGTGGGCAGACACTAGTCTCTACCTGGAAGATGTGTAGGGCTTCATACAGCCCTGGAAGTGTAGAACCCACAATTACAAAGAAGTACAAAAGAACATGTTGAACTAAAAATTTTCAAGAGGATCTAGTTGGAATAGGTGGGTGGCCACCAATATCCACCTGGATCAATGTTCTAAGTATTTCCTCACACCTTATCATTGTAATATTTTTTTATGGACTAAATTTCTCCAAAACTTCTCAACTCAAACTTGATCAACTTATGGTTGGTGTTGAAAATGGTGGGAGTATGAATTTGAGTCCTTAAGTTTTTTTATCTTCTCTCCATTAGACTTACTAGATTTCACCAGGATGCTCCAACTCTAGATTCTCCCCATCCCTTTGATTTGGACTCTTCTTATAAACTTCTTATAGGAAATTAGAAAATTTTGGAGATATGTTCATGGCATTTAAATTAGGTGGATACAAGTCATATAGATAGTTGTCATGTCATGTTAACTTAGCAATTACAAGACATAGATAGGTTTCACGACATGTGAACTAAGAAATTACAAGTCATGCACAAGTTCCATGCTTACTTATGAACGTTTTCCAACCCATCATAAGATTTTTTTTTAGTTATGAAATAATTCTTATTTCATAATTAACAAATTGTGACAAAATATGTATTTCCTTATGAAATAATTATGAGATTTTTGCTCAATTATTTAATTTCAGATTCATAACATCTAATAACAATCCTGCAAGGCTTATGGTAGAAAATACAATTTTAACAGTGATGGAAAAGTATTCGATTGTTTTTTTTAAATGTTTCATAGAGAGCCCCACCAAAAATGGTTTTCAAGACTTCCCATGGCTTGTGACACCTAAGGGTTTTCATCACAAGATTTACTATTTTTGTAATTCAAAGAAGTGATAACTAGTCAAATGTGAAGGATGAAAGGCCTTCAATCCAACCAATTGATGGGTGGTTATGTAGGCTTGTAACAAACTCTTCTTTGGACTAGGGTTTCATGTACAACTTAAATAAATGGCCATTAACAATAAGAGGGGTGTGATTGGCATCAATAATACATAACTAAACTACTATGTTATCATAAACTACTTTGACCTCATAAGGGCCTAACCATTATGTATGAAATTTACTTTTAAAATATTGAAACCCGGAGTCATATAGTAAATCCAAATCACCTAGTTGAAATGACTTCAATTTTATTAAATGATCATCCCAATGAGAGAATTGTTGCTGCAAATTTTTATTTTGTTGTAAATCTTGTTAACAAAACTCATTTAACTATTTTGGTTGTGTTAATTGTTCTTGTTGAGTAGAAAAAATGTCAGAAAGACATTGTGACCTTCTGAGGAAATCCAACCATAACAACCTTTCTTATATTTTGAATTTTAATATTCAATAACACCCTTATGGCCAACACCCAAAATTCTAAATTAATCTTTCATATCACCCAAGTGCTTGATTCTTATCAATTGACTAAAGCATCCTTGTTCCCAAACTTTTCCATATTGTGCTTCTAAGTCTCTTATAAATAAAGTCCAAGTATAATGATAAGAATGGGGCTTCTTTTTTAGTACTCATTGATACCATTGATGGGGTTTTTTCTCAAAATTCAAGGTTGCTAAGGAAATCATTTTATTATCATCCATAATATTATGCAATTCAAAGTATTTCTCTATTTGGTTCACCCATGCAAATACTTTTGTTCCATCAAACTTCTTTAATTCAACCTTGGGAAAGTTGACACCCTTAGGAACCCTTCCATAATTAACTCCACTATTAGATTTAAATCTGCCTGAAAATTCTTATTATTGGAAGGTTGTTCAACTTGAATACTACCTTTATTTTCATGAGTCTCTTCGGTTACATTGTCACTTTTACAAAGCCTCCAATCTATGGTTTGTATGATAGTTGACATAGAATTTTTAATTCTTCCATATTTTTATCCATCTTCTTTTCCATTTCATCCATCTTTATTTCCATTTGATCCTTATTTTCATCCATCTTGTTTTCCATTTTATCATTATTTACATCCATCTTCTTTTCCATATGTGCACTATTTTCATTCATATTATTTTCCATATATGCATTGTTTCCATTCATCTTATTTTCCAACTATTATAGTTGGTGAAAAAACTATTGTTTTCCTTCTTCAGTAATGGTTGAGCTCTCTGATGAAGAAAATTTTGGAGCACCATTTGGAGCCATGTGAAAAAATACTTTGTTTTTTTCCTCTTTATCACAAACATTGGTTATCCTTCATAAGTGGGCTCATTGGAAAAGGTTACAGGGTCCTAAGGACAAGGGAGTGTTAGGTGCTATAGCTCCTAATATACGTGTGAGGTCCAACAATAATGTTTGTCCCAATATATTAGGGTACTAACTAAGGAGGCCCAAGCATGACCTTAGTTGTACTACTTGACTACCCAGGTACTAGAGGGTGGTCTCCCTGAGTGTTTTTCTTTGTGTATTATAGCAACAAGATGGTTGATTAGCTTGTCTAAATATATTTTCATGTATACCGATGGGACTTTATATATGTTGATTAAGGTTGGTTGTCATTGATGTCAACCCTTGAAGAAAGCCCCGTAGCAAAAAGGTTTGGGTAATGGAACCAAGATTGTTTGATGTAAATATGACTCAATATTTTTTTTTCATGGTTGATAAGAAGTAAATATGGATGAACTCCAAAGTGGTCCCCTTATGGTGAAAGCCCTCACGGAAAGACGCTTTGCAGAGTAAGAGAACCCATGCTTAATTGTGGAATAATGAGATGAAGGATAGTGAATTTTTCAGGGAAGTTATCCTAGATGGATAGAGCGTGTCATGCCATTTCCGGTGGTATGTAGAACATCACATAAATCCTCATGGTTAGAGAGTTATGACCATGTGAAGTTGGAGAACCCAGGTTTGGGTAATGGACCCAAGTTTGTTTGATGCATAACGGTATTATTTTTGCTATATTTGAAGGTAATACTATTATATATGGATATTACATGTCATTTCATTTCTGGTGGTATGTTTAATGTCACATAACTCCTCGTGGTTTGAGAGTTATGGCCTTACGAAGTTGGAGGACCCTCATATGTCATCTAGAAGCCCCAAAAGGTCAAAGTAGTCAAAGTGGTTTAAGAGATT
>JZKD02S1795407.1:481952-494371 GCA_000966675.3 Picea glauca | reverse complement strand
CTTATTTCTTACTGCTCATTATTGGATAATAATTCTACATTGATATAACATTTGAAGAAAAAGGATTATAATTATGCTATTACTGATTCACCCCCCCTCTCAGTAATCCAACAATATATACATAAAGGTACATGGAAGTGATATTATATATACAGGTATTATTTGATGCAATACTACTCGAAGGGATATCAATAAGGGTTACAGGGGTTTCCAACAAGGAAAAGTGAAACCATGTGTAGTTATTGTGTGTATTCTTCCACTACGGTAGTTTTACCCGATGAATGATACATCATTGTGTTATTTAAACATGTTGGAACATGTCTCTAACAAAAAATTTAAAAATGAGCTTGCTAACCTAAGAAAAAGATCTTAAAAATTACTAGAAAATAACTTGTGCAAGGTAAATTTGTTAGACTGAAAATGTAAAATGTAACTTATTGGATTGGATATTATGATCCCAATTAAGAAATTCCACACCTTCTCTAGATATATTATCATTGGTGATATTCTAATCAAAATTTATGTCAATTTTAAGTTATGTACCTTTCACAGCTTAATTTGGAGACTAACTAGATGATTGAAATTTGTCCTAATATATCTCTGAAATTTGAACCCTTCTGAGTCTAAAATTTCTTCATGAAGTACTTTGATATGAATTTTTAAACTCCTTAAATTTCACATTCTAAATCTTCAATGATAAAAATTTATAGCAAAATAACCAAAATGACTTGTTTAAGACTAATTTCAGGATTAGTAAAAAATACCAACTTCCACAACTTATATCTCATAAATTATAATGATTTAAAATATAAAAATAAATCCGCGTGTAATTCACTATGTCTCCTTGAGATTTTGAAAATTTTATATTCTGGAAATTTACTTAAAATCTTGTATAGCGAATATAAAAATATGGCCCCTTTGAGACTAATTTCAGGACTAATCAAAAACCCTAAATTCCATGGAAGATATCTCTGAAACTATAGCGAACAAGAACCTGAAATTTTGACTAGACGTATTTTTCTATGTCTCCTCAATCTACTAAAAATACTATTATTTGAATCATTCTAGAAAACAATTTATAGGGAAAATTCCAAGATATATCAGTTGAAGGAGAAAATTTGTGGGATCATATGCTCTGAAACGAAATGTTATGAACCAAAGGCCAAAATAATTGATGAATGCAATCCACTTCAAGGGGGGAACATCCTTTTACAATATATCCAATTCAAAAGACAAGATGAGATGTTTATACAAATCATTCTCCTTTATTATAAATAGGAGATAAAGTGAGCATGATGTAACCTACCACTAATCCGATGTAATCATAACTAATAAACTCATAACAAGTGAGTGTTAGGGCCTTAGGGGCCTTAAGATAACCCTTGTAACATATTTACACCAATAGGATGACGACTCCACTAGGGATCTGAGCCATTCTCATGATCCATGGTTATGGGTGTGTTCCCTTATTTTTATTTGATTTTCAAAGTTTTTGGGGGGTTTTTAGGTTGTTGTTTCCTTTTGGTTTGTGTTTTTAGAAAACAAGTGTCAGAAACCCTTCAAGATTCCCATAGATCTGAGTGCATAGCTATCAAAGACCTCTCAAGGACCAATGCAAGAACATGGGGCATTGAATGCACTGACAAACAAACTATTTGGAGCTAAAATCTACGTTGGAAAACACAAGAACCAGTGGCAGATTCTACACAGTAACCAGTGGCAAATTCTGCAAGGGAAACACAGTTAACCAGTTGAGTTTTTGCATTGTCCCATAAAGCTTAGTTTTCCCATTTTTAGGGTTTGTTTTTGGTTGTATGAGTGTTCTTTAGAACATTTAGGTTTGTTTTAGATACTCTTATTTTAGGTTAAATCATCATCTTCAAGAAATATACAACATTGAGGAACAAACCCCCTAAGGTTTTAGTACCTTCCCCCCAATTCATTTCTTGAATATTTTTCTTTTTATTTTTTACTATAGTAGGGTATAAATTAGACTTTGTAATTGTTTTTAGGAAGTTAGGCTTTTCTTTTTTTTACTAATCATTAGTTAAAAATAAAATAAAAGAAAAATTGCATTCTCTTCATTGACCTAGTCTTAGATGCATGTAGGAAGCCATTGATTTTCCAACATTCATTTTTTACTTTTTGTTATAGTTGTAGTTGCATATTATTTGTTGTTTTAGATTGATTTTGTTCCAAATTTGCAAAGCCTCTTAGTGAAAGATAAATATCCTCATAGGAGCCTTTGTTTTTTAATTGTCAATAGGGGTTTCCTTTTCTAAAATTGATTACTTGTAAGCTAAAGGGTAGAACAGATTGTTTTTTACTTTGAAATCTGAATTTGTGCAATTTCATTTCATCTTTGAAAAGTAACTTAGATAATTTTATTTCAGCAATTTATTTTGGTTGCTTACTTGCAAATAGTTTAGATTTCAATTTAAATTGTTATTCAACTTTATTTTCTTGCAAGCATTTTTACTTAGTCACACCACATGTGCACACAAGCAACACTTTAAAAATTATGCTTGGTTCATGATTCCAAGATCATCCTAATAATTAACCCTCTAATCTAACACACACTTAAGTCCACTTGGGAACCAAGAAGAATATTGTAGTTAGGTTAGGACTCTGAGGATATGAATCCAAATAATTCCCTTAGTCATTTCACATTGAAACATAGAGGTTAGTTATTAGGGAACTAAAATAATTGTTGGCACCCTAAGGTTTTGCAAATATTGTGCATGCCATAAGTTAGTACTACACATGCCTAAGAGTTTGCATCGCACAACACAAAGATGTAAGAGTCTACGCCAACCAAGGATATATACATCTGCCAACCCATTTGTATTGCACACAAAACTTGAAGAGATCACATGCATGTTGAATCCTCAAAGATATTAAATGATTGTAACCATTTTTGTAACAACCCGATTGGTCATGGTTGAGGTTGTGAGTGAGATGGAAAGGTTTTTATGGTTGGCACACTTCATGGGAGATAAGGGGAATGCATGCAAATATGTAAGGGTTGTGTTTTTGTTAACTAAGAGAGTTCATTATTCTAAGGTAGTTGTAGATGATTTAGAGCTCCAATTATGAATTACATTAGTTCATGTTATGGTTAGAGACATTATGTGGATATGAGAGATAAAGTATATATGTATATGAGCATAGTGTTCTCTGGTTCATTCTAAATGCACTATGTGCAGGATTTGGCCTCTCTAGTAATTGTGTTTGAATGCTTGTAAGAGTAATAGAAAATTTGAAAGAACATTTGATCTCTATATATTGTATATTTTGGGTTGAATATATGTATGTTACTTAGTATTTTGTGCAACACCTATATGAATGTTATGAATGAATACCAAGTGAATGCATGGATATGAATGGGATGTTTCTTATCTATATTATTCCTTTATGATTTGCACAAAACCTATGGTCTTTGTGATTCTCATGGCATCTCTGGTGAGACCTTCTTTTTTCCTTGAAGATTAAATATTCCAACACCTATGGGGTATTTTTTGGTAAAGCCTTTATGTTATCACTGAAATTTCATCCGCAAATGGTTACATGAATCCAGCATCTCCAAACATCTATTAGTTCATCCATGGACCAAAAAATGCATTTCCAAAAGGTCCAAAATTATACAACCAGTAACAAAATTAGCATGTGCTATGACTGCACAGGGAGTGCATGCACCTGTGCCATTCAGAAATGCCAGAAAAGCGCACATGTGCATGATGCATGACTATGGACGCAAAAAAATGTGTACCCCTTAGAACAGCGCATTTATGATATCCATCGGCCTTCCACCCACTTCTGGTTCAGCTTCCAAGTCGATTTCACACCCAAATCTCGGTTGAATCTGACTAAGGGGTTGGTCAAAGACCTAAGGGTGCCCTAAAGGGCCCCTTGTTCACACTAAAGCTGGTTGAATAATGCCTCAAATCTATGCTATAAAAAGAGGCCATGGGTGCACTACATTTTCAAGGAATTCATCTGTATTGTTATGTTGTTTATATTCTCTTGGAGAATCCTCTTTTCTCATCAAGAGTATACAAGCACCATTTCATTTAGCCATTCATATCACCTCTTCAGTGAATGTGCTTTGGATTCTCTTCACCATTTCATTCTAGTTTGTTACTTGTAAGAAGAGCCTAATATTTGGGGGACCAAGAGCCCTCTCCTAGAGGAAGAGGGGACCCATATATCTCCCTTTCTATTTGGTTTTTTCTTTCCACTAATACAATCCTTTCCATTGGTGGCATGTGTGTTGTTTATTTTTGGTCTAATCTCTTTATGCACTCTAGTTTAGTTTCTTTTAATGTTATTAGTTTAGTTCTTTTTTTATCCTTTATGCTTTATACTTCTAACTCTTTCTTTCACTGTTGTCTTGCCTAACTAACCCAACTGGGCTTGTAAGCACCTCTATTTTTCTCATGTAGGTGACAAAAGAGGCGCAACAGATTGGCGACTCCACTAGGGAAAGGTATCAATTTCCTCCCCCATTTGGGTTATTTTAGCTCTTCCTTTTGTTTCTTTAACTTGCAAGAACCATAATCGGCCCAAGCTGACTTGCAGAAAGCCAAATTCAAATCTAAGTTGAGAGAATTTCATCCGAAATTTATTTCACGGCCCTGTAACAGCAAGTGCACGGGTTTTATAACCCACAGGTGCATCTTCCGAGCACATGTGTGAAACCCACTGTGTTTCTCAACGCCCTCTGTGCACTACACCCAAAAGCCATTTTTAATCTACACATTTGTGCCCAATGTGCCTCTATATACTCTGCAACCCGTGCATCTGCCCAAAAAATCAAATATTATAAGGGTTTTTGTGATCTGTTGAGGGACCATAGCCTTCTCAAAATTGATTCCATGCAGATTTTAATATGCACCACACTGAGATACCCTCTCCATATGAAGGGATTAACCAAAACATAGGCACTTAGGGGTTAAAATCATTATTTCCTCTTTTTCTTTCATTTTTCCACATGGATGGCTTGTTTTAATTAAAGTCTAAGTTGGAATCATTCTACATCACATATAAAACTTGCATTGGGACCAGAAATTGGATATCAATCGTTGAGTATGCTCTTCTCTCACACACCAGAGCAATCTTGAGAATCAAAAAGAGATTGAAGGAAAATTTCATCTCCCTTAAAAAAAAAAAACTTTAGGAGAGGACAACATCCCCCCTCGGGACTCCTCTTAGTTTATTTTTCAACCACATATTAAGATTGGAAGGGCCCATACATGCCCACATGCTACAAAGATAGGATAGTGTTGGAATTTAATTTCTTAGAATAAATCACTAAGGAAGTTTAAAGGTTTTGTAACAGGCCCATACATGCCCAGGTGTCCACAATCTAGGATAGTTTCAAAGCTTTCTTAGATTAAATCATAATAGGGAGTTAAAGGAATAGTAAGGAACCACATGTCCACATGCTAGTTTCCTAGGGACTTTAAAATTACACAAGGTTGTACCAATGACACATAGTAACTTAGGTAATCAAGACTTGTAAGGACCAAACAAAGTCCACATGCAACAAGGTGACACCTAAATTATTAAAAACTTGGCACACTTTCACTTGTTCACACACAAAGTTCACCAATCACTCACATAGTTTTATCTAGAAATCAAGGAGGTAGAAGTAAGTTTACTCCAATGGGATTCTGAAACGCCCCACCCTTTTTCTTTACAAAATCTATCCACTCCCACTTAATTTCAACAAGTTTGGTTCACACCCCCAACCTCTCAAACAACCACACCTAAAACATTTCTAAAAACTCACTAAGTTTTCCTCCACAGGAGGTGCCAAAAGATTTTTTTTAGTCTAGGTAGGATTTCAAGGATAGGCATCCAAATAACTCCCCATTATTTGGTTCTCACATCTTCAAACAATAGAAGTTGTCAAATAGGGAACTTTAAATCCTTCAAGTCAAGTTTTCCTACACCATAAGGTAGGGAGACACCCGTGAAGGGTTGAAGGCCGAGGTTCAGTTGTTCTATGCATCCCCCCTTGAGGCACCCACCTCTTGGACGGGATCCATCCCGTGAACCATTTCTGAGGCCAAAAATCTAAATGTCGCACTTTGACCGAGGTACCTAGTGACCAAATTTTAGGACATATACCCAGGTGGCAATTGTGGGCTTCAATTGCACCTTGATCGGATTTTGTGTGGCTATTGGGAAATATCGCCAGCTCTTTCGGGATATGCATCCTCTACCCCTCATTATAACTGACTACTTCATCCTTCACTAGTTCCTCTTCCAGTGGCTTTAGACCCCATTGTGGAGTGCTATTGGAAGGTCTAGTGTGATTTGAGAGGAAGGACGTTACGTCTTTTAGGACACGAGCATTTGTTTTCTTTGTTCCCCCACGCGGACAAAAACCACCTATCCACATGTATGTTTCTTTATCAATTGACTTATGTATGATGCCCTTGTGATTACATGCAATTGTAAAAATATTGTGAAGGTCCACATATTATAGAAAATACTCTTGTTCATTTGTTTCTCTCACCACCATTTTCACACATTCACTTAACTATTCGAACATCATAGGGGACCCACAGAATCTTTGTCGTTCCAGACACTTGCTAAATCTCCCTCCTCTCCTAGAGGGAGTTCCTAGTCATTCCCACTCATCGGCTCTACCTTCTCACACCCCTGTGAGTGCTACTGTCTTGAGTTCAACATTGCTTGGTTCCACTTTACTTGGGTCCACTTCCCAAGGTCAACCATCCACTCGCTCTCCTTTACACAGAAGAGAGGGGGAAACTTCTTCTCAAGGGTGGAGTACAAACCCACCTAGTCCCCCTCAAGGGTCAGGTACGCAAAACACTCACGCCATGGTCGGAACTAATCCTCCACCTCCACCTCAAATGCCATACTTGGCTTCCCTCAACATAGCATATCTGATTAAACTCACCAATGATCCTATATTGCATGACCCCACATGGAATGCAATGCCTACCAAACTGCCTTCAGACATCCCCAAGTTTGAAGGAAAAGTGGGAGACGATCTCGCCAACCATATCATGACCTTTCAGTTATTGTGCTCTTCAAACATCATCATGGACGATTATGTCTGATTGAGGTTATTTCAATGCACACTCACTAGCCCATCAGCCAAGTGGTATGTAGAAGAAAAATATGGGTCCCATGTGACTTTTGAATCCTTGGCTAAAGAATTTTTGACCTTATTTAAACTACCAATTCGTCATGACAATGGCCTCAAACTACTCTCAGAATTTAAACAAACCTCTCCCATGCACATTGTTGACCACATTCAAGAATGGCGTCGGCAACGTAGTCTCTGCAAAGCTGAAGCTACCCCACAACAATGTCTCAATTGGTTCCTCAAATCACTTGTTTCCCTCCTTTCCAAAGATGTGGCCGCCACCTTCCCCCGGTCTAAAGAAGAATCCATTAGCAAGGCCCAATAGTTTGAACTCATTTACTCACAGTCAAGGTACTTGTATACGGTACTACCTGACGCCTCGAGACCCATGCCATTCGGCCAGGACAAACCTGGGATGTCTCACTCCGCGGATGGATTGATTGGTACCACGACACACCACAATACATACCCCCCACAATCAACTACATATGGTACAGCTCCATATTCACCAGTGTATGGAGGAAATCCTTACTATCCCCCTCCCCCTTATCGACAACCATACCCTGTTTCCCTTCCTCCCCCCATACGTGGACCCCCGCCCATACCCATTGCACACCCACCTATTCAACCTCATTATGGGAACCCCTCTACTCCCAATTATACCCTAAGCACTCGTGAAAGTGTTACACCTTCCTATGCACCTTATGGGTCACTGCCACAACATATTCCTTACTTTCCATTTCCTTGTCCTCCCCAGCCCATTGCTGCTCCATAAGGGAAACCACACACTGGGGTTAACTTCATTCAACACTCTCCCATTCAGCAAGTCCACCACTTCGAACAACCAAATATGGAAAATCTGACCCATTAGTCGAATACTTCCAAAAAGAAATGCAAAAATCAAAATAATAATAATCCAGGACTAGGAGGAAACCACCTCCAACAGAACCAACCCACTGGGGGCAACCAGAATTAAGGCAGCCAGAATCCTCAAGGAGGAAATAACAACAAACGCCAAGGGAAAAATAACAACAACCTTCGGACCAACTTCCCTTGTGACATTTACGGTGAGTTTGGTCACTATACTCACCATTGCCCCCAAATCATTGACTTCAAACAGATGAAAGACTCTGTGAATGGACCCCGTCCCCCAGCACTGCCTGCGCCTCAGTAGGCCCCACAACAATATGTGCAGCAACCACCCCTGTGGTTCTACAAAACCCCATCCCCCACCAAGAAGTAATGAGCACTCAACAGAAGATGCATCCTACCCCACCTTAGTTGGGATAGTATCCAAATATGGGCAACCCTGCAGATCACACTATCCTCCTCACTAGTGAAGAAGAAGTTCTTCTACAAATGTGAAATTGTCAATACAGCACACCCCCTGAGTCTTCTCCCCCCACCTCGGAAGCACCCCCAGTCACAACTGGACCCCCTTTGATGATTCCTCGCCCTAATACCGAAACACCACTTTGTATTCCTCGCATCCCATTGCATAGGAATGTCCACAACCCTCAAGCTAGGGCGGCTCATAATTACAGTCTGGTCGATGACTTGGCACAATCTCTTGCCGCCATGTCAATCTTAGAAGTCCTTCAAACTTGTCCCACTCAACGGAATTCATTACTTTCCACCTTGGGGGTAGTCGACCCTGCCGATACCTGTCTCATCAAATTTGATCTCGATAGTGGAGAACCTCGCCTCCTCGCTCTCATAGCTTTTCAAATACCAGTTAAAATCTAGAACATTACAGTTAATCATTGCATCATTGATGAAGGTGCATCCATATGCATCATATCCAAATCTGTATGGCAGAAACTTGGTTCCCTTGAACTCATACCATCTATCATTACCTTAAGAGCTTATGATGGATGACCATCTTCTCCCTCGGGTCTCTTTAAAAAAGTCCCCGTTGAACTCGGGGGAAAAACTATTCTTATTGACATTGAGGTTATCGATGCCCCACTCGATTACAATATCTTGTTCGATCGTAGCTAAATGTATGCTATCAAGGTCGTAGCCTCTTTTGTGTTTCGAACCATGATGTTCCCTCATATTGGGAAGATCATCGCCATCAATCAAGTCTCACATTATGAGCCTAACCCATCTGCCAACATCGATAACATCCTCCCTTTCATCCACACTAATCCCGATACTTACCCACTCATCGAGATGGGCCCCAAAATTTGCAAAGACCCGTCCTTGCTAGGGACATACCATGGATCACCACCGCTCATTTATCCTTTTACACAGGTATGTGTCGTCTCATCCAGTGGAACTAAAATTGGAGATACCCTTCATCCCAATGAGGCCTCTCTTATATCTGGTGTCCCATTAGTCGCAGATCTTATTCCTTAGGAATTCCCTGAAAACCCTCCAACTTCACCTATTCCTGATTTCACCTTACCCCAAGGTCACATCCCAGTTTGGGAGACAATCCCCCAATCCATTACTCAAATCCCCTTCTTTTACCCTCCACCAAGCATACAAGATTTCCAAGTAGCCACAATGCTTACCCTTCCCAACATGGTGCTAGCAATCCCAGTATGGTATCTACATCCACCAGCAATGGTCCCTTAACCATACCTCCCTCCTCAAACCAAAGGAATCTTGATGCAGATTCCAGTACCTACCCCCACCACACCACCATCACCCCCACTCACTAACACCACTGCTATAGCTAGGGGTAGACAAAAAAATAAAGATCCCACCACTCCACTTCCCCCATGTGTCCAACCTCCTTATGCATTATGCGAGAAAGACGGACACCCCACCAACAAATGCTCATCTCTACCAAAGCTACACAATCTAATTCAACTCCCTCGAGCACCACCACTACTCATCGCTTCATCCAGTACTGTCGCTATCTCCCCTAACACACATAGAAAATGACTATGAACCAAATTCGCATGCACCATCTGTTCAGAATATGGCCATTATAGACACCATTGTCCAGCATTACCTCAATTCCGACAGACGCTAATAGCAGTATGCCAGAGATTTCAACAAGAACCCACCCCATCTACATCATCCCCAACACATGTCACCGACATCCATTATGTCACGACCTCAGTCAACGAACGTATGAGGTGACCTTTCTCTCTATGAATCATTAGATCATTTCACATACCAATACAGCAGGTACAAATGAGGTGGCATTATGGGCCCTATGGCTATATATAGTCCATTTTGCCAAACTTCCAGACTCAATTTCGGGAGCTTTGGGCGTCTTTTTTTCGATCAGTCTTCAGCCATGGGATCAGGACCTCGTCACCTACACAATTCCATTCCCCGGGCCATTTTCCATCCTCATCCCCCGAGGATCATTTTTCTCATCTGATGCTCAGGTACGCATGCTTACATTCACATATTATTGAATAACTATTATATGTTCTTTCTCTTTAGATATTGTTCACGTCGGGTATTCATTTTTCATGTGTGCAGGTACTTGATCATCATATGTCAACAGTATCCCTTCTGGTATATCATCGACACTCACATGTAGTCATTCTCTATGAATATCAAATTGCATCTCCCAGTGACACCCACTGATATTTGCCTCTAGGATCCCTATGTTCAACTCTGCACTACTATCACCTCCACTACATTTCAGTACTATTACCTAGTAGCACCCTCCCCCACATGATTTGTCCCATTCATAGTCCCCCTTGGCACTTTGACACTCATGTTGTTTTCACCATTTAGAGATGAGAGTCCCGATATTCTTATGCATCATCGAGATCTAGCCACATACTCCTTCTCCTCATTATGCTAGCCTACCCAATGGACTCCTAGGTTACTTCATCATGGTTCTATTTTAACTGCAACCCCGTAGTATCATTAACCATCCATTTTCATCCACCGTCAGTTTTCCCATCTGCAGATTTTCCTCCATACATTTCCCTAAATATAGAAACCCACATATGGGGCCCTCACCCTCCACTTGTTTCCAAAACAACTTGTGCCATCATCAGCCAAGCCATATTACACTGGGGCACCCATTTTTGTATTTGCACAGTCATCCCAACTCATTCTTTATTCTTTCAGTAATTGTACAAAACCTTTTCCCCACATTTACATAGATTTTTGTTGTCGCCTTTAGCGACCTTCCTTTTTCGGAAAATCAACCCTTGTCACCCTTGTTTGGTGCATTTTTCACTTCCTCTCATCAATGAAATTATCCATAAACCCTGAGTATATTACAGTCCATACACCTTTTTGATCTTTGTGTTTTTCCATTTTGTCGCACCTCTAGCACAACTCACCCTCGTCTAGTTGTCCCCCTGACGCTAGATTCAGTTTTACGATTGCTGCCACTTTGCATATGTCCCCAACCAAGGGTAGTCTTGAGTCTCACCGGATATTGAATTCATCCATGTACCTCATCATTTCCTTATCTCATCCAGTGGATTTCATGAATACCTCATGTAACGCTCCCCCAACCGTCATCCAACCCACTGGTCGGGCAGACGCTACTTTGCGGAACAACATCATTTTATGTTTAATTAATAACATACATTTAAAATAGGTTAAACACATTTAAACTCAGAGTAACCATAAGAATTACTACTATTATAAATAATCAATGGCTTTAACATTAATTCATATGCACAGCAGAATACATGATAAATATAAATACACAGACATGCAGAAAAGTAATTAAAACATCATTTGGTACTTATCTTGAAATGGTGGTAATTCCACCAACCAAGTGCAGGCCTTCCACGAACCTCCCAGACTTAGACCACATTGCTCATCAAGCTCAGCAGTGGGTCACCCCTGAGCTGGGACTAAGCTCCACCCCCAAGGCAAGGGATCCTAAGCTAGGCTGAGGTTGCAGGGAAAACACACAGTCACAAGGAAGGAATTTTCTCCCAGGAATCACTCATACTCACTGTCATAGACTCTCCTTCCCCACATGCATGTTCCACCCCATGAGTATACATCTTCTCTATCACCTAGACAGTCCTTCGGCTACTAACCTCCCTTGCCTTGGGATTCAGCAACAAACTGGACCGGAAGTCTCCAAGCTCTGTGGCAGCTACAGGGTTCCTTCCGGGAGTTCTCTCCTTCCTCTATGCACTCTCTCACCTGGAAAGAGTCACTCACGGGAAAAGAAACTTGTTCTTCCAACTTCAATCACCTCTCTCACCTAGAGAGAGTGTTGTAAAAACTAACGCGTTGAGGACAACGCTTTCATAAGGGGGATGGAATGTAAGGTAGCTAGAGAGGTAGTGGGGGGGCCCAGAGGGCCCATAGTGATAATAATGGAGGTCATTCAATGTAAGGTGGA
>JZKD02S1795407.1:435955-465973 GCA_000966675.3 Picea glauca | reverse complement strand
GGTACAGGTTGATTACAAGTTGGTGCATGGTTGATGCACTTGTTTATGGTACAGGTTGATTACAGGTTGAGGTACAGGTTGATGCATGGTTCAGATTTATTGGTACAATTTTACAGTAGTATATCTCATAGTGATAGTGTGAAAGTGGTTCCATCATTCTACTTCTACTTTAGGGTGGTTGGACGGGGCAAGGACAGGTGGTTGTATCCACCTTTCGATCGTAGTCAGAGAACATAGGGGGTTGTAGCCTCCTTCTGGTTGTAGGCAGAGAATTGGGGATTTGGAGCTTACTTCAGGTTGTAGCCTAAGAAAATAGGGGGTTGGATCCTCCTTCCAGTTGCATCTGGAAAACAAAGGAAGTTGGTGCTTCCAATGAATGTAATTCTTCAAAACATATAAGAAAAATCATTCTGTGGTTTTCTCTCGATTTGGGTTTCCACGTAAAACACTGGTGTACTGTGTATGTGTATGATTGTTCATTTTTTCATTGCTTATTTACTCTACAGTTATTGGATGATAATGCTTCATTTATATAACACTTGTATTATATGGTTAAAAAGGATTAAATTTCTCTATTATTGATTCACCCCCCTCTCAGTAATCCAACAGGATCATGCTTGCGAAAATGACTTGTAGGGAAATAATTCTCAAGTTGACTCAATCCTTCTTGTTTCACCTGCACAGTGTATTTAACCATATAAAACCCAATATGAAAACCATAGGGTATGAACACCCTCTTATTTTACTTCACTAGAGAAGTGTTATAGCCTTGTAGGATGGTCTGGTAGCATATTTCTCCCAATATGAGACAGTCTGGGACATGGATGGGGAGTAGGTGGGGTGCCCTAGTAGCCTCAAACACTCTGATATAAGTATTTGTTTCTTCAAAATACCAGTGGCCAACCTAGGAGATCATCTTTTTGGTTGTCGTTGAAAGGCTTGGGAATCATTTTCTAAATATAATAAAGTTCACTCTCACTATAAACTCATCACATATCATGGTGTAAAAAAAAATTGTACCTATTTTCCCGCAAAATGTTGAAATAAACATGCACATGTAACTCGGCAACATGCTAGCTTAAATTCATACCTGCGAAAACATTTCTCACATAGATTACATCCAACATGTAAGATTCCATATGGAAAATTGATGTTTCTCCATATTTTGGTTTCTGGGCCTCTAGGATGTTGATACTCAACGGTTTGGAAATGATGGATCCGCAATTGAAACTGCTCCCAGAGATTTCCACGATATATGCTAATGGCATCCACACTTCTAAAAACTTTGAGAAATCTTTTTCCCCATACAATCGATAGATTAAAGCCATTAAATACATATAAGTATCTCTAAGGTTTACCATGATGTACCAGCCATTTCTCATGTTTGTAAACTTCTTATATTCTTTCCACCATGAGGCCAGTAACCTATTGGTGTCATGGAACTTATAAAACCTGACCACAAATTTTTTATTCAGTTTCTCCTCTGGGTCTCTGAGCTTGTAGTATTTTTGTACCTCTAATGGAAGAAAGACACCAACACATTCTCCCTCCTCATTATTGACCATGAATTTCATCATGTATGTATGGTCAATTATCCATCCTAGGGTTTTGATGCATGGCAGAAATAGGGTCCGAAAATCCACCATGTGAAGATATGACCACCTGATATTCAAGAAAACTTGGTCATCCAATACCCTGACATTCGAGTCGTTGTGAGGTGTAAACTCTGGGTAATATATCTCACTGGTTTTGTTAAAAAAATCCCCCCAATGTGGGAGCATTACTTTAGATCTAATGCTTTCCTCTGTGTCCCCGAATGCTAGAGGTTGGGTAAATTGTTTATTGGTGGAAGTTCAGATAACTGACTCTATCTTTGAAACAAAATCAAGTTCCCTTGCGATCGTCAGTGTCAACCCTTCGTCGATCTCCAATTATTTTATCTTGGTCATTCCTGGTGAGTGTCTGGTCATTGACTTTCACGAAGGCTTTTTTCTGCACAAAACAGAATAATAAGCTGCAAGACAACTACGAAAAGTGTTATTCAACACAATTGTGAATGTAAACAATAAATACCATGCTTACCTCTTCCTTGCAAGAAATAACCTTGGCTTACTGGTAATTTAAATGGCACAATGACCTATTACCTCTTCGATTCTCTCTCTTGCTCCTTTGTCTTCTTGGGAGATCAGTGATTTGCAAATGGAATACCATGCTTGAGCACAAACTTTGCAAATTTAAAACGTACCTACCTTGTCACATAGAGTCTTAAATTCAAGAGTATAGATATGATCTATACAATCTATAACAGAATCCACATCATGCTCAGGATTAAATGAAATGCAATTTGGTGGCGTAGGAGCGTGTTACTTTTAGATTTCATCAGCGAATTAAAAAAAAAAAAATAGTTGATCGGCGCGTGATGTCGTTGTATAGAACCCGAGTGTTTTCGCACTTCAACGAGACTAGTATGATCGGTATCGGGGTTACGCAAGATCATTAAATGGATGGTGCAGATCAGACAGAATCGTCGACGTCGGCAGGTAAAGGTCCTATCTAAATCCAAAAGTTCATTGTTCTGGCAATTTGCCAGTAGTTAATGAGTGCATTGGCATCGGAAGATTGTCTTTAACGTTGTTTCGTTGGTGCCTTAGGAAAAAGTTCTGATGTCGACCCAAACTATCATACAGTGTTGATGTGGAAGAGAAGACGTGGAAGTACATATATGACATGGGGAACATCAAAATATGACATGGGTGATAACCAAGCGATATGGACTATCCATGCGGAAAAACATGTGACGGTTGATTTGGCCTTTTCAGCATGAGAAATGTTTCTTTTCGGTGTAGGTGATTTTCTTTAGGCATACATTTTTTGGCACGTCCTTTCTCCCATTTTGTCGATGTCGATGATCGATTATCATTGTTATGTGGGCATTTTTCCTTACATATTTCGCCAATGCCGACGATACATCGATGATTGTTTTTAAGGAATTATTTTTGCAGACTAGATTCGTCGATGGGCGCATGGGTCTTTATAAAACAAATTTTAAATTGTGTTCATTGAGTTTAATTCCACATTTAGTTAGAGAAAAATGTCAATATTTTCAACAAACTTCAAACCAAACCGAATGTGATCGATGATAGAACACAACAATAGAAAAACCAATTGATCCTTACACAACTGACTCCATTCAGAAATGACAAAGTGGTACCCAAAAGAAAAATTCACAGAGACTTTTTAGGGTGTGTTGAGTGCTCAACATGGTCCTATGAGGATATTTATCTTTCACTAAGAGGCTATGAAAATTTGGAATAAAATCAATCTAAACCAACAAATAAGATGCAACTACAACTATGAAAAAAAAAGTAAAATGAATGTTGGAAAAGCAATGGATTCCTACATGCATCTAAGACTAGGTCAATGAAGAGAATGCACTTTTTTCTTTTTTTTTATTTTAACCAATGATTAATGCAAACAATAAAATCCTAACTACCTAAAAAACAATTACAAATTCTAATTTATATCCTATTGTAGTAAAAAATAGAAAGTAAAATCTTCAAGAAATGAATTAGGGGAAAGGTACTAAAACCCTAGGGGATTTGTTCCTCAATTTTATAGATTTCTTGAAGATGATACTTTAACCTGTAGTAATAGTATCTAAAAGTAACCTACATGCCCTGAAGAATACTCATCTAGCCGACAACAAACCCTAAAAATGAAAAAACTAAGATTTTTGGGCCAATGCAGAAACTCGCCTAGTTAATTGTGTTTCCATTTCAAAATCCGCCATTGGTTGTTGCGATGCCCTTACAAAATATACCATTGGTTCCTGCATTGGAAAATGCATAGTTTGGCTCCAAAAAGTGCGTTGGTCAACACACTCACTGCCCCATGTTCTTGCATTGTGCCTTCAGAGGTCTTTGAAAACTATAAGCTTGGCTCAGCAAGAATGTTGAAGGTTCCAACAAAGATACACTCTTTTCTCTATGGATCAAGTGCTTCCCTCTTCTCAGAGGGAATATTGGCCCATAAACATGAACAGAAAATATGTAAGTGGGTCACTTATGGTTTGAGGTTGCTCCAAGCCTCGTAGAGGGTCTTATCCTTGATATATCTATGGGTATATCCGTTTTGGATATAGGTTGCACAATTAAGTGTTTCAGCCCATAATCTTTGTGGAAGTGACTTTTCATGTAGCATGCAAGATTCCATATTTTTTAGAGATCTATTTTTCCACTCATCAACTTCATTTTACTGCGAAGTATAAGAAACTGTGTGTTGTAACTGAATCATAGCCTCATGACAAATATTTTGTATCTCATGGTTGACATACTCTCCCCCGTTATCTGTTCGGAGGACTTTGATTTTCTTTCCTGACTGTGTCTCAACAAGGGCTTTGAAATATTTGAGGTGTTGAAAGACCTTTGATTTTTTCCTGAGAAATAAAATCCATGTGAAGCATGAGAAATCATCAACAAAAATGAGCACGTACCTTTCTTTGTTGATTGATGGACGCGGAAAAGGACCCATGAGGTCACTATGGATCAGATCTAAAGGAAAGGAATCCTTCTAAGTCTTTCCTTTGTCGAATTTATCTTGAGGGAGTTTTCCAAGAACACATCCCTCACAAATTCCTTTGAAGAAGTGGATGTCAAGTAGAACATCAACCATTCTCTTCTTGCTAAGTTGTTGCATATATCTGAAATTTAAATGCCAGAACATGTTGTGCCATATCCTACTGCTTTCATCAGCATGGGTAAGTAGTAATGCAGAATCTAGTTCAATAAAATTAGAAAATGTGTAGAGTCTAGATTGATGATTTACCTCACCAGTAGAAATCCTAGAATTGGTTTTCATATCATATATATCCACTGCATCAGGTGTGAATATGACTCTCTTTTCAGTGTCGAAGTTTTCCATCTGATACACGGAGAGAATATTGATGAAAAGTTTGGGAACGTGTAGCACATTCTCAAATCTTATGTTTGTGAGTTCAATTCTTTATTTGTCGGTGACCTCGACTAGAGAGTTGTCCCCCATAATAATAAGAGGACCTTTTCATGCATACAATTAAGAATAGAATTATTTTGTGGCCTCCATGTGGTGTGATGCACTTGAATCTACAATCCAAGTATCGGGAGACGATTTTATGGCAATCAAAGCATGGCTAGAATTACCTTTCTTGAGTTTCTGATCTTCTGGATTATTCTTCTTGGCACCCTCGGGGATGTGATCTCCAAGGTTGTTTTGATAAATTATTTGGGCCATTTGATCTATATTTATCTGCATACATGTATATTCTGGGTGGAATCATTTATGAAAGTAAGTGCATTTCTCCCCTTTTCTTTCCTTTCCACCTTTGGATCTGAAGGCATCATTGAAGGGTTTTGAGTACCCTTCCTTCTTTGGATTTCCATGTGCTTTCCTTTTGTCTTTTTATTTAGATTTTTTATATTGATGACCACTACCATATTTCACAGTAAGTGCATGCACCTTTGGGCCTTTGATTTTTCCCATATTGATGAGCTTGTTCTGCTCTCGTGTCAGAGACTCGATAAAGGCCTTAAGAGAGGGAATCATCCAGGTGACTCCATAGCCAATCCTAATTGAATGAAATGTAGATACAAACATTGAGTATTCCGGACCAAGTTTGGAGATAATGGTGAGAACCATTCATTTCTCATCCTTAGATTTATCAACCCCGCAAGCCTTGAGCTGCAACGACAAATCCTTATATTTGGTAAAGAAATATTGGAGATTAAAAAAGGTTTTTGGATCCAATGTGATCAATTCCACCTCGAGTATGTGTCCCCTCATCTCATCATATTTTCCAAAAATACTTTCCATGGTGGTCCAAGCATCATTGGGATTTTTACATGAGGATATGTGAAAGAGGATTTCAGGAGAAATGAGACTGCAAATTGTTCCAAACGCTTCATCCATTCGATTTAGATACTTGGATTTTTCTATGGCTAATGTTGGTTTAGTTTATGTGTTCATGGTTAACCTATATAATCCTCTACCTCGAAGATGCATTATCATATTCTCTTTCCATGCAAAGAAAATGTACGGTGTAAGAATGAATTCTTTTGGAAATTCCATTTTTTCGTTGTCTTCAATATTCGGTACATGAAAAATAATTTGGTGTGTCTTTTCCCTAGAAGTCTGTCGTCTCTGATACCATGTAAGTGTGTTGAAACTGCACATAATAGATCTAGATAGAAAATGACATACACAATTTGCAAATAAAATATGAGAAAAGAGAAGCAAGAAAGAAAGAATGGAAGAATTCCCATTAACCAAATGAATGAATGGTAATTTACACATGATATACTCTATATAACTCAAATAATGCGCACTAGAGAAGAATCCAATGTGCCATATTGGTGTTATAGAGTGATCTGGACACACACCAGCAGTTACGAGAGTAAATTACCACCTATTCTAGTCTCTCAGGCAGTTACAGGAGTGAATTGCCACCTAGTCTGAGTTAACTAGTATATCAGTCTTCAGTTAACTAACTGAAACAGAGTGAAGTGAGGAGGTGATCAGGGAATCATGAGTAATTTTCTAGTTTGGTGATAATCCCAAGGACAATGCGCATTATTTGGTGATTGTTGGCCCTTGGTTATGGATTAAGAAAGAAAGCGAAGAAAAAGGAAAAGAAAAGATGAAGTGTGAACTGCACGAAAGGTACATTGACTGATATTGGGTCAAAGTGATCAAAGAAATAGAAAAGAAGGAGCAAAGCAAGGGAAAGATATACGTTGAATGAGATGATCGAGGATGACAGATCATCAAGGAATATGGATCGTGGACAACTCAGCAAGCGGAAGAATATGTCAACGAGTGCTTTGGAGCACTTCGCGGGGAAGAAGGAAAGAAAAGATGGCGAAGCCCGAAAAACATGGGTCAAATAGGACCTAGGGTTTTGGACACCTATGGTTTTGGATATAGGATTTTGACACCCAGACATTGTCATGTAATGTATAAATAAAGGTCTAGAGGACTTGGGATGAGTTAGTTCAGAGTTGGTTGTTTGTGAGTACTGTGCATGATCCTTGTTGTGGATACTATTGTGTATATTGTGAGAGAAAAAAGTGTTGAGTGTGAGAGCCTTCTAGTATTGTAGGATCTTCCTCTGGGTGCAAAGATCAACCCTGCAGCTGGGTGTGCAAGGAGAGGAGAGAAGAAGAGAAAGAGAGAGATATATGCAAGCTAAGAGCGCAAATAGAACTGTATGATTTCATATAATATCAAGAAACACAGTTATGTGGACATAGCCCTAGGGAGAGGGTGAACCACGTATATTTTGTGTCTATGTGGTTTATGTTGTGTTCTTTTACCTTCTGTTATTTTGTCATTGCATTATTATGTTAGATATGGAATATAACTGTGCGAAGTAGGTTTATGCTTGGTAAGAATAACTAGGTTGCATTGTGTTGTTGTCTTGGATCCACTTGTGTTTCCTCTGGTTGTAGACACCTATGTCCTGCAACCCCCTATAGCTACTTCGGGTGAGACTGCATTTGCTTCACAGGTGTTTCTGAAAGGGCCAGTAGTTAGGGATTGTTGGTGCATTATTATAGTTGAACCATGGGTCTACCCCTATGCCAACAAATGGTTCCTTTGTCAGGACCGAGATCTTCTTGAGGGAATGTCAAGGTGGTTTCCATCGAAGATAGAGATTCAGAAGTGGATAGAAGAAAAAGAAAAGGACTTCGCCGAAATCCAGAAGAAGAACCCTAAGCTTAGTACAAAATATTGGTTGGGAAGGTATATCTTTACTGATATACAAGAGATTTTCTTTGGAGGAATTCATAAGGAGCTATATGAGTGGTTAGCCAGATTAGAAGATATTGAGTTTGAGATCAGATCTAGACCACTTGTGGTTTGGATGTCGGCGTTGATCAAGAAGGTCAAAAGAGTTGATAACACTGTGTCAAGAGTAGTATATCACTGGTTAAATAGTACTATTGGAGGGTACATCACCAAGTTTGCCATTGACAGAGTTGAGTCATATAGCCAAGCCGAGAGATATTTCTTTAAGGGACCTAGAGGGAATTTTTTGCACTTTTTGAAGTTTAAGATCAAGATGTTATTGCATGAGAAGAAAATCTTGAAAATACAGTACGTAGTCCAATTTAAAATATAATGTTCAAAAACGCAGACAGCGACAGCGACACAGAAGTTGGACATACGTGCATGTTGAGGACAAGATATGTATTGATCTTATTCAAGCATTTTCATACTTTACTTGGCTAAATTAAAGTAGACAGTAATGTCACCCTATGTTTATATCCAAAAACAATATATATCCTAACTCACAAGTATTAATTACAAGTGCTTAGGCTAGTCTTTTATCAACAAAAAGCTTGCTGGAAATTCACTTTTTATGTATTTTTCTGAAAATATCAGTTGTTGAAATAAATGTAAGAACAAAAGTAAAGACACCAAGGTCATAATCAATGTAGATGAGACATAAAGCAATCCCTTATTTCATTTCAATTCACCAAAGAGTCATTTTATTTACAAAACTTCACACAGAAATCTTTGACCAAAGTCAAACTTAGAAATCCCCAATGGAACATACAAAAGGACCTCTGATAGAAAACCAAAACTAAACTCTAAAAGTTGGATCATCTTGCCACAGATTGCTACCCACTCAACTCTCTGAAGAAGAAGTGTCTGAATGATTTGATACAGCCCTGAATGTTGTTGTCTACAATAAGACCCTTGTCATGGTTTGTGCTTCTATCCCCCTCTTGTTCCTGCCCTAAGTTCAGCTTTTAACAATTTTGAATTGATTAGAGTAGTTGAACTAACTTATTAGTTAAGCTAACATAAATCCTTAACTAACTTTAGTTAAGGAAGGGGGAAAAAGTAATAATCATAATATGGTCATAATTAAATAATAACTAATAGGTGGGACCCCCTTGCGACTCCTTTAGTGAATAACAATCATCACATAATAACATAATCCATTATCATCACATCATAACATAATCCATTTGTTAAGAAAACACACCCCTTGTGTCTCCCTTCAAAACATATTTTTCTTTGACAATTTTGGCTCATAAAATTTGAAAATAATTCAAATTAATACTCATATATCCAAAATAAGACGTGTTGTCCAAAATGAAACATGTTGTCCAAAATCCATGAACACCACTATCATAAAACAATAATTGACATAAAATTAAAACCCATATTTTCCAGTCTGTGAAGCAACCTTTCCTTGGTTGTTGTTGTCACCTCTTTATTTCCCTGAAAATGCCTTGAGGTGGGCAGAGCCTTTAGGATTTATCTCACTAATCACATGGGAAAAATCATCCCTCAGATGCATCCATGAAGACACAGATTTTCCAGAGTCATCGGAGGGTGAGGAAGGGGCAGCGACATCTTTTCCTTTACCAGATGCATGGTGGGCTTCAGTCTTCAATCTCTTGCTGGCATGGGAGGATTACATTGGCGATTGGTTAGGGGAAGCTTGGTAAATGGGGTTGAAAGGTGGGGGAGTAGGAAAAGTTAATTTTGGCCAGCCACGGTGTTGGGAGACTGTCGGGTGAACAATATCATGCCACCCATCGTTTTCCGAGACTTCAGGCTGTAAAGAGACATGAGGAGGCACAAGTATACCAGGGGCTTGAGGGCCTTGGAAGGGAGGCATTTCAGGCCTCGGTTGGACTATTCCCTGTCTAATCCAATTAAAGAACCCAGCATGGAACAATTGGCCAAGCTCTTCAGAATCATCATCAAAATGTATTGAGAACCTAGGCCTCCTTGGGCCTTGGTTCCAGTTACCTCTACCTCTGTTTCCTCGGCTATGGATTCCCCGACTAAAAAAACTCATCCTGCATATGTTAACAATTAGTAAATAGTATTTTAAATAAAAATGCATGACAACTCCTTAAAAATATGAAATATATTTGGCTTAGAATGTATCAGGATCATGCAATCCAATCCATACAAATTGTTCTAATGCTAATCAAAGAGAAGGGGTGTGGAAAAAATGTTCAGGGATATATGAGGGGTTTGTAATTTGCGAAAAAAAATGATATAATGAAAGGGAAGAGATATGGTCATTGCTCAATGATAAAAAAAATCAATTGTAAGCAACCAATAAACCTCACTGCAATCCACACAGAATTCTTCCATTTCTATCCAATATAACACATAAATTTTCTTAGTTATGATCAATATCATAACAGGGGGTGAAAAATGAATATGGGATATGTGAGGGGTTTATAATTAGGGAAAAATAGATAATGAGGGGCAAAAAAACGTTTATTGTTCATGATATTAATCAAGCAATCCATAACATATTTGCAGTAAGGAAAATATGCATCAACCAACAATCAGATGACTAAGTAATAATTCTTGTGCATTTGTTTAATTTTACTGTCCATTAATATCCAACACAATGTTATCACAAAATAGAAGTACTTCACACAATTTGTAAGAGTTTTTTTTCCTTTTATTCTTACATTTTTCATGTCATAACAGTCAACAACAACACTCAATCCGTAACCATTAACATCCACCATTCCATACATTCCCCAATCTACGTTTGTATTTGAAAGTAGTGATTTCCAAAAATAATAATGGAGTCTCTACAGAGCCAATCAAGATCTATAATGATACGTTCCCATACATATATATATGCAATAGAAAGATCAAAATAATAAACACCTCACATGCCATGCCTGAAAGGCAATTGTCTATACAACCAACAGTCATCATTTAGACACAGGCTATGCAGAAACAAATTTCTGAAACCATGTAACCATGCCACTGTAAAAAACAAATATCTTAGTGTTATTCAAAACTGGGCCAAACGTCCCACACAACTGTCATCAACAGTGATCCATCACAAAAGACAAATGCACTTAGAATTCGGGGGTATCACTGGGCATACGAAAAAATCCATCCATATTATACATGGTGCACGACTAAGAGAATTCCACAGTGTCATAATTCCCATAACCACACAGCAATATATATAACCATGACATAACTCAAAACTTCATTATGGGCCATTTATTTAGTCGCCTGTGAATGACTAGGCCGCACGCATTCAAGTGTAAAAAGATGCAATAAACATATCCAATCCAATCTTCTAATTCTCAAGACATCACCTACAGGATGTGACATGTGTGACAACACCAAACCCCTGTGACTAATTCCAACCATTATCTGAACATCATAAGAACCACTCTAACGGCTTTATAGTAACCAACAATTCGTCACTGTGGTGAGGGAAGCAATAAACCAAACAAGCGTGATAACGGTATGTACCTCTGAACCAAAACAAAAAATGACCGAGGCCCTTTCATAACATAAAACTGATTCTTTGACAACACGCTAGCGATCGTGACCCTTAGCAGTGCAATTGGTAATGCGAGGCTCATGCCATTATCACAGAGGTAGTGACGAGAAACTAAACCAACATGATGGATATACGACCCATGGGTGAGCCCGTATTCAAGGTAATAGACCACGGTGACTGGAAAACACTTGACAGGATTGACAGTTTCCCTATGCAACCTCGGTTAGGAGGGTTTAGGGTTTTCACAGTAGCCTTCATAGGAGGAATGGAGCTAACTTCAATGAGACTTTAAGGCCAAAGGCGTACGTGCAAGGGGTTGTGATGCTTGTGGACGGGAGACAGTCCCTTGACAAGGATGAATAAGGAAATAGGTCTCTTAATCAAACCCAATAATTGATAATACAATCATCCATCCATGATTTTAAACCAAACCCTTGAACCAACATGCAGTGGTAATAAAGAACTATCACCCAAGAAGACTAACAAGCCAACGAACTTAAACTGATACGAGACAAACCATATATTTTCATTCGAATCCAAAATTCCACACAGTTGCAGCACTTAAGACAGACACAAACCCACACAACTGAACCAAAATCATTTCATAACCAGAGTGAAGTCAAGAATGGCCAAAAGAGACATACATATTAATCGAAGTCCTTAAGATGAGATGTGGTCAAGCAGTTTCACCCTGCTAGAAATCTGGAGCATGAACACAACAGTAAGATCAAAACAACAGTGTGACTAGGGTGGCGGCCAACGGGAAGGGTAAAGGTGATGTGTAGTAAATGCATGTCGCCTCCACCCATATCTCATTTAATCCATAGTACATGCCAACGAGCCTTCCATTAACACCATTAATAAACCAGTGCATCGATAGTATCAATACATTCAAACCATAGTATAATCCAAGTCCACATAATCATCCAACTATTTGCATTCACTTTGCCAAATGCACCACCCATGTTTACATTCTCGATATAACTCAAATAAATCGCTTGACCACTACACAATACAATGATCATGTATAGAATCATCATCAAACATTTAACCAAAACATAGCATAATCACCATAAAAATGCAAGCCATCACTTCCATGAGCCACCAATGTTATAACATATGTAAGCCAACCACCGATCCCATTAATCAATGCATAGCCAATGCATTGTCACCTTGCCAAAGTGCACGACCAAAATTTCCACCATAACCATTTCTTTTTTAGCTAGGACTTAACCACTATCGACAAGTATGTAGAGCTAGGTCTCCTTTTTTTTTGCATTAGATATAGTATTTAATTTTCCTCAAAATGCCTTTTTGTAATTTTCACTAACATTTTTGTTATACGGGCGAGAAGAACAAATACCATGAATGAATAGCAGGTTGTAGTATCATGAAGGAACAATATATCAAAACTTAATTGATATCAACGACAACCATATCCTCATCAACCATGTAACTTTGTAGGGCATCATCATAACATTGAAAATGAACAGACCCGATCTTCAAAAGTTCAAGGGGGTCCCACCTACTAGCATTATTTAGTCTTATATAATAATAGGCTTAGCAACACTTTGCGAATGAAATTATGTTGATGTTTTCAATCGTCAACAGCGCAATGGGAGGACCTTCAAAGAAGTCCCTCTGGTGAACCTGTTTGAGCAGAGCCACGAGCCACTGAAACAAGATGAAGGGTTCTACAGTGGAGAATAAGAAGATTTGTTGAACGAGGAACATTCAGAGTCCGCTAGGGAAGAGGAAGGGAAGACTGAAGAACCTCGCCGAGAAGAGTCAGAAACTTCAGGAACTGCGCCAACTATTGAAGTAAGTATTATTAATCCTCCTATTGTTTTAGCAGTGTTAAGTAACTAGAGTAGTCAAAGTTACCAGAGCACTGTTACCAGCATTTCATGACATACTCAGTCAAGAAACCTAGTAAGATCTATGGCAGATGAGATGAGGCTACCTATCTTTAAGGGAGATGGATCTGAAGATCCTGATCAGCACTGGTTTTTATGTGAAGCTGTATGGAGTATTAAGAATGTCACTAACGAATCAGTTAAGAGGGATCAGTTTAGTACTACCCTAAGAGACCACGCACAAATTTGGTACATGAAATTTGTCCAAGGAATTGCATAGCCTAAACAATTGAATGAGATCAAGAATGTGTTGAGTGAAGAATTCAAGAAACCCAAGTTGGAGTCACAATGCATTACAGAACCAAAAGAATCAGGCAAACAGTAGTTGAACCTGTTTGGGAGTTTGATCAGAGGTTTAAGACCTTAACAGGCCACTTGAGTTTTCAGATCCCAGAGGAGAAGAATAAGGAATGGTTCATTCTTTCCCTCTTACCACACATCAAAGTCCCTATGATGCAATATAATATTGCTTCACAGGTTGAGGCATTGGAGATCGCCATGAAATTAGAATTAGCCCCTATGGGAGAATCTAGCTCAGGTATGAGTCAAATTTTGAGTCATCTAACTAGCTTATCTTTGCAGGTAGAAGATATAAAGAAAGACAAGGGAAAATATAAAAGAGAAGATATATGGTGTATCAGATGCAAATCAGAAGGACATGATAAAGATAATTGTAACCTATTTCATGAATACTTGGCTTCTGGAGCTCCGAGCCCTTTGAAGCAGGTTACTCTACCTTGGTCTCTGGTATGTAGAAATAGGCATCGCCCTATTGAATGTTATTACATGAAAAAATATGTTCAGACACCTACAAATTTTTACTACACATTCTATAAATTTGTGGGGCATGATGAGAAAGATTGTAGGGCTTATGATCTCTTGCATGAAAGATCAAGAGACACATATTGAATTCAAGGCGAAGTACAGCAAGAAGGAATTGCTATGCAGTTTAACTCTCCAAGAAGATGAAACTTCAACCCTCATGGTGGATTCAGAGGAAGAGGATGAGGTGGAGGCATGGGTCTAGGTCGAGGTCAAATCATTTGTTATAATTGCGCACATCCAGGACACTTGGCAAGGGACTGTCAGAACCCTTGTACCACTTGCAACTACTGCAACTCATTTGAACATGTCATCGAAGATTGTCCTGTGTTGTTAGCCAAACTTTAGGAGAGATGAGGAGGTAACCATCAAGTACAACTCATCTCAGAAGAACCTCGCAGAGAGGATCCTAGATTCGTTGTTATCACTATAGGAGGCGTTGTTACAGGAGAAGACAGAGTGACCCCGGGAAATACTACAGAAGAATCAAGGGTCAGAAGAGCTGCAGAGAAGACACAAGAGTTTGATCCCAGAAAAGAAAAGCAAACATTTGAAGAGGCAAGAAAATAATTTGGAGGAGATCAATCTTCTTCATCAAAGACATAACCAGAAGTGAGAGAATGTGAAATGCCTCTGGCATTCGATCAGTCTTCTTCACCTGGAGAAGGAAAAGAGGTAAGAAATCTCATGGAATTATTATGTACTTGCATTATCTTGATTACGGGTGAAAGATTTGTACAAGAACTACAAAATTTGATCAAACAATATGAGAGAGGCGAGATATACCCCCTGCTAAACAAAGCAGTACATCAAGTATCCAAAAAGAGAAGGACAAATAAAGAACTACACCTTAATGCTCAGATTGGAGACTATGATATAAATTATGTGGTCCTTGACTTAGGGTTAGAAGTCAATGTTATGACGAAGCAAACCTGGGCCCTGATGGGAAAACCTAATTTAATTTACTCCCCTATCAAGCTTAGGATGGCTAATCAGCAGGCAGTAAGCCCCTTTGGAAGGTTGGAGCATGTCCCGGTGGACATCGACAGGGTAAGGACATTTGCGGACTTCGAGGTGATTGAGATAGTTGACGATAGTTGTCCTTATCCTCTGTTATTAGGAATTGATTGGGATTTCAATAATTCTACTATGGTTGACTTGAAGAAAAGAAGAATGACATTTGAAGGTGATGGCCTTAGGGTCATTGCACCTCTTGACCTTGGTGAAGGTCACAGATATACAAAACCCATTAGAGAAGAATATCATTCTTATGAGCTTAAGAATATATATAAATTGATAGCAAGACAATAGGATTACATTAATCCTACAGCAGATGGGAATTTAAGTTGGAAAAGTGACAACACATGTTCATCATATTCAGAAGAATCACTAGAGAACTGGCAAAACAAAATGTATGATTTTTTTGCACGGAGATATGCTAGATTGACTAGGGAAGTTAATTGGATCGAAACATAAGTAACTAATCTACCCACGTTTGATGGTTTAAATCATATAGAATATTTCTTGTTGGAATTTGAAGAAATTGTACCAGTACAACAAAGGTCGTTGGCACTGGATGAAGCCCTGAAAGCAACTCCAACAAGATGGTGGGGGACACACAAAAATAACATCATGGACTAGATGCAATGTCACACTTTGATGACAGTGCACTTTTCAGAACAAGTAGAAGGGTGTGAAGTTTGATACACAAGTCAGAGCTTCCCAAAGGACCATGTGCATAGTTGTGAGGAGGCCTGGAGCAACATCCCTCAGGAACAGTGGGCACATAATTCATCAACACTTTGGATACAATGCCTATTAATTGGTATCTACAAGCAGAATTGCACCTCACCACTACAGATTGGCATGGTATGACTCAGAAATGTGTAGCTACATTTTCATTTTAAATTTAGTACTCTACAGTAGATCAAGCATTACAAGTTGTAAGACAGAGTATCTTTGAGGAGGCACCTACACGTCCCGTTGAGCAAGAAGAAGATGAATGGATTGCACCTCTTTAGAAGTTGCAAGGTTGTTACAACATCAATGTTGATGAAGACGATGATCCTAGGAATGTGAACATCACAGAAATAGAAGGATAGAGAGACATAGAAGGACCAGGAGTTGAACTACCTTTTATTGGACAACCAATTAAAATCAAAAAAGTTAACATTGGAACAGAGCAAGCACCTAATCTCGCAAACGTTGGATATTATTGGGATGATGCCACTATTGACAATATCACAGAATTACTGCATGAATATCAGGACTTGTTTCCAACCAAGTTCACGGATATGAAGGGAATTAAAGGGCCCATGGGAGAGATGAAGATCCCATTGAAACCAGATGCAAGGCCAGTCAAGCAGAGACCCTACAGATTGAATCCCAAATATAAGGAGAAAGTCAAGATTGAGCTAGACAGAATGTTGGAAGCAAGAATCATAGAACCTGTTGAAGATTCAGAATGGATTATCCCTATGGTGGTTCAAGATAAGAAAATAGGAGAGATCAAAATATGTGTAGACTTGAGGAAAATGAATGATGCATGTTTACATGATCCATTCCCTACATCGTTTACTGACAAAGTGTTAGATAATGTGGGAGGACAGGAAGTTTACTCCTTCACCGATGGATTTTCAGGGTATCACCAGATCAGTATTGCCAAGGAAGATCGCCATAATACCACATTTGAAATAGAATAGGGTTCCTACCAGTACACAGTGATTCCTTTTGGATTGAAGAATTCACCAGCCATCTTTTCTAGGGTGGTGGTTGAAGCATTCAAGGAATTTCTACATAAATTTCTGGAAGCATATTTTGATGATTGGACTATTTTTAGCTTATTGCAAAATCATATTGAATGTTTAAGACTAATGTTGGATAAGTGCAGGCAATGTCAGATTGCCCTGAACCTAAAGAAGTGCATCTTCTTTTCACCCTTTGGAGTGCTGCTAGGACACATTGTGTGTAAGAAAGGATTGTTGGTCGATCCATCTAAGATTTCCATTATTGTTGATCTACCCCCTCCTACTTCAGTTAGATAGTTGTGCACTACACTGGGACATACGATATACTACAAAAAGTTCATTAAGGGCTATGCAGATATTACAGCACCCATGGAGAAGATTTTGAAGAAATATTGTGAGTTTCAATGGACAGAAGAATGCCAGCAGAGCTTCAACACATTGAAACAGAAAATGGTTACTACGCCTATTCTAGTTTTCCTAGATTGGATTAAGGAATCTCATGTGCATGTCGATGCATCCTCTATTGCATTGGGAGCATTGCTAGCACAACCAAGAGCAGGAGATATTGATCATCCGTTATCCTTTGCTAGTAGGAAGTTATCTACAACTGAGATAAATTACACTACCACTAAGAGAGAAGGTTTAGCCATGGTGTATGCGCTGCAGAAGTTTCATCGCTATTTGTTGGGAGGACATTTTAAGATGTTCACTGATCACTCTGCACTAAAATATTTAGTCAACAAGCCAGTGCTGGGGGGAAGAATATGCAGATGGCTACTGCTATTCCAGGAATATGATTTTGAGATTTTGGTCAAGCTAGGGAGAATGAACAAGGGACCTGATCACTTGTCTAGATTAGATCATGGAGAAGAAACTACTAGGATGGAGGATACACTACCAGATGCGCAGTTGTTGGCCATCAAAAAGTTTTATGATCACTTCGTCGAGATAGTCTAGTTCCTGTCAATAGGAATGGCACCTCGCGAATATACATTCCTTCAGAAAAAACAACGGGTAGTTTGTGCTACATATTTTTCACTTATAGCTGGACATCTATACAATATGGGACCTGATGAGATACTGAGGATATGTGTTATGGAGGCAGAAAGACCGCTAATTTTGGAAAAAGTACATGAGGGCATCACAGGAGGACACTATGTTGGGAAAGCAACAGCACAGAAGGTTCTCAAATCTAGCCTCTGGTGGCCCACTTTACACAAAGACGCTAAGGAATACTACAGAGCCTGCAATGTATGCCAAAGAGTTGGGAAACCTTCCAGAAGAGATGAGATGCCTTTAGCACCACAGATAACCTTACAGGCATTTGACAATAGGCCATTGATTTTGTGGGGCATATCAACCTGCCAAGAAAGCGCACAGGAGACAGATACATCATCACTGCAACAAAGTATTTGAAAAGATGGGAAAAAGCAAGAGCAGTCAAGGATTGTAGTGCAACTACAGCTACGTGATTCATATTCGATGATATCATAACCAATTTTGGATGCCCGAAAATCCTTATGAGTGATCAAGGCACACACTTTATTAATAAGACTATTGAAGCCTTGACTTGGGAATTTGCAGTTCATCATCAGAAGAGAACCCCATACCACTCATAAGCGAATGGTACAGTCGAAGCATTCAATAAGATCTTGGAGACAACACTGACCAATATTTGCAGTGTAAATAGGGATGATTGGGATTTGAGAGTACCAGTAGTATTATGGGCCTATAGAACTACTTTAAGAAGCTGATAATGCAGACTCCCTTTAAGTTGGTTTATGGTCAAGAAGCAGTTGTACCTATGGAATACTTGGTTCCTTGTCTAAGAATTGCAGCCTTTACAGATATGGATGACATTGGTGTTGTTCAAGAGAGGCTCGTGCAGTTGGTCGAACTGGAGGAAGACGGTTTTATTGCAGGATTCCATCAGCAGGTACAAAAGGAACAAGAAAAGGCCTATCACGGCAGACATATCAAGAAGAAATCCTTTAAGCAAGGAGATATGGTATTGGTTTATGGCAGAAAGTTCATGAAGCATCCAGGGAAGTTCAGGACACATTGGCTTGGGCCATATGAGGTTGCCTATGCCACGGAAGGAGGAGATGTGCAGTTGAAGACTTTGAAGGGAAAATGGAAGGAAGGATTGGTGAATGGGAGCTGGCTTAAATTGTACTATGACAACCAACTGCCTCACAACTCTCCGTAAAATCAGAAGGAGAAGGGTCTAGGTACCAGGTGCATTTGAAACTGGGTACCAAACATAGAAAAGACAGTCTGCACATAGTGGGGAAGGATAGAGCAGAAATCACAGGTTGTGTTGTGCAGTCTAAAGTCAAAGTAAAATAGAAGGTTCAAACCTGAAGTGCCTCGGGACGAGTCACAGGTGAGTATTGGAGGCCTATTGGCCCTTGGTTATGGATTAAGAAAGAAAGTTAAGAAAAAGAAAAATAAAAGACAAAGTGTGAATTGTGTGGAAGGTACATTGACTGATATTGGGTCGAAGTGATCAGAGAAGAAGAAAATAAGGAGCGAAGCAAGGGAAATCTAGTCATTGAACTAGAAGATCGAGGATGACATATCATCAAGGAAGATGGATCGTGGACAAATCAGCAAGCAAAAGAAGAAGTCAACGAGTTCTTTGGATCACTTCACAGGGAAGAAGGAAAGACAAGCTAGTGAAGCTTGGAAAACGTGGGTCAAAGATGACCTAGATTTTTAGACACCTAGGGTTTTAGATATAGGGTTTTGACACCTAGATGTTGTCATGTAATGTATAAATAAAGGTCTAGATGACTTGGGATGAGTTAGTTCAAGGTTGGTTGTTCGTGATTATTATGGGTGATTCTTGTTTTGGATACTATTTTGTATTGTGAGAGAGAGAAGTGTTGAGTGTGAGAGCCTTCTGGTATTGTAGGATCTTATGTTGGGTCCAAAGATCAACCCTGTAGTTGGGTGCACAGGGAGGGGAGAGAAGAAGAGAAAGAGAGAGAGATATACAAGCTAAGAGCACAGATAGAACTGTATGATTTCATATAATATCAAGAAACACAGTTATGTGGACGTAGCCCTAGGGAGAGGGTGAACCATGTATATTTTGTGTCTATGTGGTTGATGTTGTGTTCTTTTACCTTCTTTTATTCTATCATTGCATTATTATGTTAGATCTGGAATATAACTATGTAAAGTAGGTTTATGATTGGTAAGAATAACTAGGTTGAATTGTGTTGTTGCCTTGGATCCACTTGCATTTCCTCTGGTTGTAGACACATGTGTCCTACAACCCCCTATAGCTACTTTGGTGAGACTACATCTGCTTCATAGGTGTTGTCAAAAGGTCGAATAGTTAGGGCTTGTTGGTGCATTGTTAGAGTTGAACCCTGGGTCTTCCCCTATGACAACAGTGATGATCCCAATGTTTCATGTTGATAATCCCAATGTGGCATCTAGGTTCCACTCAACTTCTCAAACTGAAGTGTGAACTGAAGAGAATATTCTCCTAGAGGAATATTCTCTCTAAACTATAGGAGACTGAATAATGAATAATAAGCATAGGGAAAACCTTAGAAAATAAAATCCTAGGTTTGTGTGAAGTATCTCCAAAAACCACCACCTAAGTCAGTGTGTCAATTGAACAATACACTTGTTCATACAAGGTATTACAAGAAGTTTATAAGGGGATATGCACATATTAATGCGTTGATGGAAAAATTGTTGAAGAAGGACACCAAGTGTCATTGGAATGACGAGTGTCATCATAGTTTGGATATCTTGAAGGAGAAGATGGTGACAGTGCCAATTTTAGTGTTTCCAAATTAGGAAAAGGAATTCCATGTGCATGTGGATGTATCTGCAATAGTGTTAGGAGAATTATTGACATAGCCAGGAGAATGTGATATAGATCACCCAATTGCATTTGCAACCAGGAGGTTGTCAAATTCATAGCAGAACTATAATACAATAAAAAAAGAGAAGGTTTGGCCATGATGTATGCATTGCATAAATTCAAACATTATTTGTTAGGGAAACATTTAAAGATGTTTACAGATCATTTTGCTCTTAGATATTTATTCAATAAGCCAGTTTTGGGGGGAAGAATATGCAAATGGATACTATTGTTTTAGGAGCTTGACTTTGAAGTTGTCGTGAATCCTAGATGATTGAATGTAGGCCCAGATGATCTATCTATAATAACTAATGGAGAAGAACCAAGTAACTTGGAGGAAAAATTCTCGAATGCACAATTTTTTTCAGTCCACATTGTTGATGAATATTTTGCTGACATTATTGAGTTTTTGAGTATAGGATTTGCACCAAAGGAATTTAATACTGCATATAAGAACAATATGGTGGTCAGAGTTGCAAACTACCAATTGATTGCAGATCACTTGTACAAACTTGGTGCAAACAACATTTTGAGGAGATGTGTTATGGAGCATGAAAGGCCTATTATTTTAGTAGAATCACATGAAGGAATTGTTGGAGGACACTATGCAGGGAAGGCCATTGTGTATAAGTTATTGCACGTGGGATTATGGTGGCCAACAGTTCACAAGGATGCAAAGGAGTAATTTCATAATTGTGATGTCTATCAGAGAGTTGGAAAGCCATCCAAGAGGGATGAGATGTCATTGAGACCTCAAGTAACTTTGCAAGTATTTGACAAGTGGGAAGTAGTCTTTGTAGGTCCAATTAATCCACCATCAAGAATATCAAGAGCTAGATATATTATTAAAGCAACAAAATACTTGACCATATAGGTCAAGGCAACAGTAGTGAAGGATTGCAGCACAGAGACTGCAACGGACTTTTTATTTGAACATGTAGCTACAATATTTGGATTCCCAAGAATTTTGATGAGTGATCAGGGGACTCACTTTATCAACAATACAATCCGAGAAATGCTGGAAGAATTTGAGAGACATCATCATAAGAGCACTCCATATCATCCTCAGGAGAATGGAATAGTGGAATCTTTTAACAAGATATTGGAGAATTCCTTTACAAAGATTTATAATGTAAACAGGAACGACTGGGACTTGATGGTACCAACAGTGTTATGGGATTATATAAATGCATGCAATAAGCTAATAGGGCAAACACCTTTTATATTGGTGTATGGATAGGAAGCAGTAGTACCCAACAATTACATATATGACAAAAAGAGGCGTAGCTCATGAAAGATTAGAACAACTCATGGAATTAGAAGAAGACATCATCATAGTTGGTTTCCATCATGAGGTATAGAAAGAAAAGTATAAAGCATGGCATGACAGACATATTAAGAAGAAGAACTTCAAGGAAGGAGATCTGGTTCTTCTCTATGACAGTAAATATTTGCAGCACCCAGGGAAGTTCAGGATGCATTGGCTAGGGCCATATGAGATAAATTTTGTCACAGATGGAGGTGTTGTGCAGCGGAAGGATTTAGCAGCCAAGGAGATACAAGGAATGGTGAATGGTAATCGACTAAAACTATATATACATCTAGAAATTAACATATATTCACAATGAAATCATAGTATAACCCATAATCAAACAGAAATCATAATGTACCATAACTGGATCCCTTGCTCGCAAGTATCCTCAAATAACTAGTAAGTGTAAAATGTGATCAGTGGAACTGATGTTACAACAAGGAAAAGACAGCTTTTACCACTCCTTGGGGAACATTTCCGTATGACAAGATGTCATTTGGACTTATAAATGCAGGGGCCACATTTCAAAGAGAAATGGATACAGATTTTGTTGGAGAAAGGGATAAATTTATTCTTATAAACCTGGATGACATGATAGTCTTCTCAAAATCTGATGAACACCATATCAAGCATTTGAGACAAACCTTCACTAAATGTAAAAATTTTGGTTTATCTTTAAATCCCAAGAAATATTTTGTTTCCATGAAGGAAGGAAGATGGTTAGGCCATATAGTATCTACAGAAGGAGTCAGGATTTATTCTGACAGATTTGAGGCAATCAGATCAATTAACTTACCTGAAAAATAATAATAATAAGTGCAGTCTTTTCTAGGAAACATAAATCTCCTCGAAAAATTTATACCCAACTTTGTTGAATGATGAAAAAACATTATTGACATGTTGAAAAAATACAGTGAAATTAAGTGTATTGTTGAGTCTAAGGAGTCTTTTGATCATACTAAAAGTGCTCTAGGTCAATCTCCATTCTTATTCATTCCAGGTTGTTATCGCATGATTTGTAGCTTAGGCAAAGCCCAACCCAAACCTCAAATGTATGAGAAATATAAGAGTACCTACCCACTATCACCTTAGATAGACACTCCCCTCGCTTTAAAGGTGATGAAATCACCTCAATGGGGGAATCTCGGTGACCCTAGGGGGATTGATATGGAAAGTGAAGAGATGGTAAGTGAAGCCCCTAAAGGTCAATGGTAGAGATGATGAAAGGCCCCAAGATGAGTCTTGTGGAAGGAAAAATGGTTTTCAAGTGTTGAATACATGCAAAACAATGTTAGCCCCTCCCAAACAAGACAAATAATGGATATACAAGCCTTTAATCAAAGGGGAAATAGCAAGCCCGCAAGGGTGTAGACTGATTGGAAAGTGTCATGTAAATGGAAGGAAATGTAAAAAGTAGGTCTCAAGTTCGATTCTCACCCCGATTTACACATTCCCCATGCTTGCGGACTCTGTGGACGCAACTGGAGGTTATAGAGGTAGCAGACAAGAATCGACCCCGTGTCACACGAGTATGAGAACCGCAAGTTTTTTATTCCTACAGCCACAAAAAAAAGGTAAATATCAAGAAACCTTGTTGTCCCAAAATTTCAGCAGTATAGAACTATATAGATCAGCAATGAATAATAACAATGGTTGCAAAATATGTTACCAAGAGTCAAGTGCAAGATACTAGAAACTAAGCTAGAAATGACTAGTTTAACTTACACTGAATAGAGAAAGACTTTAATGGTATTTAGGGATGTTTTTTTTTAGTGTTATCAAAAAGTTATTATAACATCCAAGTGGTTGTAGCAAACAATTGCTACATCAGAAAAATCTAACCACTAAAATCAACAAACAATCCACCCAAAAGATAGCCAATGATAAGAAGATTAGTTATGGCAGCTAGCAAGCAAATTTTAATGGTGGAATAATGAGAAATGAAAGAGTTTAGGTGATTTTTTCTGCATCCCTAATGGTTGTAGCAGCAATCAATTCCTTATCCAAAAGAGGATGCCCTTAGGGAAAAAGCAAGCTTATAACACTAAGAAAATATTCCAACTTGAACAAATGTAATATCTCGTAACTCCACGTATACCAATGCAATTATTTTATATATCCAATGAAATTAGATTAGTAACTAGCCAATTGAGTTATGGAGTCTCTTGGTTTAAGGCTAGATTTGTTACTTCTTGTTGACGGGCGAAATTGTCCGTCTGTAAACTGGGAGAGTGGAACCGGTCCGGGGTTGTCTAAATAACCCAAGCCGTTTGGAATGGACCACCCTGATGAGTTTAACGGCTCCGTTGGCCGCCCTAAGGTCTTTTAAGAAAACCAAAGAGAAAACTAATCTAAACTAACTATTCTAACTAAAACAAATAAAACAAACTAAAACTCAATAAAACTAATAAAACAAACTAACTAAAAATAAAAGAAACTAACACACTAATCTAATTAAAACAAACTACTAAATTAAACTAAAACTAAATATAACTATTCTAACTATTATATACAATCTACTAATTACTATTATAATAACTCAAATCAATTATCTAATTACCAGCTGCAATATTACTTATTCGCAAATGTACACTATAAACAGCCTACAGATATAATTAAAACCTGCAAAACTCATGTGTTTTCTGCCCTAAGACAGCCAAGAATCTCTTTCTGATTTTCTATATTTTATGAATAAGAAGTAAAACTACTGAAATTAAATGATCTAATATATTTACTGAAATTAAACAATCTAATATAAATCTAATTAAGCTTATATCTAAATTAAACTACCTAATGAAAACAGTAAACAAACAAGCGACTAACTAACGTGGAAGCGCTCCAAGTCTGCCCTGTGTATGATGACTTCTAAGCTGATCGGAGGAGGAAAACTCGCATCGGTTATTCCAAAGCTTTTCGTAAACGATTGGTTGTGCTGCTCTTTGAAGTGTTTACAGGACAAACAAGACATAAAAAATCATAACAATCTTATGATTATAAATTTCTGCAATAAGGGAAACCTGTTATGCAAAAACTTATATATAACAATTCAATTCATGAAGAAGATAAACCTGTCATTCACAAACTGAATTAACAATTGTTATGTATTTTATCTATTTGGAAGAGACAAGATATGAATAACAGTGATCAAAATTATATCATTTGCACATGATTTAGATATCTAAAGTAGTCATAAACCATAAACAAATTGATATACACAACATGAAACACAATATTGATATAATGAGAAGCTAAAGTTGTGACAAAACACCAAATTCTTCTTCAGTCTGTATTAGAACTCCATATCCTTGTTCTCCCACGAATGAGGATGATGATTATTACAAAAATCATAAGTATTTATAAGTCTTTCCACACGGTAAAACCTCCCTGTGGATAATATCAAATTGTTTTACATAATTTGGGAAATATCCCAAAATCACCTAAACTAAGAAAATGAAATGCAAGTGAAATCTTTGAAACATCCCCTAACTGCTCATAAACTCAACTGCAATTTCGAATTTACCTGCAGTAGAACACAAGTATCAAATTAGAAAGATATTTCAGTAACAAAACACTAAAATAGCTAGTCTAAAATCATCTGGTTCTGTAGCTAGTCTAAAATAGCATACAGGATCAGATAGAAATCAAACCAAATCTTTTCAAAAGAAACAAATCCAATTTAATTTTCTTTTAATAAATATCCAAAACGAATCACTATGATTCAAATGAGTTTATCATTCAAATTAACAAAATCGAAAAGGATGCAATCGGGACAGGGTAAGAATGCTCTATTTTTTCAGATGCCATAAAATCAGGTCAAATAATAGCAGGACTGTTTCATATCAAATTAAATCAATGGTGAATCATATCGTATAAGATACGATTTAATTCAACACAATCATAATCGATACAATCATAATTGAACATAATCAAAATTGATTTGTTACGGCTGTAACAATGTGCATACGATTCATGTTGTTTCAATCAAATACCAATATGGAAAAACTGTTACGATTATTGCCAAATAAACATTCATCAAACTTCTCCATAGATTTGAATCGTTGAGCGTTTACACAGTCAACAAACAGGATCACGTAATTATCGTAACCATCAATAGCGATGATAACCATAAACAGGGTAACAATCAAATATAGAAACAAATCGTAATCCTGGGCATAATCACTTTTCATTCCCAAATCAAATTCAAACAATATATTTGTTGCAATATGAACCGAGATGATAACACGGTCAAACAATGTGAATCGATTAGTTGGGTATAACAGTTATGACTCATATCTATTCACAATTTGGTTATGCCTTAACAGAATGGTATTCAAATTGGTCAAAAGACATGGAATATAAAATCTTAATAGCTAACCGTTATTGCCAACCACATCGTATAGACTATAACCAATTTCGAATCGAAACATTAATTGTGTTTGAAATTGAAATACTAGAAACAGCCTGTGTTTAGAAAAATATTAACAACTTCAATAATCGATAGAGTATTCAATTGAAGCTAAATTAAAACAATCAAATCTATCCCATGATCAATCGAATCAAAGCCAAATCCAATCGAAACTTAAAACAACAACGAAATTCGATTTATCAAAACAAAATTATATAAAATAATGCATGCTTATGTGACAAAACAAATCCACGCTGTAAACAGAGCTTATGAGTTTTCCATATAAACAGGTGATAATCATACCAGTGAGGTTGCTCGAGCTATGCCAATTTTGAATTGACGACCGTTGTAACCGACTCCACGTTCTTGAACAAAATTGAACCTGTTGTTCGTTGTTTCTTATCAGTGGATGGCATCTTTGCCTTTTGACTGGTGAGCCTTGCAACTTGATCCTCCAGAGCATGAATTATGGACTGTAGCATTGGCACATCAAGGTAATACCTTTCTAACCATGAGCCACACTGATCACATGGTGGAGCAGCTGGTTCGGATAGAACATGAGGGGGTTTTGAAGAGTCACCAGGGGTTTCACAAGGCATTTTGATGCCTGGAAAATTAGGGTCACTTTGCAAGCAAGGTGGTAGGTTTTTGACAAAATCGTATGAGGGTTTGTTACACATACCTTCAAAATAGAGATACTCACTTGTCAAGTAACGTTCAACCTCTGAGTCAAAATCCTCACTCACCATAATAGGGTTAGGTTCGACCGGAGGCCTCGGTTTGTTTCTTGCCATGCGAGAGATTAATCGGGCATTCTTTTTGCCTTTAGAATTCGCAGTAGGTTTGGCCTTAGGCCTTTTAGCCACGGGTTTAACATTTTCCACATCCTTGGTGACAGAATTGGGTAGGTCAATAGGTGAGTTGGGTAGGGGTTTAGGTAACAGAGCACTGTAAGGCACAGGGGGTACTGACTTGCTCTCGCTCACCACAGGTTTGTCAACCTGTGGTGGGCTTGATTCCTCAAAATTATTGCGAATAAGAAAATCATTCCAACAGTCTCGGCGTAACCCCAAATGACAAACCACAAGCATTTTAATTAACCCAAAATGAAATAGGTTGTTATCGGCCTGGTTCTGCTTATATCTTTTAGACATTTTGAATAGACTCTTATGCAAGTAGTAAGGTATATTAAGCTCATATCCCATGAAAACCATAGGTAGCCGAAGGTGGTACAAGAAAATGAAACCATACATGCCCTCGCAGGTGATAAATTATTTAGTTATCATCAGCAAGTCATGCCAACGTTGCTTGAGAATATTTGCGGGAAAACCTTTGTCACAGGAGCTCACTCTTCATGACTGGAAGAGCAATGTCCACGGGACATCTTCCACTTTGCAATTTTTTGACCATCTATGTCCGACAGCAGGCAGACCGGTAGCTAAACTGAGAAATTGCTCATCAATTTCCAATTGCACATCCCCAACCTTGGCTCGGAAGCCATCAAAGGTTAATGCAAATTGTTGAGCCATGCTAGGGTTATAGAAATCAAACTTTCGTATGAACGGGAGCCATCTGAATTCCTCAAGGTCACTGTAAGCACCGTCGAACATCAACAATGCATGGCTACCATTGGGTTCAGCCCTTACGACCGGAGCCATGGTGCGGGTGCATGTTAGGGTTCGGATTAAACACATAGGAGCCAAATCGTTTTGGCTAACAGCTGAGAACGATGAAATGGGATGCAAATTAATGTACATGTGTGAGGGTGGTGGGATTATCCACCGCCATGCATCATAGTAATAGCAAAGTACAACCCCTGTTCAATCATTCATAACCAAAATCAAACTATTCGGCCAACTCAAGTTTTAAACGGTGGATAATTATACCAGTGCGCCAATATATTGGTTTGAAACCATGAATGTTCAACGTTAAATCAAACCCAAAGTTAAACATGCGCCAAGTAATAATTCAAACCATTAAATCAAAACCCAAATGTTTAACCAACACGCCATTGCATAACTTCAAACTATTGTCATTCAATATGAAATCAGACTCATATGTTACCCATGCGCTTGTTGCATAATGTGTAATCAAAGTTTATAAAACATTGTGATAAGAGATTTCATAAAATCGATAAGCCAAGAGCTTATAATAGTAAGGATCACAAACCAAAATCAACCATGACCCTTATATAATCAAGTATAATTCATAAATTTACATGCTCAATACCTTATCTATCAAATAAAAGTCAAGTTGCGCAATCAAAGCAAGAACGTCATAGTTTAAAAAATCTTTTCAGCCACATAATAATAAACCAAAGGTAAGTGCCTTTCAGAATATCAATGAGAAGCTCATGACAGTTCAAATAACGATGGAGGAKTTTTCACGCTTTCAGTCGTGAAAAATAAATCGAAACTAATTTGCAAGTGTCGCATGAAATGAAAATATCGTCTATTTGCAAAATGCGATGAAAATTTGAAGTTCAGGAGACATAGGTGTAGGCAGATTTTACGGCAATGGAAAAAATTGAATTGGTTGCCAACAATGGCGACACACTGGGAGAAGCAGTTATCTCTGTCGAAAGAAACAAATTCAGATTAGGACGACAAAGAAAAATTCAACTCAAAAACAACCATCATAAAATCGTACAAACATCATCATTTACTATCTTTTCCAGGATGTTTTAAAAGATACAAACTAATAACAGTCTTAAGATCAGTTTGTCACGATATTAATGATAAAATATTCAATACTATTGGCATGGCCACTGCTGCCAGCAGGCGTCCATAGCCTCGAAAAGGTTGCAATTTAACCCACTCGGACGTTTGTATCTTGTCAAGAAGTTCTATATCAGAATAAAGGACTTAAAAGAGGTTTCTTATATTTTTTACATATTTTTGTGTACCCGACATTGCTTCACTGCCAGCAGGCCTGTTCAGTACCCCGGCGAAGTTATCTTGGCACCATGCTTGCATTTACCCACTACCAGCGGACCTGTTCAGTATCCCGGTGGGTTTACAAACACTTCCCACAACTCTTATTAACATTTTTATTTTGTTTTTCTTTTGTGTATAGCTGAGCGGGGTGACGCTGAAAAATCTTGGTATTTTATCATATTTTTTAGACCTCATCAGAATTTTTTGACACTGTCCTTTATTCAGCTCCAGAAATTTTTTATTTCTAAAACAACTTACTATGACAGGGAGACATCCTTTTGAGTCATTCCTTTACGGAAAAGGGACAGCGTAAAAAGATAATAGATGATCATGACAAACTTTGCTTAGAGATTGAAATTAGTAAACTTCTTTCAAACAACAAAATTTTCCAACATAAATATCAGTTTTTAGAAATATATCATTGATGTTCGTACAACCTTTCAGAAGTTATTTCAGCGAAGAGATTTTTCTACGGTCTTTGTCTGAATAGCTCAGTACATAGGCATGCATATGTTTCAAAAACAACACAAAAAACTGATCAATCCTAAATGAAAACAAAGGCAAAATAAAAACAAAAGGAAATATTTACATAATATACAAGGGTAGTAATCAAGCGAAGTATCTTTTCAGGGCTTGGCCATTCACTGGATAGGTGTCAAGCTGCC
>JZKD02S1795407.1:363993-415269 GCA_000966675.3 Picea glauca | reverse complement strand
GGGTTAACCCTAAAATAAGGAAAGTGGGCAAAGTGACCTAGAAGATGTTTTTAAGGAAGCTACTTGGAGAGTATAAATAAGAGGCAAGGATCTCTCATTTTAGATCACACTTGATAATATTGAATATATATAGGTGTCTGAGGTAACCAAAGGATATCTAAGCTGAATTTCAGAAGGAAGGTGAAGAAAAGAAGGCTGGAATTCAAGGGAGGATAAATTCTTTTGATGATGCTTTCTAAGTTATGTTATTTACAGGTCATCTCACCATTTTCACAATAATTTTTTTTATAGATTAATTCAGATGGTGAAATTGATATTACATTGGGGAAACATATCCAAGTATCTATGGTAAAAATTTCAGCTTGTGGGTCGTTTTATTTTTGGAGTTACACTCTGTGGAAAACAGGGTTTGTGGCTAGTCCTGAAACTAGTCTAAAATAGGTGTTTCGGGTAAGAACATCATAACTTATTCATAACAGATAAAAATTAAGTAAAAAAAAATGTGTTGGTTATATTACAGTCTTTAGTATTATGTGTAACATTTCCATATAAATTCATAAAAAAAATTGTGCGGGGCACGCTCTACAAGGTCGCTCTCTAGAATAAGCCAAAATTCAGCAAGGTATGTCATTTTTTATATAACTCCTTTTCTGAGAGGTTCCAAGTAGTGACACCTGGAGGAATTGAAAAAAACAAACTGAAGAACATTTTTTATCAGTTTCATATATTTATTCATTACAGGTACATAGTTATGATTATTTCAAGTTAGGGTTGTTGACTAATCCAAAACTAATCATGTGAGACTAAAGAAAAGTTTGATGAAAATGCTAGTATCTTGTTGTTAAAGTTAAGGAAGGTTTGTAGATATGTGATCATATACACCAGATCTATTACAAAGTTAAAAATCATATTTGGATGATTATATTTATGATGGATTTTGGTTGAGGTACATGGTTGAGACAAGAAGTTGATGAGTTGGCACATACATGAGGTTTATAGTTGATGATGTTGGTACATATTGAAGAGTCATAGTTGATGAGTAGTTGACACATGATTGGTACATAATTGGTACATGGTTGGTTGCACTTGTTTATGGTACAAGTTGATTACAGGTTGCTTAGTACAGGTTGGTGCATGGTTGATGCACTTGTTTATGGTACAGGTTGAGGTACATGTTGATGCGTGGTTAATGTATGGTTCAGGTTTATTGGTACAGTTTTACAGCAGTATATATCATAGTGATAGTGTGACAGTGGTTCCATCATTCTACTTCTACTTCAGGGCGGTTGGACGGGGCAAGGACAGGTGGTTGTAGCCACCTTCCGATTGTAGCAGGAGAACATAGGAGGTTGTAGCCTCCTTCTAGTTGTAGCCAGAGAATTGGGGATTTGGAGCTTCCCTCAGGTTGTAGCCTGAGAAACTAGGGGGTTGGAGCCTCCTTCTAGTTACAGCTAGAAAACAAAGGAAGTTGTTGCTTCCAATGAATGTAATTCTTCAAGACATATAAGAAAAAGCATTATGTGGTTTTCTCCTGCTTTGGGTTTCCATGTAAAAAATTGGTATACTATGTATGTGTATGATTGTTCATGTGTTCATTGCTCATTATTGGATGATAATTCTACACTGATATAACACTTGGATTATTTGGTTTTAAAAGGATTATAATTTCTCTATTACTGATTCACCCCCCCTCTCAGTAATTCAACAGGGGTAAGACGAGTTATGATAAACAATTTATAATTTTCTCTTTCTCTTATGAGAATACCATATAAGCTCTCTTATTACAAAAAAATAATGATGGTCATACTAACCTATTTCATTTTTCAACAAGGCATTCAGAGATTCTAAGTTGAAATATAGTACTATGGAGAAACAAGCATATTCCCTAGTTAAATCTATCAAGGCCTTCAGAGATTATGTGCTTCATTCTAAGGTCATGGAATATGTTCCAATTGTTGTTTTTAAAGGAATCCTTATCCAACCTAACAGTGAGGGAAGAAGAGGAAAGTGGATAGCTAAAATCTAAGAATATGATGTTTAAATTAAGCCTACTAAATTGATAAAGGGACAAGGCCTAACAAGACTACTCACAAAGTCAAATTGTAAGGTGTTGAAAATGAATATGGCATCTTAATCACTAATGGAATCCAATCCAGAACATGAATATATACAATATCCTTTGCTTCAAGTAGATGATATTTTTTCTCAATCTGATTGGTATAAAGATGTGGTTTTCTACTTGCATAATTTACAATGCTTAGCAAACTGGGATAAGGCTAAGGACATATCTATCAAGTTGAAGGTTGTTAAATACTACATCATTGATGAACAATTATTTTGGAAAGATCCTAGTGGAATTTTATTGAATTTCATCACAGAAGAGCAAACACAACACATCATTAATGAGTTCCATAAGGGAATTTATGGAGGTCATCATGCATAGAGAGCCTCAATCTACGAAATATTGAGGAATGGTTTTTATTGGTCCACTTTATTTTATTATACCAATGCACTTGTTAGGTCATGCTCTGATTGTCAAAAAATTTCAAGGATACAGATCCTTTTTCATATGCCACTCAGAGCTATCAAAGTAGTAGCACCTTTCTAACAATGGGAACTAGACTTCATTGGTGAAATAAATCAAAATTATAGTGGTCAACACAAATGGTTGTTGATAGCAATAGACTATTTTACTAAGTGGGTTGAAGTTACTCCTACAAGGGTTGCCACTGACTCAGTTATCATAAAATTCCTTGAAGAAAATATTTTATCCAGATTTGGTTGTCTAAGGAAGCTCATCGTCGATAATGCACAAGCATTCAGATCTACTAGCCTGCTACAATTTTTTCAAGATTACAACATTGAAATTGGACATTCAACTGCATATTACCCATGAGGAAATGGCTTGGCTAAATCATCAAATAAAATATTGATTAGAATCATTAAGAAGATGTTGTCTCGGAACAAGAAAGCATGGGATTCTCATCTCAAGTATGCTTTATGGGATAATAGGATAAGTACAAAAATATCCATTGGCACTTCTCCTTTCCAATTGGTGTATTTTATAGATGTTGTTTTTCCCATTCACCTAGGACTACCAATGATGAAATTATTACATGATTAAGTAGAAGAACCAAATGATGTACATAGATGTATTCATCAACTTATAGAAGTGCAACAAAGGAGGGAATCTGTACTGGTTAATTCTTAAGAACATAAAGAGGAAATGAAGAAGATCTTTGACAAGAGAGATAAGGAAAGAAATTTTATTGTTTCATATCTATTTTTAAAATGGGATGCAAGAAGAGAGGCCAAAGGAAAGCATGACAAATTTGACAACCTTTGGATGTGACCTTTTCAGATTATTGCAGTTTAGGACAACAACACTTATTAGTTAACATATCTTGATGGTGATGTATTGGGGTGCCCTATCAATGGTAGGTTTCTCAAGAATTTTCTTCAATTCTAAGCTCTAAGTGTATCCTCCTTGTACAATAATAGTTTAGTTTTATTACTTTCTTTCTTTTCTGCAAAATTCTTTTTCTTTTTAATTTCAATTTCTGCTCATATAAATATGGTGTCATTATGTTAAGTTGTTGGGAATATACCGAGGAAAAAGTTGTTGAGCATGTGGGGTGATCTATCCTTCCATCGAATAAAGTTGCATTATGGGTCTAAATATCAAACTCCATAGCCTAATTCATAAGGAACCTAGTTTGCAATTCTCAACATATCATAGCGATCTATTGTCCCCGTTGGATACAATGTTAGTACAGTGCCAAAAATTTTAAGGGCACTATGTAATTATGGACAGTTACAACCTTGATCTATTTTTATTGAATAAATGGAACTACTTTAGACCTATTAAATGAGAAAGAATCACCCTAGCAGGGACTAATTTGAAGAAAAAAAAGCTAAAATGAAGAAAAGGCGCTTACCACAAGATATAAGGGACTTAAAATGCATATAAACAGTGTCTCCCACAAATAGAGGGGCTATACTGAAGAATAAGTGTTATGACTAATGGCCAAGGCCTAAATTTCATCGCACGATACCATGTGTTAAAATATTGACGGTTAGGATCATAGTGTGTACCCATCTTCAAGATCTACGGTTCATGATGTATATAGCATCGACAAAGTGCTCGCTCTTTAACAAGACTTGGCTATGCGAGTGTGGTTTTGAGATTTGATACGTGGTCTCATTATATTGGTTTTGCATCACTCTTGACTGTCGAGAAACCATTATCCCAAGCATTTGATGCCACCAATGATATCTTGAAAATCATTCCTTGTCGCATATCAACTTAGCGCTTACTTGGATGATGATAGGGCAAGAAAGGATGATGATGTAGCTTACACATGGATGCGTCTACTTCCACCTGGACATCTATGTGGTCAGATATGAAGAAGACACCTATGCATAGTCATTTTGTCCCACGCATGCACCCAGTGATAACTTGTTCTGACTAAGAGACACATGGCCAAATCATACACCACCTTGCACTGACAAAGGTGCCACATAGGAAGCCACCTGAAACAACAACTATCTGCCACATGGAAGTCATACCTTGCTAACATCATCACTGACATCATCCAAAATTTTGCGTGCTTTGTAAATCTCATAGTTATTTCCAATGTCAAAGTGACACATGCCCCAAAACATATGAAGAGTTAAAAAGGATTTTGACGAGAAATTACGGTAATTTCAATATTATCAAGCTACAGAGCCTAAGTCAAACCCTACAACCTCTATAGAAACATGTGCAATCCTCATTTGATTGTCGAAACAGGTAATTCAATTGTTGAAACAAGTAATTTGATTCTCCTTGGTCCTTGTTCTTCATTTGTTTGAGTAGTTATCTTCATTAAAACTCCAAGATGAAATCTAAGGTGAGTCTTATTAAAGCTTCGAAGGCACTAAAGCAACTGACCCCTCAAGATCACCTATAAGATAGACAGGGATATTTGTGTGATCCTACTCTATCTTATCCTAAAATGTATCTAATAATCTGAATTACTCAAACAAATTCTAATGCTCTAAAAGATTATATTTTCTTGTGGGAATCAAACCTAGCCCGGTCTACAATACCTCAAGCTTACCACTTTCTTGAAATGGTCGAATGGTGTGCCTCATATTATGATGCATAGAAGGAACATATTACTATTGTTTATGGCATAGGAATTATTTTCTTGATCTCTAGGGAATCCATTGCTCAAATACTCCCCATTTACAACCCTGCTGCTAAAGAAATCCTAGATGAAGATCAGCTTACTGTTACATATCAGTCACTGACCCAATTAAAAAAAGAGAATTTGTAGGGTAAAATATTACCTACAAATACCCCACTACCTTCTAATCCTCCTCCACACTTTATCCAAAAAGGATCCAGATAAGACTAAGGACAGCTCAGTACTCGCAGAAGCAACTCGGGAAGCTCAGAATGGCCTTAGCAGACAGAGAAAGGGAAAAAAATAAAAGTCCTCAAAACTCAATGAAAGTGGAATCATCATTAAGAGTGCGTCGCAATATTTCCAATGGTGCAAATGGCTCTTCAAATGGAGTTACGGATCGAAAGATATTCGCAGTCAAAGTTTGGTCAACCTAGCCCAATCAGCAGGGGGATGAGTCAGCATCTGTACTACGACGTCAACATCAGTACGGATGAAATCAAAATCTGTAGAGAATATGTGGAACTCATAGGAGGTGAAATGTGTCATATTGACATTAGCATGGTGACATGGTAGCACCAGAGGCTGCCACGTGTCACTAATATTTGGGTTTTTAGGTCATTTCGGGGACCAGTAAAAATGTGGCACGTGGCAGACCATACATTGACATGGTAGACCGTACGCTGACATGGTAGATCATGTGATGACATGGAAAATGATTGTACATTTGGTTGTCATGGCCCAATGGTTGGATGCCACATGGTCTAGTCTTGGGATGCCACGTGGCATTGGGAAATGCCTAATGACGGCCCGAGAATGAAATTCCAAATATATACATATATAAAAGGCTTTTTGGGTCTACCAAATCTGACGGAATCCTGCAAAATATGGTGACCAGCCGTCATATATAACCACTCCTAAGACTGGAGGAACCACCGTGTACTAATATATATATATAAGTTACAACCAACAACCCAAAAGGGGAGGCTCGCAGGCTCGACCCTGTGACCTCCCCCCTTATCTATGCCTTAACAAATGCTCTACCAACCACTAGGCCAATGGCCTTTGATGTTTACAAATCCAACTTTATTATTTAAAAATTACATCCACCCAGTGCTAAAGGGGAGGCGCGTGAGGGTACGACCGACATGCTTTACGAGGCATTTCTTAGCATTAATTGCAGGTTGCAGGGCATGGAAACTGAGACAGAGTTTCTCTTAGGCCTGGGATTGTCAGAGTCGTATTGAAGCATGGAGACAGTTATTTTTGGGTAATTCGACGCCACGAATTCAATGGTGTTGTTTGTTTTTTGATCTAAGAAAAACTTTTGCAACTTGATTCCAGAATGAGGTATACTTATGTATTTTGCCAAATTCTTTTGTTGAGTTAATAAAAAGGCCTACCCATTTGAGAGCAAGACCCGAAGACATAGTCCACCAAGGATGAACTTTGTTATTAAGTTTTTGTGTTCATATTTGATGCTTATGTCTCTTCATTATTGAGCTTTTCCTTCTTTAATGGTGCACTTTAATTTATGCTCATTTAAAGCAATTATTTATAAGTCACTTCGATGAAAAGATCTTGGATCATGTTGGTATCAGAGCAGTCATATTTGACTTGAATTGTTGAGTGTGAATGCTTACTAAGGCCAAGCATAAGAAGGGTGAAGTAACTCTTAATACTTACAATCTCGAAGTTGGTCGTGCATCCCAAAGGAAGAAAATGACAGAAGAGAACAAGCGTGATGAACAAGAGAAACAATTCCATATGGTATTTTATTGCATGGCAGAAATGGTCGAACGAATGTATGGAAACTACGAGAAGAGGATGAAGAAAAAAGGGAAGAAAAAGGAAGCACAAGCTGATGATGATGCTTCAGTAAATCAAGGGGCTAGAGGAGACCCTCTTGAGCATCCATCTTCACCATCAAGTTCTAGTTCTTCTTCCTCTGAGCATTCTAATCATTCTCATAATTCTAGCCATAAAACCTCTTTTAAGAAACCATTATTAAATCTTGATGTAAAATTTTCTTTAACTATGTTTAATGGAGATGCTAATCCTGAAAAGCTAGATAATTGGATCCGACAAGTTGAAGTGTATTGGCATGTTCAACATATTGATGAAGAGGAAGTTAAAGTGCATCTGGATTCTCTTCGGTTGGAAGGCACCACTCTCATATGGTGGGAGAGAAAACTTCAGGACAGAATTAAGTGTGGTAATATTCTTTCCTCATGGTCGGAATTTAAATCAGCGATAAGGAAGCAATTTTATTCATTGTCTTATTTACATAAAGAAATGATGGAATGGAAAACTTTAAGACAAAGTAAAGGTCAAATTGTACAAAGTTTCACAGAAGAATTTAGGAAGAAATCTCTTGCATTAAACATTCATTTAGATTCTTATGAAAATTTAATGAAGTATATTGGCACACTTCACAGTTATATTCGTCATACTTTGATATTGTTTAACCCCACCAGTCTTGATGAAGTTTGTGTGCAAGCCACTCACCTTGAGAATAGGGGAAAGCATGTTCAAGAAGATCCCACAAAGAAACCTTCCAATCTCCCACATAAGCCATTTAATAAGTTTAAAAGGAAGGACAATAAGACCGCCACAGTAAAGAGAGAAGAAGGAAATCCATATTTCACTCATTGCAAGAAAAGTGGTCACGATGATGAACATTGTTGGAAACTACATCCAGAGAAGAGACCGAAACAATTCGGTGGAAAGGGAAGACAAAAATTGTTGCTACAGTGCAACAAGATCTTGGTTTCGATTCAGGATATGAAGGAAATATCATTGCGGTTGGAGTACAAGGTAAATATTCCCTTCATACTAGTTAAAATTCCAATAATGAATCTCACGATGATGAATGAAAGAGGAATGAATTACTTCACATAAGAGTTGTATCTAAACACACTAATATAGATACATTATTTGATCTGGGTTCCCAAGTAAACTTGATATCTGAAGCACTTGTCAAAAATATGGGTCTTGAAAGGAAACCACATCCAAATCCTTTTCCTCCTGGTTAGGTATGTGAAAAAGAAAAACTTAATGTCACCAAAAAATGTAGGGTCATATTTTCTATTGCTTCAAAGTTGATTGATGAAGTGGATTTGGATGTTGTATCACTTGATATATGTGGCATAGTGTTGGGAAGTCCTTATCTTTATGATAGAAAAACAGTATTTTTTCATCATGAGAACAAATACCACCTTACTACGAGGGGAGTGGAATATATTGTTAGAGCTCATAGCATGAGGGTAAACACAACACTTGTTAGTGCGGGTCAAATGAAGAGACTCATAAACACTAATAAGAGATATGTACTCATGGTCATAATGAAGAAAGATGTCTTAACATCTGACGCTTTGAAAGGATGTGATCCTTCTCATAAGAAAGAATTAATTGATATTGTTTCTAACTATGTTGATATTTTCCAAGAACCAAATGGATTACCTCCTAATAAGGAAATCCAACATGAGATACATCTTCAGCAAAATTCTCCTCTTCCTAATGTGGGCATGTATAGGATGTTAGTTGTAGAGATGACATAGATCAAGAAGAAGGTACAAGACATATTGTATCAAGGGGTCATCATGCCCAGTTCATATCCTTGTGGTCCTCTGATTGTGATTGTGCCAAAGAAAGATGGAACATGGAGAATGTGTGTCGATTATCGGGCCTTAAATAAAATCACGGTGAAAATTTGATACCCTCTTTCACAAATAGATGATTTGATTGATCAGTTAAAGAATATTTTTTATTTCACTAAGTTGGATTTGTGCAATGGATACCATCATATTAGGGTTGCAGAACAGGATGCATGGAAGACTTCCTTTAAAACCAAACAGGGATTGTTTCAGTGGCTATTTATGTCGTTTGGGATTTGTAATTCTTTGGCAACCTTCATGTGTGTGATGGATGATGTATTCATGCCTTTTCTAGATGATTTTGTGATTGTATATTTATACGACATTCTTATTTTTAGTGGGACTTGGGATTAAAATTTGAGGCATGTAAAGCAAGTATTGGATACTTTGCAAAGGGAAAAGTTGTATGTAAAATTGTCTAAATGTGAATTTAGTAAGACTGCACTTGTGTACTTAGGTCATATTGTAGGAGGAGGACAATTAAAATTTGATCCTTCCAAGATTTATGTAATTGTAAATCGACCTAAGCCCAAAAGTGTAACCAAGATACAGAGCTTCTTAGGTACAGTCCAGTATTGGAGGAGGTTCATTTCAAACTTCTCCTTTATAGTAGCTCCTTTGCATGCCTTAACCAGTGTGAAGAACACTTTTCAGTGGGGAGGAAAGCAACAAAAAGCTTTCGATACTTTGAAGGAAAAGATCAATACGGCACCAATATTAGCACTGTGGAATCTTCAACGGCCCTTTGAGATCGAGACAGATGCCAGCGGATACACCATGGGTGCAGTATTGATGAAATATCATAAGCCTATCTATTACCACTTTGAAACTTTTAACCCAATTGTTGTTAACTATCCTACATATGATAAAGAGTTGTATGCATTAGTTCAAAGCGTAAAGAAATTGAATCACTACTTATTAGGGAAGTAAACAATCACACATACAGATCACCAACCCTTACACTATCTCCAAGCACAAACCAAACTGCAGCAATCTCGACACTACATATGGATGGGTTTCCTACAACAATTTCATTTGGTAATCAAGTAAAAAAAGGGTACAAGTAAAAAGGTAGTTGATATGCTTTCAAGACCTCCTATAGTTGCTTCTATTATTTTGAAGAATACTTATTTATCTCATGATAGCTATGTGGAACAATATGCCATTGATGAAAAGGTCGGCGGAGGCAGCTGGATGGTAAAGTCGTTCTTGCAACAAAGGTCAGGTCTTGTTCTCAAACCCGAGCAAGGACGTGGTCTATTCGCGGAACAAAGCTTAATTGGGCCAAGCCCGCATACCTTTTAGCCCCCGGGGGGTCAGCTCAATTGGCAAGTGCCATGAAAATGAAGTTCCAAAGAGGTCTTGAGTTCAACGCCCCCCAACTAATCTAGTGTGTAATGCGTGGGGCAGCTAAGCACACCTGGAGGTTATAGTGGTAACAGTTGCATAACACGACCACGTGTAACGCGAGTACGTGCCCAACTAGTTGTTGATTTCGCCAGCCATAAAAAAACATATATGCCATTGATGAAGATTTTAAAGAAGTATATGAGAAGCTAACCCATGGTGCACATGTAGAGAACTATTGTCTGCAGGAAAAACTACTCTACCATCTTGGAAAGTTATGTATTCCTACAAGTGAACGAGTCCATGTAATATGAGAAGCTCACACTTCTCTTGTGTCTGGTCATTTTGGGGTAGGAAAAACTATGGCTCATTTGCATAGGTTTTTTTATTGGCCTCAAATGAAAGCAATTGTAACTAAATATGTAAAGGGGTGTGTGATGTGTTCTACTTGTAAGCCCACTAATAGAAAATCGGGGCTATACTCACAACTACATGTTCCATCCCATCCACGGGAAAGTATCTCCATGAATTTTGTAGGGGGTTTACCAATGTCGAAAGGGGGTCATGACTATTTGTATGTTTTATTGGATAGGTTCAGCAAGATGTGTATATTAATTCCATTTAAAAAGTAGATCACTGCTAAGCAGACTGCTAATATATTATTTCAGTATGTTTGGGTTCACTTTAGGTTACCCACATCCATTATCTTGGATCAAAATACTCGACTCCTTAGGGATTTTTGGACAAGCTTGTGGAGAATGATGGACACCAAGTTGAAGAGGAGCATTTCTTTCCATCCACAGACCGATGGCCATACATAGGTTGTAAATCAAACAGTGGTACTTTTGCTTCGAGGCTACTGCAGCAAGCATCCCAAGTTATGGGATGAACAGATACCCTATGTACAGCATGATTACAACCGAGCCTTACATTCCTCCACTCAGTGTTCACCTTTTGAGACATGTTTTGGGTACCTACCTAAAGTTACTTTAGACTTGATGTATGGAAGAGATGTTGATTCAAATGAAGAAAGAAATGAGGACATAGCCCGCTAGTTCATCCAGAGGATCCAGCAGGTACACCAAGCAGTCACAGAATAGTTGGAGAAAATTCAAGCACAGTATAAAGCTCGACATGACAAACAAAGGGTTGATCATCAATTATAGGTTGGAGACGAGGTAAGGCTTCACATCAGTAAGGAGAGATTGAAGGGTGAAGGAAAGAAACTCAAGCCCATTCATTATGGACCCTTCACTATTTTGGATAAAAGTGGCACCAATGTTTTTCGTCTGGATATTCCACCTTATATGCAGATTTACTCAGTTGTAAATGAAGAGAACTTGAAACTTTTTTAGCCTCCCATGATCATGGATCGGGATGAGGAAGTTTCAATACCTTCAGTTGATGAGTTTTCTCTTGAGTACTTGGATTAGTTAAAGGAATATATCATCATGGACACAAGGATGACAAATTCACACAGGGGTGATGTTGATTATATTTGAGTAGGCTTGAAGGGCACACATCCAAGCAAGGAAAAGTGGATTGAGAAGGACAAGGTGAGGGAAATCTTCCCTCACTTATCTATTGATTGATGAAAGCTTTTGGTGGTCCAAAAACCTCTCAGTGGGAAGGTGTGATCCAAAAAGGATCCAGATAATACTAAGGACAACGCAATACTCACAGAAGCAACTCATGAAGCTCAAAATGGCCTCAGTAGATAGAGGAAGGGAAAAAAATTCAAATTCCTCAAAACTCAGTGAAAGTGGTATCATCGCGAAGAGCGTGTCGCAATATTTCCAACGGCACAAATGGCTCATCAAATGAAGTTACAGATCGAAAGATATTCATGGTCAAAGTTTTCAACCTAGCCCAGTCAGCAGGGGGATGAGTGAGCATCCATACTACTGACATCAACATCAGTACGGATGACATCAGCATCAGTACGAATGATGTCAGCATATGTACAACATATGTGGCACATGCAGGAGTTGAAATGTGTCATGTTGATGTCAACATGAAATCAGCATGGTGATGTTGCAGCACCAGAAGTTGTCATGTGTCACTCATATTGGTATTTTTCAAGTCATTTCATGGACCAGTAAAAATGTGCCACGTGGTAATCTGTACAGCCACGTGTTAGACCGTACGATGATGTGGTAGTTCATACACTGATGTGACAGATGATTGTACAGTTGGTTGGCATGGCCCAATTGTTGGATGCCACGTGGTCGAGTCATGGGCTACCACATGGCAGTGGGAAAATGCCCAATGATGGCCCGAGAATGAAATTCCAAAAAATATATATATAAAAGGTTTGGCCGGTCTAACAAATCTGGAAAAACCCCACCAAATCTGATGACCAACCGTCATATATAACCACTGCTAAGACTGGAATAACCACTGTGTACTAATATATATATATAAGTTACAACCAACAACCCAAAAGGGGAGGCCCGCAGGCTCAACCCCGAGACCTCCCCCCTTATCTACGTCTTAAGAAATGCTCCACCAACCACTAGGTCAATGACCTCCGATGTTTACAAAACCGCCTTTATTATTTAAAAATTGCATCCACCCAATGCTAAAGGGGAGGCATGTGAGGGTACGATTAGCATGCTTTACAAGGTGTTTCTTAGCATTAATTGCAGGTTGTAGGGAACATAAACTGAGACAGAGTTTCTCTTGGGTCTAGGATCAGTGCCAGAGTCGGATTGAATCGTGGAGACAGTCATTTATGGGTAATTCGATGCCACGAATTCAATGGTTTTGTCTATTTTATGATCTGAGAAAAAATTTTGTAGCTTGATTCCAGAATGACATATACTTATGTATTTTTCCAAATTCTTTTGCTGAGTTAATAAAAAGGCCTACCCATTTGAGAGCAGGACTCGAAGATGTAGTCCACCAGGTACAAATTATGTTATCAAGTTTGTGTGTTCTGATTTGATGCTTATGTCTCTTCATTATTGAGTTTTTCCTTCTCTAATGGTTCACTTTAATTTATGTTCATTTAATGCAATTCTTTATAAGTCACTTCGATGAAAAGATCATGGATCAACACTATTCATATATTTTCTCAGACATAGATAGACAAGCTATTTCCATGATCTGTTAAATTTTGGGTTATGAACATGACAATACTGTAGATGAAGTTATTTTGGGTTTATTTCCAGTTTTTTGTACTACATAATCAATGATTCTCATCAAATATGATTATGTTGAGTTTTTGGTTGGGGTTATCAACTACCAATTATCCACATATCCTTCTGTTAAATCCTTTAGATACTAGTCTTACTTGGTATATTTGATACTATTCAATAATATTGCATACTTTTAAAGATTAGGAGTGATGGTAATGGATGACACAACTAATATTAAGCATGTGATGGAGTGGACTGAAGAGATAAGGAAGAAGGTGAAAAACCAAGGTTTAACTACCTATGTTGACAAATACATGAGTGTTGTATATACTCTGATTCATAAGGTTCAACCTCCCATAATTTTTAATGACTTGAAGAAATTGCTCCAACTAACTAAAGAAACGAGTACATGTGGTTGGTATCTATCTGAAAACTACACCTTAATAAGGGTTTATGGTTTTGAGGAAGAACCATATAAGTTGTCATTTTTCTTGACCCCAAGGATGTTTTCCTTGGAATACATTAGACAAAGGATGATCTCGGATCATCAACATTTTGCATAGCACAGGAAAGTAGTTACATTCAATCTTTCTAATGAAATGGGTACATTCCAAATTAAATTAAGAATTGCACTCAATTTTATTGAAGAAATGTTGCAAAATTTTGATTTTGAGAAGGCTAGCAAGTGTGTATATGATCCAAAAATAATTGTTGTTTCCATTAGACCTCCATACCAACATCAATCAGACCCAGTAATTGAAAGCACTACAATTCTGGATTCATGGGAGGAAGTGAAGTAGATCTGGTTGGCACAATTGCAAAATTCACCACTAGATAGATTAGACTCAACAAAAACTTTAGAGACGTCTCAAAAGAAGGAAGCAGTCTTGGGAAAGATGACTTTCTCAGATTTGAAATATGAGATGGAAACTAATGCACAAATCAACAAAAATATTAAGAATGAGGAAGGCACAAAAACAAATGACACCATCACAGACATTTTGGAGAAAGGAAAAAGTGTATTGTAATTAATAGAGGGCTCCATTGAAGAAGGGTATGCCTCTTCCTTATGTTGAGCCCTCAACAACCCCCTTTATTTTTGACAAAAGTTAAGGGTCCCCCATTGAATTTTGGAAATCGCTACCTTCTCTTATATTGGATTTTTCTTTTGCTTGATTTGAAGGGATGGTTTGATGGTTTTCATTTCTTGGTTGTTTGGTTGGTGTTTATTATCATCAATTATTTTTAGTTTATCTTTCATGGGATGTTGATTTGGTGATGTAATATGGTCGGAATGAAACAATTAGTGAAATTCTACCCATACATTTAGTTGAATGATTATGATTGCAATGAGGGGATTGTTGCATCACATAAAGTTGTGGTTTTCACGTTTTCTAGTGGAAGTAATTATTGTGTCATTTGATTCTTTTGTTCTCTGGTCATTTAACATACTTGGAATGCTCATTTGAACTTATTCAAATTGATGCCATGTCTCAATTTACTTAAAATTTGATTATCATAGTGTCTCGATAGTTCCATCAAGGTTTGTTCTTCGATGCATTAATGAGTTAATTAAGTACTTTGGCAGATTGAAATAATTTAATTCAAATTCAAATTTTAAGATAGTTCATTTGCACATTAAAAGACTAGATGTTAAGGAGTAGAAGTGAGATAACAGTTTTGAACTTGCATAAACCATTATTTTCTACGAGTCTTGAATTCAAAGGATTCTTGAGATGACGAATTCATTATAAGTCTTGAGAACCTATCCTTATTTTCTGTACTCTTTTCGTTTTTTAATTATAATTATTTTGTTTATTTTTTTATTTTTTTTTTAAATTAAAATAAAAATAAATAAGTTTTTTTTTTTTTTTTTTTTTTTTTGTAAATCTAGATTAAATTAGATCAAAGCCTAAACGATAAAGTCTCTTTTTGAAAGAACAAACATCTTGAGTGTCAAATCAAGCCCACATATCGGTAGGAAACTACCATCCCAAATGAAAACAATTCTAATTGGGGCTCGTGATCGGGTAGATACCCCTTGTTGCATGAGGGAATCCTCCCGCATGTCAACACCTTAGAAGTTCCTCCTCCTTTTACCATACAAAACTGTCTATCCATGATATTGTTAATTGGAGAAGCCATGTCTACTACCTCAGGGGGGCAAGTCAACCCTCTTTCTTTAATTATTATTCTGATATTAGGAGAAGTAATCAAGATGTCATAAGCGAGTTGTACCCTCCAGTGAATTCTTAGACAAAATTACTTTCGACTATGGATTATAAAGAAAACACTCTGAAATTGGCAGTGTTAGAGGAAAAAGTACTTAGACCTCGTACACATGCTGACTATAAATCCATTGAGTTTAATTTTCCTCTGAAAAATGTTTAGCCTGGAAACATGGTTGAACTACATAGACAAACTAGAGAAATTATGACAAGAGGTTTGCTAAATATAAGGGACCTCTAAAAGGTCACGACATGATGAATATGTTGGTTGGAGGTTTTACATTATTTTTCACTCTCGGGTTGATTTTTAAGAGTCTACCTCCACCATCATATGAGAGATTTATAGATTTTGATGAATTGAGAAGAAATATAAACAAGTTAGAATATCCCATGGGCAATGTATGGAAAAAGACATGCAAGTATCTTAAAGTACAAGTTCCAAGACAAAGTCAGACAGGTTAGACAAGTGGCATGCATGCAACACCTCCTTCATGGATTTTGTTGAAAATCATTTTTGCAAAATATTAAAAAGGCAATTTTGTTTTTATAAATAAAAATAATTCAAGAATCAAGAAGCGATTTAAAGAACCTAAGAAGTAGTTTCAAGAAACAAGAAGTTGGTAATGAATCAAGAAGTGGTTTTTTCTAGAAAGAAGAGTTTTAAATAATCCTTGAGGTCGATTAGCTCATTTTTATCAGTAGACAGAGAGAGGAAGAGTATCTGAACCTCAAAGTCCAGAGATCAATCCAGCCTCAAGAAAAAAGACAGATTATGAGAAGGAATATATTAGGCTTGTAGGGATTCAATGATTTGTTGTAGTATCAGTCTGTAAATTGTATCTTCATCTCCTCCATTGTCTTTTCTCCTTGAAATCCATCTCTTTCATTTTTTTAATGTACTCTGAAATATATCAATAAAAATATCTCAACAACATTTTGACTCTAGATATGTTGTTAATGTGTTTGGTTTCATTTATGGATGGGATTGATTTCGGGTTCTGACTAATCTTTATTCATATCTTGCTTGAAATATTCATATGTTTGCATATTTTCTTATATGTGAATATGTCAAACAATGAGTTGTATGAAGCATTATTCTCATAAAATTCAGTATGCATGATTGTTTATACTATTGGATTCTTTAATGCTCGGCACGTTTTCTTCATAGAAATCCTTGTAAGATTTATCTGTACTGGATACCTTGCATGTGTGCATCCCTTTCACGTAGTCATTCATCATTTTTACCCTAGAAATTTTGAATCACATAAGAGAAATTTCCCCTATTTGATGATTGTTTTCCTAATTGTCTTGTCTAGGATGTATATGAGTTGTGAAGAATTAACAATTATGCTTAACGCCCTTGATTTATCAAGGTATCTTAAAAACCCTTTTTGAGTTTTAGCTCAAAGGATACTTGGCATCGTTCCACTGACAATGAGGAACATCTCGAGGACTAACACCTTGTTGGAAACCCCTGTTGATGTCTAGATCGGTTAAGGTCCAAACAACAAAATCACAAGGATATGAATCCCCCTGCATTTTTATAGAGGTGGTACTCCTCTTTGTATGAAAGATATGTCTTGAATATATTTAATTAGGGATAATGTTAAACAACAAACCCAAAATATTTATTTCTTTGATTTGTATATGAATGGTTCTTGATAACCAAATCTGATCTTTATGTCCAACAAGTAGCTTATTTACAATAAAAAGATTGAAGGAAGGAATCAACATCAAAATATGTACATACTAAACATCATTTATACAACCCTCTAAATCACATACAAGTAGAGGATACATCCATATCTTCTCACGAGAAAAAGGAAGAAAAAGTTTTGATCATTCAAAGAACTTTAAATGAGTTATGCATTCATAACTGGAAAGAGTTTGATGTGAATACTTCAAAAATATCATCCTCAGAGATCCCAAGATTCGAGAACTCATTAAATTAAAAACCTCGAAGTAGTTCTATGTGGAGTTTTATTCATAAAAGTTATTCAACAATAAAAAAACATCTCAGTAAACCAATTGACTAAATGTTAAGAAATGAAGCTTGTCAAACACAAGACTAAATTCCCATGAATCCAATAGACAATCATGGCTTACATATTTTACAAGGGAAAAACTCTCTATGGCCAAGAGTAAACCACAACAAACAGGTATGACTGTAGAAATCAACTCAATTCCAACATATGATATATAGACTAATGTGCAATACAAGGAAGAGGCCTACCTCGATCCAACATTTGATGATGTTCCACCATTGAGCACTTTGACCCAAAGATTTATACCTGCAAGAAGTTCTCAACAAACAAGCAAAGAAAGTATATAGTGATGATATAAAAGGAGTTGGCACATCAGATAGCATAATCCATTAATAGGCATTACAAACATGCCCATGGATAATAATCATATATTTGCAAGATACCAATAGGACGGGAAAGGAGTATTTCTATTAATAATTTATCAGTAGAAGTGTCAACATTACAGACTTCCATGTCGGCATGGTTCAAAACCAAGAAACCAAGTTCCTTCCAACTAGATCTCCACCACTAAATCCTCCACCAAAGGCAAGCTCATGAGAAAGAGGCAAAGAGGTCCTCTCAACAATAAGGGAAGAAATTGGGGGCTGAACACTGTGTTCAGACTTGAGGGACAAAGGGATGCAGACTCAATATGAAGTAATTTATCCAGAGTAACTTTGCTCTCAAAGTTGAATGCTTTATCTCTCTTTTCCATAGTTCAAAATTGTGCTCTTATAGCTTCCAGAATGCAACTGAAGGGCCGAGTCGGAACGTTTCCAGTATATGGAAGGCCAAGGATCAGAGATCTTTCGTCGTGACATGGAAACCTGACCTCATTTTGTATTTTTTGGCACAAATCTCGATATACATGAGTTGTAATGGAGCAGCAAGCGTATACGCATCTTACATAGCAGTTAGGGAGTGTATATGTGGGAAAATGTATATTTTTTAGTTCTGGATTCATCAAAAAGGGATGAAAAGTCTGCATAGGGAAATGGAAAAAGGCCCTATGTGAAAGATAGCAATGGTGAGGCAAATCTTGCTATAACAGATGCCCCCTAATGTGTGAGATCAGAGGAGTATCTGCGATGACTGAAATACATTATAAATAACCCAGAAGTGGAGTGGTAGAGAACCAGTTGGATGAACTCAATTTCTTATTACATTATGTACTGACTTTACATACATGGCTACCAAGAATACAATGCAGATCCATGTGGAAAATATACCAAACAAGTGTTCATGGCCATGAACAGGAAAATACAAATGCGGTTATATGCCAAAAGTTGTCATAGTCATGAATAAGCCCCAGTGAAACCAGTCTCAAAAATCAATCTAAAGATATATGTATACCATGGAGTAAATATGATCTCCCATGATCACTAAAGTCAAATAGGTATTGGTCCAATGAAATGGAAGCAATAGCTCAGGAAAGATGCGGCCACATAGTGATGTCTTCAAGTCTTCTACATTATCCGCCAATGGTGCAAGTCTACATCATGTGAATAAATGAGTTGAGGTCGAACATGATGAGACATTGTTTGATTACTGGTCATTGAAGTATATCATTAACAAATGCGAGACAACCTACCGATAATGAAAGTAGGTATCAAGGCACCAAGTACATCTCTACAAATGTGAATAAAGGAGTTGGTGTCGAACACTTGAGAGATCCATAGATCAGGAGACATTGATGTATTCCCATCTGTCAATGGTGAGAGAGCCTGCCACTAATGACTGCAAGCCTCAAGGTACTCATAAAACTGTAGGTCCCATATCCAGAATAAATGAACTGAAGTAAAGAGACCCACTGAAAGGAGAACATTGAGGAATCTCTCATCAGTCAGCACAAGGAACAAAGCAAGAGCTTCATGATTTGGTGGAGATCAGATGAAGAACATGTTCATGAACCAACGACCCTGTGCATCTTTTGTGTGTGCCAAATGCAAGAAATACGTGAAAAGGACCCTCTGAATAGCAGCCAATGATGAAAAATTGCTGACAAAGGAGAGGAAACTACCAATAAGGCTAATGGCATCCAAGACATTGCACGAATCCCAAAGTGTGAATAGATGTATTGTCGTCAAACATAAGGGAAACCACCCATTCAATGACCAATGATGAAATGTTGATCGTTGGGTTCAAGTTTACCTACCAATGATGAAAGTAGGGCCAGGGTGCATGATAAGACCAAAGTATCATGTGATTCTGAGACAAAATGAGGGTGTGGTCGACATGCAAAGTCAAGATTTATGAGGAGTGGCCTACACAGGTTGATAGACTTCCTTTGAATAAGAGCATTAGACATATGGTGGACTCTGGCAGCATGGACTCAATGATGTGACAATTAGATGCAGGAGGCATCAATAACGTTCTCTATAGGGACTGGAAGAGTAACCAGTCGGTAGAGAAAACTCTGTAGCGAGAACAGCTTCCTAAGGCCATGCTAAACCCAAAATTATGATGACACAAGGACTCAATAACTTTGTGCTTTGTTCAAAGGTGACACGACTGCTGCTAATTACAATATAGTATTCCCTTCCCGCCCGTATTTTTTATTTTTTCATAACAAATGAATGCTATGATATAGAGGAGGGAACGAGTGTCGCAAGTAAGAAAAAATAGTTCCAGCAATGGAACATACCTATGCTCAATGCAAGGAAATGCATGCGAGAGATGGACACTCGGGGTGATGTTCCCTCCAGGGTATAGGGTGTCAAATTGTGAAGTATAAAAAAAAGGCTCTACTTGGTTGAGGATGCAAACTGCTTAGGCAACGGTTTATAACGCAAAGCGAGAACCGGCTAAAGGCTCAATACAGCAAGCGAGGGCATGAGATGCAATCACAACTTAACGCCAAAAAATGTCGTTTTTTATATCTTTTAGTCTACTTGGTGTGAAAAAGGGGTAAATTTGTGCCAAATAGACATCTTTTCAAATCCAATTTACGAGTGTGAAAAAGACAAGTTCACTCGGCAATCTTTTCTATTTTTGATAGCGAGTCGGAAAAGAGCTTAACTAGGAATCATGATCTTTCAAATCCAATTTTAACGAGTGTGAAAGGGACAAATCACTCGGCGATCTTTTTCAGTTTTTTTTTTTAGACGAGTCGAAAAAGATCTTAACTAAGACTCTTTATTGGGAGTCTGTGGGTAATAAGGCCATGTGTGCATGAATGAAAAATGAGGCTCATTGTAAAGTCACGTATTGAATTATAATGGACTCCCAGTCCTAAGGAAAAAAAACTCGACATGGTCACCAAATGACAAAGAGGTTCTAACTAGGGTACCCATGTTTGGTAAGTCTCTACCATTTATTAACGATGCTATTAATAGTAGATGGAGGTTTATGTGTTGCAATAAATGGGTTCGTACCTAAGGCGTAAAAAATGGTAGATGAAGGACAACCATTAAGGATCGAAGTAGAGGACATCTACTTCTTCACTAGACTTTCATGTCGAGGAGAGGTTGTGGACCTCAAGTCACACGGGGCGGGGAGTTGGATGAAGGTCGAAGAACACATCGAGGCCCACTGTGTTGCAGGGACTCCCATGGTGGGAATTCAAATCCTTATCCAGGATATAGGTAACCTTATCCTGAATAGTATTGTGCTCGTGCTTACCAGGATCATAGGATCGGCCTCGTTACATCAAGCATCGAGACCACTTATGTTTTACGCACTAGAGTGTGTGAGACCCACCATCTACGATTGGTGTACCTCACTGCTGACCAACATGAAAGGTCAATTGACAGAGTGCAAGCAGGGGGGGAAGTGAAACTTCAGGTTTGCCTCTATCCTTTGTAGCTTATTTTTTGAGTGATTCCCAAGTCTGGGACCTAGAGTGGAGATCATTCCTAGAGGACCGTGTGATTCAGCTATGGCATGATGGATCGAGGTCATGAGAGGGCAGGGGGGAGGTAGGGTGGTGACACCCTACAATGATGATTTTTTCTTCTAGTGGCAGAGACAAATCATAGCTCTAGACAACTATCCCTATGCGGGAATCGATTTCAGAGGAGATCCTGATATGCCACTTCCACCAGGATCCGCCTACAGTGCCATAGGTAAAAATATATATATATATATATATTTCATTTTTTTGTATTTTTTTATTGAAGAGAACAAAAATATTTTTGGATGGTGTTTTAAATATTAACTCGATACTTGTGTGATTTCATATGTGGGTCCGCAACGGCCAGAGGTATTCCTACGAAAAAGGTGGAGGCACCTGGGAGATGAGGGAGTGGGAGGAGAAGTGAAGAGAGTCCTACAAAACGTGGAGGGTAACCTGTCTCGTCTGACACAGAGGATTCCTATGGTTCAGGTGGAGGATCTACCTAAAGCCATGCAGTGGCAGGTTGTCGGTGTACCTAGAGCATGAGTATGACTCTTCCAACGTCTCTCAAATGCCATGGTTTTCTATCATGATACACATCTGGAGCCACAGGCGTAGATGTCATGGGACATGTATATCGGTTGTATATGTATTTTGAGCGTTTTAGCCCCAATTTTGTAATATAAACACCATATTTTTTGGAAATATATAAAGAGGGATCTTTGGATTTACTCATATCTTACAATGTGTACATTGATTTAATGGTCTTCTTCGCTTTATTAATGTGACAAATGCCAATCTAAAACATAATTAGCGTAGGCATCTAATACATGATTAGAAATTCTAGGAATGTGAAAGTATGTAATAAAATCAAATTGTCGTTCTAAAAGACGTACCCATAGGAATCGACGGAGTAACGTCGGATCACGCACATGGTAACGGTCGTTCAACTGACATACGACTAACTGAGAATCCAGGCGAACCTCTAGAGAGTGAATACCATGTGAGATAGCATCATGCAAAAGTTCTATGACGGCGCTATATTCGGCCACATTGTTCATGGATGGCCCTAGGCATACGCCACCTGAAGACACCAGTAGACCCTCGGGTGAGTAAATCACCCAAGCGGAGGAAGCCAAGTTATGTGTATGACGATTGGCTTCATCTGCAAATCCTAGGTAGACCAAAGACTATGTTTACATCTGCGAACCAAAAGGAAAAACTTGATAAGCAGGCCGAAGACAAAAAGAAAAAAGATGCATATACACTAAATTTACATTAGTATACAAAGGGTTTCACCCAAGCCTAGGGCTCAAGCGTAATACCTTTTCAAGTAGAGCCCATTTCTGGGCTCGGCCAATTTCTTCCCTTCATAATCTTCTAATTCGTAGGCTCCTTTTTCTATAACACATCACACGATATAAGGACCATGCCACATGGGTTTAAACTTGCCTGCCCCTAGCGGTTCTTTGGCTTGGTCATACAAGAGGACCAAGTCACCCTCGGTATACAATCAGGAATAGACCGACTTATTATATTGAACCTTGACACATTTTTTGTTTTCCTCGATATCCGTAAAGGTGTCTCGACATTGCTCGTCAAGACTCTCTAGGTGCACCAGGCATCGCTCTAAATCTAAAGTGTCAGATAGGAGCTCGACTGCCAATTTGAGAGAAGGGATTTCGCATTCAACGGAAAGTATCGACTCCACACCGTGCACTAACTGAAATGGGGAAAAATCGATGGCAGTCTTAATTGAGGTTCGGTATGCCTAAAGCTCAGGATACAGCATGATGTGCCAATTGGAATTACTCTGACTGACAGTTTTTTGCAAGATGGTCTTGAGAGACTTGTTGATGGCCTCTACTTGCCCATTTTCTTGGGGGTAATCAGAAGATGAGTGACCATGTTTAATCCCCATCTTAGACGCTAGTCATACCATCATTTCATTTTGAAAGTGACTGCCATGATCAGTGACAATCTCACTCGGGATACCGAACCAGACGATAATTTGGTTGAACACGAAGAAGGTTGCAGTCTTCCCATTAGATTTTATAGTAGGCATGGCTTCGACCCACTTGGTAAATTAGTCGACAGCCACGATGATGTGTTGATGCCCCCCAGTCGAATTTGGGTTGCAATCAACAAAATCTACCCCCCACTTGGTGAAGGGACCGATGGTAATGACTAGGTGAAGAGGGGTTGGGTGCGAACGCATTTTTCGAGTGAACACCTGGCAGGGGTGACACTTCTTAATCACTTCAATGCAATCTTTAAATATAGTGGGATAGAAGTAACCATCTCCTGGGATTTTTTGGGTTGTCGCAAGCCCAGATAGGTGACCACCACAAGCCCCTTTGTGGCAGTCATTTAGGACTAACTCGTCTTCCTCGTGAGTTAAGCAATGATGTAAGATACTATCAATTCCTCAGCAATACAAAGTATCTCTGATGATGGTATAATTTTTGGCTTGGTATCTAACTCATCGTCGATCATCTCGCGAGAGATACTGAGCGAACTTCAAGGTTTGAAGATATAAAACAATGTCTCCATAGCAATGAGACAAGGAAAATGTGTTTGTTTTCAAACGAATCAACATGGATAACATCCTCATCTAATTGTGGGAAATCAGATATTAACTCTACAAAAACTAGTGACTTCTTGGACTTGGCTGAAGCAAAGTCGAGATCAAATTCTTGTAAGATGACAATCCATTTATTATATTTCCCACCTATGATACACCTAGTGAGGATGTATTGAAATGGATTAACATCAACGACTACATTATTTTTGCAAAGCAATATATAGTGTCATAAACGGTGGATTGTGTGAACGACAACCAAAGCTAGCTTTTCGACGTGAGAGTAATTAAGTTCACGACCGACTAAATTTTAACTGATATAGTAGATGACATGCTCATGGAGCTCATCATCCTCATGAACTAGAACCATACCAATCATCTCTTGGGACGCGGAAATATATAACAAGTAATCTCTACTGTAATCAGGAGATTTCAGTAGAGGAGTCGATACAAAGGCTTTCTTTAAGGCGTTGAAATACTCCTAGGCTTGCTCATCCCAGATAAACATGGTGTCTTTCTTTAGTAGGCGCATGAAACCCTTAGTGATATTAGCATAGTTCACTATAAACCGACGCAGAAAGTTATCTTTCCCCTGTAAACCTTGAAGTTGTCTAATCGTGTGCAGGGGGGGGCAATTGAAGTATTGCCTGAACCTTAAGAGGATTTACCATGATTCCATTCTTGGAAACTAAAAATCCTAAGAGACGACCAGACCTAATGCAAAAGATGCATTTGTGAGGGTTTAACCGGATTCGATAGTAACGACATCTTTCAAAAACCAGTCGAAGGTGTGTGACATGATCCACTCTCTTGCGAGAATGAGAAGCAAGATTGTCGAGGTAAGCTTCGACTATATGCTTGAGATCGTGAAAAGCGAAATTCATGGCACGTTGGAAGGTTGCTCCAACATTTTTTAGGCCGAAAGGCATTTTATGGTATGCAAAAGTACCCCAAGGACATATAAATGTCATCTTGTGTTGGTCCTTAGGTTTCATCTAGATTTGGTTGTATCCTGAAAATCTGTCCATAAAGGAAAATATTTCGTTGCCCACACACTCATCGAGAATCTAATCAATGAAAGGCATGGGGAAGTTATCTTTAGGACAATCTTTGTTCGGGTCGCGAAAGTCCATACACACACAGATGGTTCCTTGCTTTTTATTCACAAGAACGGGGTTGGATACCCATTCGGTCAAGGGAATCGAGTAGATGAAGTCGGCATTAAGTAGCTTCCCCACCTTTGCCTTAATAGTGGGGTCCTTCCTAGGATTAACAACTCTATGATGTTGTCAAACAAGTTTAGCATCCGGATAAGTTCTAATTTCATGTTCGACAATATGAGGGTCGATCCCTGGCATCTCTTCATATGACCAAGAGAATACATCTCGAAATTCTTTGAAGAGGTTGGTGTAGATCAGAATCTCTTCTGGCAAACAATCTGCACCTATATTTGCGTTCTCAATTTTTTCAGGGGTACGAGAGATGTCGATCGATACGGTAGGAGAAATAATTTCCATATTTCCTTCGACATAAATACTATGCATATCAAGTGGAACTATGGCGTGACCGGCTATCTCACTCAAGGTAGACCGAAAATCATCTTGCTCAATTCTTTCAGGACTTGGGAGAAAATAAGATCGATGATGCATATTGTCCCAAGGCCTCTCAGAAACATTCATGGCTTCAAGGATGGCTTCGTCCGAAGGAAAAGTCTCATCTAAGTAATCATGTGAACAAGATAACGAAGTGGCCCATACGGGCCTAAGAATGGGATCCTCCTCGCCCGTCTGCGAGGTAATAGGATCGGGATCGGTGGAAGAGTCAAGGATAGCTTGATATGCAATATCCATTGTCGATAGTGGCATAGCCATGCCAGCATGTGACTAACCTTCAATCGATGAAGTCGGAGAAGGTAGGGTCCAAGGATCACTAAAATAGGAAGTGCAGAAAGAAATGGACCTCTCTGTTGAAGCAGGCCTACTAGACATGGTGTAAACGTGGTGAATCGTTGTCGAGAAGTCGAAAGTACCCATGAGGGAAGAATGCATTCTGACACCGATATTATCATTTTTCGGCTGAGAATTTTCGATCACAGGGATCAACGATCCAATAGATTCATTAGGAATAGAGTATGCAAAGGATAACTGGTCGATCGTCACAATCTCCCCCTGATGAGGAAAACAAAGCACACGGAAAATGGATGATACGACAGCGACCATAGCATAGGTCCAATTATGACCTAGTAACAAGTTATAATCAAGAGGTTCATCAACTACCTCTAATTCCACCTCTACCATCTTCCCACCTAACTAGATCGGAAAGGTGGGGAGAATACCCTAAGGGCGGAAGGAATGACTGTCAAATGCAGTCAACATTTTCGACGACTTGGAAAGGGTCGAAAAACTGATAGCTTTCCAATAGACCAAGGACAACACGCAAGTGGCATCACCTTCATCAACGACTGCTCGTTTGATAGTATACTTGGAATACTCCACGTGGATTTTAAAATCCACGTGGTAGGGTAAGCGAGGCTTCATGTCCGTGACATCAAACTTGATGACTTTTGAGCCACTAGGCTCTAGAGCTCCTAAGGTAGAGAGTAAGGCATTCCTCTGTGATGGACATGTCTGGAGTACCTCCAAATTCGACATCGCACAAGGGGTTTGGCCCAGATCTTCAACAATAGAGTAGTTCTGGGTGACTCTAGCATTAGGGTTGTTTGTAGAGCGCTTGAGTACTCCTTTCAGAATATGAAGCGGTGGCTCTGGTTTCTCGATCTATAAGTTCATCTCCAGGGGTGGAGGAGGAGCTTCTAGGCTGGTACTAGCTTTTGTAGAGCTATAATATCGAGATCAGGTGGCTATATCAATTTTTGCATCAACCATATTGATGAAAACACGATCACCATATTGCGACGGTGGGTTTTGACTTCCACCAGACGCATTTCCAGCGCTTGAAGAGCTCGAGGCTAAGTGTTGGTTGTGTGAGAATGGATTCGTCATCACAGCGGGTGGTAGATTTAAAAGTCTCACAACCTCTACAAGTTTGGGGCACAAGTGGGTAAGGTGGTCATTGGTACAAAGATTACAAGGAAAATTCACCTTACGCTTCTCTTTCCTGCCCTCTCCAACATTATCATTATGTTTCCCATTATTATCTTTGTCCTTGGGTTTATTATTATTATTCTTTCCACCCTTATGATTATTTCGACCTTTCCTTTTATTCCCATGTGGTTGTTGGTCACCATTTGGGTTCTTCAATGATTGCATGAAATGTACATCCGTCGATAGGGTGGGTTTGGAGGATCCGGACGAGGTTGGCCCTCCAGCAGACTTTGTTGCCGAGTCTGTGGATTTTACATTGGTGGACCCTACAATTCCATCGGCATGAGGTTTGAGATTTTGTCTAGGATTGTGATTTTTTCACGGTGCATCTAGAAGAAGGTGGTATAACATCCCAGACTGAGCATATATCAAATCAAATTGTTGGGCTCTAAGGATAGCTTATTCCTCATTGAATACCCTAGAAGTAGCAATGTCCTTTGAAATAGGAGTGTGTAAATACTTTAGCAACCATTCTAGAAGAAAGATCGAGGGTATAGGAGTCTTAACCAACTGCCTTCGGCTACGCCATTCCTGGATATGGTCTGAGATGTGAGTGTCGGTACCCTGGCGTAAACTTGACAAAAGTTCAAGGCCAACATCATAACTAATGGGTAGTTGAAAGTGATTGAGAAAGGCTAGCACCAACTGATGGAATGACCCATATGTCCCGCTAGGTAGCTCAATGTATCATTGTGACGCCACTCCAATGAGAGTGTTCTAAAACAATCGTAACCTAATAGAATCATGGTTCAGAGAATTTGATGAGCACCAAACGTGAAAAGTAGTGATGTGATCACCAGGGTCTTTGCCATTGTTACCTTCAAACTTTAGAATGTCTGATGGAAGTTTGGTAGGGACAGGGGGCCATTTGGGGTCATGACTCACTGGTTCATTCATTAGTTTAGACAAATCTGGCAGATTAAGCATGGCTAGAAAAGGAATACGAGGTTGTGACACCTGACCCCATCCTCCCACAAAAGATTGTGCATTAGGAACTGTGTTCCATCCTGAATTCTGGTGAGGACCAAAACCTTGTCCAAAATTATAATACCCTCCTCCAGGTTGATTCGTAAAACATGGATTGGGCATCATTCTAGCAGGAATGTTCTGATAAGGGTTATGAAAATTTCACCCAGTTGGATTAGATCCAAGCTAGGGGTTGTTAAAGATACCCCCAACTGGATTAGATCTAGGTTGGGGAGTGCCCAAAGTGTAAGACTAACCTCCTCTAGGTGGGAATCCAGAGGATTGAAGTGGATTCGTCATGCCAAAAGTATTGATCAGAATCGACACCGAGGGGATAGGGATATAAGGTGGAACTTGTCCACTAGCTGGGTTGTTCCATACAGTCGTAGAAGGATTAGATCCGGGGTTAATATTAGGGGAACTCCCTACATTAGGATTCACTTGGGGAATATGAGAACCACCAAATGGGGAAGGAGTGTAAGGAGGTGTAGTGCCCCCAAGTCCAAGGCTAGCATTATGGCCAGCAACTAGGATGGAAGTTGAAAAATGCAAGGTGAAGTTAGGCATACCATAATAAAATGTACTAGAAGCCATGGCGATGATATGAACATTGTAACTTGGTGAGTGGCCAAAACCTCCAAAAGGGTTCGACGCAAGATATGAAGCATTAACTACAGGCCGAGCCATAGTACCGGTGTAAGCCTCCAACACTGCAACTGTAGCGGTTGTAGGTGTCGAAGGAGTGCCATTAATTATAGTGGGATTGGGAGTCGAAGAACTACCAGTGTTCTGAAGACTAGACTCAGTACTCGTCCTTGTGGGACTACAAGTCTGAAAAATGGATGTGTGTGTACCACTAGTGATAACTCTACGCCTTTTAGAAGGAAAGGACTCGAAAACTAGTGGTAACTGTAACAACCGACAGGACCTGTGAGGAAGTTGGTCTGACTCCATGATGACTTATGACTCTTCCACAAATAAAAATATATCCTATGGCCAACTAGTAGTCAAAGATCATACCAAAAATTCAAACGGCCAATATGCATGCAAACGAGCTAAAGTGGTTGAGTGGCCTCCCTCGCAAAAGAAGGTATGTCTCATCCAGGAGGGACTTGAGACTCCTCGCTAAAGTTTGGAGGTAACAGAATCAGTTATAATGGCCCTCGTGGGCTTAACAACCAGTCGTTCAGATCCCCCCGGAGAGGTAATCCTCCATAAAGGTTATGTGATGTCCGACCCTTATCTGACTCAGGGTACAAGCAGAATAACCCCTGCAAGTAACCTATGAGATACTTAAGTCAAGAAACTAATAAACCACTATATAACCGATGCACAGGTGAGCATTCGTAAGTCCAGATCACCATATGGGCAGGGTAGAAAAGCTTGAAACCTTGAAAGCACTGCCTCTCACAGAGGTATGGGCACTAGCAAGATCCCCAAATACGAATAAATCCACAGAAATATATTTGACGCTAGGTGAGTATCCAGGGGTTATCCCTTCAACTAACTTCGCGCGACCTCGTGATTAACTCCAGTGTGAGAAGAGCCTCCTGGTCTTACTGATTATACAATGGACTTCTCAACTCCCTGTCTCATACACATATGTTGATTTAATTGCCTTGGAGAAGTTTACTCACAAAATCCTATTCCAAGGCACTAAATCCTAAGCTAGTTTGTGCACCCTAAAAATAAAATCGTGACTAATCAATTTTAGTTTAAAGCGTAAATTTTATTGTTCGTGGTTACTCAAAAAGGTATGGAAGTGAAACTCATGGTGTTATGACTCTGCCAGAAAATAAATATGGATATAATTCAAAGTCTATATTTAACTTTTCAATGAATGATATGCTAATAAAAATAGTGCAGTCTTCAATTTCAAATCTACAATTCAAAAGTAAAATGTGATCTTTCTCTAAATGTTCTAAGCTAATGATAAAAATTCAAAGACAAAAATGCCAACCAATGCAAAATGCCTAATTTTTTGTATTTTCAATATTCTAAAAAGAAAATGCATGGACTGATAAGCAACTTGACATATGAATTCTATTGTGTATAAAAGCAGTAACTCAAGCAGAATACCAAGCTGCCAAGTAAACAGCCCAGAAGCCAAGGACAAACTAAAAATAGAAAATAAAGAGAAATACTACGCCCAAAAACTCAACTCCAAATAGGCTTCCTGTCATCCCAGATAATCTCAACAAACACTACAGAGACCTAAGAAGGCTCAGTAATCTTTAAATCCTACCCAGCAGTCACTCAACCAAGCAAACAAGCAAGGGGAAGTGGTATACGCAACTATTCAGGAGAACAGAGTGTATATACGCTTCTTGTAGTGAGACAGCAAGCGTGTATACGTGACTATCAAGGCAAAAAGGGCGTATATGCTTTAAAACAAGGTCGGGCAAGGGTAAAAGGCTGAAAACTCAGACTCATAGTGAACAGGATCTGTCAATCAGTGATACGACAAGAAACACAAAGGAAAAAGAGTAATGTAAGAAGAAAAAGTACTTCAACCCTTAGAAGGAAGATATCTCCCCAGTGGAGTCTCCATTTCTGTTACAAGGGAAAAAATCTCTATGGCCAAGGGTAAACCACAACAGACAGGTATGACTGCAGAAATAAACTCAATTCCAACATATGCTATATAGACTAATGTGCAATACAAGGAAGAGGCCTGCCTTGATCCAACGTTTGATGATGTTCCACTGTTGAGCACTTTGACCCAAAGATTTATACCTGCAAGAAGTTCTCAACAAACAAGCAAAGCAAGTATATAGTGATGATATAAAAGGAGTTATCACATCAAATAGCATAATCCATTAATAGACATTACAAACACACCCATGGATAATAATCATATATTTGCAAGATACCAATAGGACGAGAAAAGAGTATTTCTATTAATAATTGATCAGCAGAAGTGTCAACATTACAGACTTTCGTGTCGGCACAGTTCGAAACCAAGAAACCAAGTTCCTTCCAACTGGGTCTCCACCACTCAATCCTCCACCAAAGGCAAGCTCATGAGAAAGAGGCAAAGAAGTCCTCTCAACAATAAGGGAAGAGCTTGGGGGCTGAACACTGTGTTTAGACTTGAGGGACAAAAGGATGTAGACTCAATATGAAGTAATTTCTCCAAAGTAACTTTTCTCTCAAAGTTGAATGTTTTCTCTCTCTTTTCCATAGTTCGAAATTGTGCTCTTATAGCCTCCAAAATGCAACTGAAGGGCTGAGTCGGAATGTTTCCAGTATATGGAAGGCCAAGGATCAGAGATCTTGTCATGACATGGAAACCCGACCTCATTTTGTATTTTTTGGCACAAATATCAATATATGCGAGTTGTAATGGAGCAGCAAGCGTTTACACATCTTGCATAGCAGTTAGGGAGAGTATATGTGGGAAAATGTATATTTTTTAGTTCTGGATTCATCAAAAAGGGATGAAAAGTCTGCATAGGGAAATGGAAAAATGCCCTCTGTGCAAGATAGAAATGGTGAGGCAAATATTGCTATAACAACATCTCGTAGTCACATACATGGATGTATACTCCATGATCATATAAGAAAAGTCTTGGAAGATTACAATAGAAACACTCAAGAACTCAGCCTTATGTTCAATTCAGAAATATGAACAAACAGCCTTGAGAAAGTGGTGTAGAAGAAGAAGAAGAATGGAGATTTTTGTTTGTTTATCAGAAGCTTGGTTGTATATTGATGGTTGGGCCCTTCTGTTTTGATCTTCTACTCTCATAATGCAACCTTCTCTAACCCATTTGATGAAGCCTTCTCTTGCTTTTTAAAACCGTCTCTTCTAACCTTTTGAGTAGTTAGGGATTCTCTTTCTTGGAATAACCACTTTAATTAATTCTTCATTAAAGTCTCATTAATGAATTTTTATCATTGACATCAGTATCTTGAGTTGTTCCCTTTTTCTTATTTAATTAAACAAATTAATTAACTTTTATTTTGAAAATTGTAATTAGTTGCCCCCCTTTTTTTAAGTGGATTGTATTTTAATTTTCTGGGAACTAAATTTGACCTTCCAGCCATGGAAATTATTTTAGATGTGATATTCATCGTCTCATATTTCCAACAAGTCCTCCTAGGCGCAATTTGGAGTTCTGGATATCAAGATATGAACTCGTGAAGTCAAGGTACCAAAGAAATTTATCAGCACAACATAAAAATATAATTTATTGTTCTTTCAATTTTTGAGAGCATCACGACCAATTCCATCCCTTGAAACATGCTCCATCATCTTCCTCATCGAGTTCCCTTTCCAACGAGGTATAGTTTTCCCAAATATGACTCCCGGATCTCAAGATATGGCCTCCGAAAAATCGATGCTCGACAGTCGTTGATCAAATCGTTGGATTACTGAGAGGGAGGATGAATCAGTAATGAGAAATAATACCAATTGTTAATCCTTTAAACCACAAATTATATTATTTTACTTATTCAACCATGTTCATATGTTCATCATCAATATATTATTGTATCATAAGCATTAACATTCATCATTGCATACTAAACAATAACAAACACATCCACACAATGTACAGTACACCAATATTTACGTGGAAACCCAATGTGGGAGAAAACCACAAAATTATTTTTTTATATGTCAAGAATTACATTCAAGAAAGCACCAACTTCCAATTATCCAGCTACAACTGGAAGGAGGCTTTGACCCCCTAGTTTCTCAGGCTACAACCTGAGGGAAGCTCCAACTCCCCAAATCTCTAGCTACAACCAGAATGAGGCTACAACCCCCTATGTTCTTCGGCTACAACCGGAAGGCGGATAAAACCACCTATCCTTGCCCCATCCAACCACCCTAAAATATAAGTAGAATGATGGAACCATGGTCACACTATCACAGTGAGATATATTGTTGTAAACTTGTACCAATCAACCTGCACCAAACAACCTGTAATCAACATGTACCAATAACTTGTAAAAAAATTGTACCAATAACTTGTGCCAACATGTACCATGCATCAACTTGTACCTCAACTTGTACCATAAACAATAACATCAACCATGCACCAAACCTGTACAAATAACATGTCCAAACAACCTATCACAACAACCTGTCTCATCAATCTTATCAACCAAATCAGATCTACTCACCAAGATCAATCACCAAGACAACTCTCAACCATATGCACAATATCACCAAGATGTTCATCAACCAAGCATATCACAACAACTCATAATCATCACCAAGATCAATATGTGCTTATAATAATATACCAAGACAAGTATGTTACATCATCCATAAACCATGTGTCAACAATACTACTAACAAGTGTCTCCAACCATGTACCAAGTATGTACCAATCATGCATCAACTACACATCAACTATGACTCATCAAGATGTACCAACATCATCAACTATACACCTCATGTATGTGTCAACTCATCAACTACTTGTCTCAACCATGTACCCAACATGTACCTCAACCATATACCAATATAACCATCAAAAGTTCTCTAGAAATACATCACACTATCCATAACCAAATACCATAAACCCTTACATCAAACCATGTTCCATAAACTCACTTTTATGTAGCCTCAAGGATGTATCATTCATAATCCAATCATATACCAAGACCACTAACAATTGTCTCTCACAATGCACCACAAGATATGCCAATAAATCAAACTAAGTGCACTAAAAATATACTTCAATAGATCTGCCTCAAAACCATTCTACAACAATCCCTAAACTTCCAAGAGGGCATCCAACAAATTTACAACCTCAACCAGATTCATAAGTTCAACACTACACATATGAAAACCATATCAGTTTTCTTCTTGTAGCATTATGTTGTCACGGTTTTGTTGTCGTGATTCTGCTGCCATGAATTTGTTGCTGCAATTTTTCTGCTACACTTTTTCTGTCGCGGTTTTTCTGTCGTGATTTTTATGCCGCACCTTTTCTGCCACACTTTTTCTGCCACATCTTTTCTGCCACACTTTTTCAGCCGCACTTTTCTCTATCAATAATACCTGCCCAAATAACCTTTCACAAAATAGTTGTTCAATGGGTGCAAATGGGAGACCCTTGCTCTCTTATTTATACTCTCCAAGTAGCTTCCTCTAGAAGTATCAACTTTTGTCCACTTAACTTAACCACTTTCCAAAAATAGTAAGTTATCCACTCCTAGTTGCAACTAACTTTATTATTTAATTATTTTTTTTGCAACCACTTTGACTTATCCATAAATAGTAAACTCACCACTTCTTGTTGCAACTACTTTATTATTTAAATAATTTCTCTTTGCAACCACTTTGACTACTTTATTATTTAAATAATTTATCTTTACTCACAGCTTCTTGTTGCAACTAACTTTTCTATAATTAGTCAATTCATAACTTCTTTTCCCTTAACTAACTTCTTGTTGCAACCACTTTATTATTTAATTTATTTCTTGGTCAACCACTTTGACTATTCAATCTTCTCATCACAACTACTTTACCATAATTACCAAACTCACAACTTCTTGTTGCAACTAATTTATTTTTAATTATTTTTTTAATGCAACAATTATACCCATGATTAACTCCTAGTTACCATCAATTCAACTAGTACACTTCTTCTAGGAGATTTTAGAATAATTGACTTCTTTGACCTTCTAGGGGATTCTAGATAACTCATGAGGGTTCTCCAACTTCATATGGCCATAACTCTCTAACCGTAAGGATTTATGTGACGTTCCACATATCACTGGAAATGGCATGACATATACTATCCATATAGAATAGTATTACCTGCATATACATGGATATTCATTACATTATTCCTCAACCAAACTTGGGTTCCTTAATCATACCTCTAGAGCTACCAGACATACTCAAGGGTTGATATAAATCTCTAAGAGTTGACATCAATCTACAATATCACTCTCCAAAGGTTGACATCAATGAGAACCAACAATCAAAACCAATTGTCCATCAATCTAAACCAACTGTCTGACACAAATATCATGGGGAAATCCTAGCCCTTGATCTATCTTCACCTCCTCCATTACAAATTCGAATTTTCCGCAAATTATATATCCCGCATGCATTTTTGGTCATGAGGGTTTGTGGTATATATTAAAAAGTTTATCATGCTTTACATGTGAAGCATAAAGAGACTATAGAGACTTGGAGATTTGACCCTTGGAAAATTAATGAAATAATTAAGTATTTTTGTTGCCCAGTCATCATCCACCAAGCACCCAGCCAACGATGAGTCAGCGTCCGATCAGCAATGAGTCAGCGTCCACATCATCACCACATGCCACATTGTGATTGGATATGATATATGTGACATGTCATGAGGTTATTCACTGCCATGTTTCATCAATAGTTAGTTTTCATGTGTCAAAAATACTTGATTTCCATGTGTCACAAATATTTGGTTTCCATGCGGAGTGATTTCATTAGTTAATAGTTCTTGGAATTAGTTTTTAATATAATTTAAGTATGGGGAAAGTGGAATGAGAAGGGGGTAAGGTGAAGGTACAATGGGGTGGGGGGGTGGGGGGGTAATGATGGTGCAGAGTAAGTGGGTGAGGCAGGGTGACGTCGGGGGGGAATGAGGGTGGTGGAGTCAAGTTATCGAAGGTGAGGGGGTTGTGTACGGATAATGGCTATGAACCCGCGATGTTGACTGAACCTGATGCAGCAGAGATAAGGAGGAGCTATCGAAGGTGTGAGATGAGTCTGAAATTAATCTATGAACCTGTAGTGTTGAGAGAGTAAGGGAGAAATCCAAAACATTTCTAAGTATGGTACTAAAGTGGGGAGGTGCAGAGAGAGTGAGGTAGAAACAATTCTAAGTGTGTAGAGGTTGTATTCCAAGAGATGAATGAGATGTATTCCAAGAATTATATAATGAATGTATTCCAAGAGATGAATGATTCCGAAAATGGTTCCAAGAGATTAGTTCCAAGAAAATACGTGCTTCCAAGAAATTGGACATGGTTCCAAGAAAATTAGCTTTGTCGTTCATGGAAGAAGCGCTTTTTGGGCGGTTAGATGAAAACCTGGATATCTTGAGCATACGAACTTGGATTTTGAATCTGTGAAATGTGTGACAAAGTTGAGACTGTGGGATACACAATGAAATTATAATCATTTTAAATTGTATTATTCTAATGTCAATTTTTATTATTATTCCAGGAGCAGGAAAATAGAGGTGACCAAAAATTTTTATCAACACCCATGTTGGTACCTCTTCGAGTAGTACTTCTTCAGACAGTGCCTGTATACATAATCTCAATTCCATGTACCTTTAATTATATACAAACTCCCATAGGTATACATGAAAATAGATTTAGATAATATAATCAACCATCTTGTTAATATAGCACGTCGAGAACAACACTCAGGGAGACCACTCTCTAGTACATGGGTAGTCAAGTAGTAAAAATAAGAGAACGCTTTAGCCTCCTTAGTTAGTACCCTAATATATTGGGACAAGTACTATTGTTGGACCCCACACATATATCAGAGAGCTATAGCACTTGGAATTCCATTGTCCTTATGACCCTGTAACATTTACCAATGAGCCCACTTCTTAAGGATAACCATAATTTGCGATAAAGAGGAAAAAATGAAGTATTTTTTTACATGGCTCCAAAGGTTGCTCCAAAATTTTCTTCACCGGAGAGATCAACCATTACTGAAGAAGAAAAATAATACATTTTTCTCGAAATAGAACAGTTGGAAAAGAAGATGAATGGAAATAGTGCATAGATGGAAAAGAAGATGAATGAAAATAGTGCACAAATGGAAAAGAAGATGGATGTAAATAAAGATTAAATGGAAAACAAGATGGATGAAAAAAGGGATCAAATGGAGAGGAAGATGGATGAAATGGAAAATAATATAGAATAATTACGAAACTCCATGTAAAATACTGTGCAAACCTTAGATGGGAGGCTTTATAAAAGTGACATTGTAACCGAAGAGACTCATGAAAATAAAGGTATTATTCATGCTGAAAAACCTTCCAATAATAAGATTTTTTCAGGTGGATTTAACTCTAATAGTGGAGTTAATTATGGATGGGTTCCTAAGGGTGTCAATTTTCCCAAGATCGAATTAAAGAAGTTTGATGGAACATAAGTCTTTGCATGGGTGAACCAAATAGAGTAATACTTTTAATTGCATAATATTATGGATGATAAGAAAATGATTTCCTTAGCAATATTGAATTTTGAGATAAAAACCTATCAATGGTATCAATGGGTACTCAAAAGGAATCCCTATTCTTATCATTATACTTGGACTTTGTTTACAACAAACTTAGAAGCACAATATGGAAAAGTTAGGGAATAAGACTATTTTAGTCAATGGACAAGAATCAAGCACTTGGGTTATATTGAAGATTATAATTCAGAATTTTGCGTGTTGGCCACAAGGGTGGATAACATAAGTGATGAACATCTATTGGAATGTTACATGGGAGGATTACATGAAAACATTAAACATGAGATTTTCTTAAAACATCATGAAAATATTATGGAAAGTATGCAATTTGCTCGTCATATTCAAGCCAAGAATATAGCTACACACAAATCTACCACTGGAACATATGCATGAAGCATAGATAGATTTGGGGATCATAGGGAAACCCTACCTTAACCTAGTCGAATATCACCAAAGGAAATGGAAGAAAGAATAGCAAAAGGACTATGCCTTGGTTGTAATAAAAAATAGTCAAAGGGCATAAATATCAAGAAACAAAATTGTTCACCTTGGAGAATAATGGTGAAGAGGAAATATAGGCATTTATATGAAAGGATGATGAAGAAATTGTGAACTTAAAAGAACAGGAAAAACTTGATGTAGAAGTTGTGAACAATAGTGAGAGGTGTGAAATATATGTTCATGCATTGATAGGTTTGTCAGCACATGAAACCCTTAAGATTGCAGGATACATTAAGAAGCAAAGGGTCATAGTGCTTATTGACTCAGGGAGTAGCCATAACTTTATTGATAAAAGATTAAAAGAGAGCCTCAATTGTTTTGTGTATCCAGTAACAAGTTTTCAAGTTTTGGTTTCTAGTGGTGGTAATATTGATTGTGGAGGAAAATGACACAACATTAAACTTAATATTGGAGAATATAACTTAAAAATCCTAATGTATGCCATCCCCATTGGAGGTGCATATGTTGTTCTAGGGATTCAATGGTTGAGAACATTAGGTACAATTTCTATAAATTATAAGGAATTATTCATGAGATTTGAATTGGAAGGAATTCAAAATGAACTCAAAGGGTTGAAATCTACACCTTCTTAGGTCATCAGCTCTCATAGAATGCAAAAGCCCATAAAAAAGAGAAGTAGGTGATTTGTTGATAGACTTTATTATGGAGAAGGGTCTTCCAAGAAATTCCTAAAGGGCTACCTCATCTAGGAATCATGAACATCAAATTGAACTAATACCTATAAGTACTCCTCCCATTAAAATTTCTTATAGATATCATCATCAACAAAAAGGGGAGATTGAAAAAATGATCCAAGACATGCTAGATTTGAGTATTATTCAACCAAGTAGAAGTTAATTTTCAGCTCCAGTAGTGATGGTGAGAAAAAAAAGATAATTCTTGGAGGATGTATCATGACTATATAGATCTAAACGAAATCACCATAAAGGATAAATTTCCCATTCCAAATATTGATTAGCTTCATGGAGTGGATTATTTAGAAAGCTAGATCTTAAATCAGGATACCCCGAGATCAGATTAAGAAAATATGTCACTCACAAAACAAATTTTACAACTCATGATGGGCACTATGAGTTCTTGGCCATACCTTTTGGGTTTACTAATGCTCCTTCTACTTTTCAAAGCATTATGAACAAAAAAAATTGACCCCATATTATAAAGTTTGTGTTGGTTTTCTTTGATGTTATACGTATCTATAGAAAATCATGGGAATACCACATTAAACATGTGGATAAAGTCCTACAAATTCTTGAGAACAATCAATTGTATTTAAAAATATCCAAATGTTCTTTTGGGAAACAAGAAGTAAAATATTCGGGTCATATTGTTTCAAGGCAAGGGCTTAAAGTGGACCATCAAAAGATCCAAGCTGTCACAAAATGGCCTACTCCTAAGAACATCAAGAGTCTTAGAGGTTTTTGGGTCTTATAGTATATTATCATAAATTTGTCAAGAATTATACACGCATTGTAGGGCCACTCACACTTCTCTTGAAGAAAAATTCATTTGTATGGAATGTAGATGCTACCTTGGCATTCTCACTCTTAAAATGTGTCATGTCTTCTACACTAGTATTGGAAACACCTAATTTTGGAAAAAAATTCATAGTTGAATGTGATGCATCTGGACAAGGAATTGGAGTAATATTGACACAAGAAGGGAGATCATTGGATTTTGAAAGTAAACAATTAAAGGGAAAAGACTTGGTGAAATCTACATATAAAAAAGAAATGGCAACAATTTTACATGCAATAAAAAATGGTGGCAGTATCTCATTAGGAGAAATTTTAAAGTCAAGACAGACCATGATAGCCTAAAGTAATTTTCACAGAAAATATTGTTATCATAAGAGCAACAAAAATGGGTAGAAAAAATGCAAAGGTTTGGTTTGGAAATAATTTACAAAAGGGGAAGGACAATGTGGTCGCAAATGCCCGTTCTAGAATAGAATAAGCCTCAAGTTTATATTCCATTCCAATGTGGTTGCAAGAAGCCCACCATGAATCAAAAAATGACAATAGCATGAAACATTAAATACAATGTATTAAGGAAGGGATGAACTCTATGGAAAATTGGGAATGGAAGAGAGATATTCTCTGGTACTAGGGTATAATATTTGTATGCCCTTAATCAAATTTGAAGTAACAAATATTAAGGGAGTCGCATGACCCTCCGATGGCAAGACATTCAGTGTTCCTTAAAACATATTAAAGGATCAAAAAAGATTTTTTGGGAGAAGGAATGAAGAAAGACATTCAAATTTTTTTAAGAGAATGACAAGTTTTCCAAAGTAATAAAGGAGAAACAATAAAAACTCCAGGGTTACTCCAGCCTTTACACATACCTAATCAAACATGGGAAGAGATATCAATGGATTTCATCACAGTTTTACTAAAATCAGAATGTAAGGATGTCATTTTTAGTGCTCATGGATAGACACACATAATCCGCACATTTTTGTGGAATTCAAAGTATATATATGGCAAGTCAAGTGGAAAAAAAAATCATGAAGGAAATTCATAGACTTCATGGAATTCCCAAAGCAATAGTAAGTGACAGAGATCCAAAATTGACATGAAAATTTTGGAAATAATTATGGAAGATGAGAGGAACAACACTAGCTATGAGCTCAACATATCATTCATAAACCAATGGTCAAACGAAAATAGTTAACAAATGTTTAGAGGGTTATCTACATTTTTATTCTTCAGACAATCAATCTCAATGGGTGAAATGGATTCCTCTAGTAGAATGGTGGTATAAAACCACCTATCACACATCTACTAAGATGTCCCCATTTGAAGCCCCTTATGGATATTCAGCTCCTAGAATCTCACATTTTTTGCAGGACCATTCCATAGTGGAGGCAATAGAGTCACATATGAAAAAGTCTAAAGAAACATTGACAATTCTTAAGGAAAACCTTCAAATGGCACAAAACAGGATAAAGAAGCAAGTAGATCAACATCAAAGTGAAATACAAATTGAGGAGGGTGATTGGGTATTTTTGAGACTACAACCTTATCAACAATATACTCTCAAATAGAAGAAGAATATGAAATTAGATTCATGATCTTATGGACCTTACAATATTATTCATAAGATTGGACAAGTAGAATATGAATTAGATTCTCCTTATTCTCGCATTCATAAGGTTTTTCATGTATCTTTCCAAAAACCGGTTTTGGGACAAACTATGTTAGTGCAAACATAACCTCCAGAATTAGATGAAGAATGGAAGTTGATTCTTGAGCCAGAAAAAGTTATAGATAGGTGTTTTATACCTCTGCGGAATAGAACCATTATGGAGTACCTAATCAAGTTGAAGAATATGCCTTCATAAGAAGCTACATGGGAAAATTAGTAGTTCATGATGAAATACCCTCAATTACAATCTTCAAGGGCAAATATTTATTTAAAAGAGAGGGGCTATGTTAAGGCCCCTGAGGCCCTAACAATATGTTGGTGCAATTATATGTATAATATATTACCAAACATAAATTATTGACTAGGATTCATAATCAATAGAGTTGTTACACTATATGTATCGATAACAGATAAGTTCCTATGTCTGATGACTATAGCCTAAATAAGAAACACTCAAAACCAATACTCTGTTTTACAAATTTCAATCTATTTTCCTCACACAACTTAAAGATCAAAAAGCAACACTCATAAACATAATCCAACAAGCATGTGATCGAAAGGTTCTTGCTTAGGTAATGAATATGTTCATTTACAGGATCGTGAAAGGAAAATATGAACTTTGACTCTGTTTTCTGTAGCAACTAATTTAGCAGCAATCTGTAATTAACTCTTTGCACGTTCTTAAAAGGAAGATCATTCATAACCTAATCAATCCTTGAAGAAATACTAGGTGTAGTGAGATACTCCATTATAGGTTCATGTACGATGAGAGATGGAGATCTTAATTGTTCTTGTATTTGCAAAATAGAAACAAACATTAAAGCATTCAATCTAACAAATGATTTTCCACACACACACACACACAAGAATAACAAATGTTCACCCTGTGTATAATTCTTAATTTATGTTTTACACACTTTGCAAAAGTTAAAGAAAAGAATCTAACTAACATGCACCCCAAAGACTCTCTTACAGATAACAATATTATCCATTACTAGCTCATGAAGGTGGAAGATGGATTCTGATCTTACTCCTGTAATAACTCACTTCAAATTTGCAAGAAATTCTTATCTAATTATGCACACTCTTCAAATCAATGCTATTCGGAAAGGAAACTCAATGCGACATAGCAATTCTGAAAACTAATTTGTTTTTATACATGAAGCATAAATCTTATCAAGACCTTCCATTTAATGGTTCGTGAAGTACGAAAGATGGAATCTTGATTTACTCCTATATCAACACACTTTGCAATAAATTCTAATAGTGAAATCAAAATAAAATAACAGGAATTCAAAATAATAAGTACAGGAAATAAAAATCTATACTAATAATTTACAATGAGCTTACCAAGATTGATCGGTGGGCCCTTGTCGATGCCAACATGGAAGATTTTAGATCAATCGATGCTAAATTATAAAAGACACACATGATCATTGAATTCAAACTTACATTAATCTTCAGCAACTGTAAAGTTGATTACAGAAAATACATATTCAGTATTGGTACGACAACATAACATTACACACTGCTCCTTACTCAAACCTATGAGGTATTATTTATACATTAAAAAAAACATTAGGGAGTGGTTGGGATCAAATCCTAAAGTTCAGATCTCAAATTTTACATTTTTGGGCACAAATCTCAAAAATCTGGGTTTTTCATCAATTTGGGCAAATTCGAGTTGAAGATCCACCCATAACTCTTAAACCATTTTGAATTTTAAAAGAATGCCCTCTTATTACTCAATATTCCATATTCTAGACAAAACCCATATCATAGAATTTCTAGATGTGATACCATCTACATGGAAATTGAGGTGCAAGTTGGCAGTTTGAGATTTTTAATAATTTTTGTAGAATCATTCCCCCTGAGCTAGATTTCCACACGTGCGCACTGGGTGGATTCTGACTCACGTGTACACATGTCGACGTTTCTTTGGAAAAAACTCATGTCCCCGATTTTCCTCTAGAAGCATTCCAAACTTTTGAACTATATCTGGTACCGGATGCTTGTAGGATGTCGGTACTAGATGAGCACATGTGACAAATAAACATTGGTACCAGATGAACGTAGGTACCAGATGACTATAGAACCTTTTGGTACCGGATGACTTGGAGTGTGAGTACCAAATGAGCGCAGGTACCGGATGACTATAGAACCTTCTGGTACCGGATGGCTTGGAGTGTGAGTGTCGGATGAGCATAGGTACTGGATGACTATAGAACCTTCTGGTACCGGATGACTTGGAGTGTGAGTACCAGATGACCTTGAGTGTTGTCTTAGAACCCTATCTTAATATGATTTCCACAATAAGGCTATTATATGGAATAAATCACATAGATAATTATTCTAGCTATCAATAAACCATGAAAATCATAGGTTAAACGGTTATTACCTCATGTACACCAAGAGATAGCCAAATGAGTTTATCATTGAGAAAAATAAATGGATTACTCGTATTTTTAGGCAACATATTCAATATAGGTCGCAAAATTAAGGTGTATGTGGATGTAAAAACGGAGACCCAACACAATCATTTATTATGAGTATATTAATTATGATTAGGCCGACTTAGTGGTAAGTTACATCATGCTCACTTTATCTTCTATTTATAATAAAGGAGAATCATTTGTACAAGCATTTCATCTTGTATTCAGAATTGTATATATTGCAAAATGAGGTTTCCCCCTCCAAGTGGATTGTATTCATTGACTATTTTGGTGTTTGATTCATAACATGTTGGCAAATCTACAAATATTGTGGTTGCTTCAAGATTGCAGATAATAATAGAGAAAAACTAGAAATCCTAGCATTGAATGGACATGTTCATCTTCATATTTATGCTATTCATGTAAATAAAAATAAAATGTAGAAAAAAGAAATAAACAAGAGAAACAAATTCATGAAAGAATGAAGCAATAATCCATTACCCAATGAAATGGTTGTACAAAACACCCGTGAAGAGGCCTCTTGAAGATGTTGATATCCATGACTTCCTCTTTGGGAGGGTTCTTTCTATTCACCAAGTGTATAACTACTCTCTCCTCTCCTTATCGCTTTAGATAACAATGATTGTTATCATAAATGCTCTCAAGAAACTAGGGTTCTTAAGATGTGTTGCAAATCCATAACATTTACCCACAATGGATAGAATGGAATGAAATGAGATGAGATGTCAAAATGGGGGGAAAGCCCCTTGGTTTTATAAGCAAAAGTTTGAATTTTATTTCTTTTATTTTTCTTTTTAAAATAATTCCAAGAGGGAAAAGTCACAAAAGGGTTTTTTTTACACTATAAGGTGAAAACAAATTTAAGAAAGTGGTTCTTTAAGTTATGATGATGGGATATGGTGTAAAAGTGGGTTTTGTCTTATGGTACCTATATTATTGATAGTGCATTTAGGTACACCTAGCATTTTGATCTAGGTGATCAATTTTTGGTGATAACAAACTTCATGGAGCAAATTTTTTCACCAAGCTTGATCTATGTTAAGGTTACCACCAAATCAAGATGAAAGAGGCAGATGTCCCAAAGACAACCTTTGGAACACAAGAAGATCATTATGAGTTTCTAGTGATGCATTTTGGCCTTTGTAATGCTCTATCCACTTTCTAAAGCCTCCTAAATCCGATTTTCAAACCCTTTCTAAACATTTTTTTGCTAGTATTCTTCGTTGATATCTTGATCTATAGTAAAGCATGGGAATAACACATATAACATGTGGATAAGTCCTTGCAACTCTTGATATAGAAGCAATTATTTGTGAAGTGCTCAAAATGTACTTTTGGGGCTCTTGAGGTTGAATATTTAGGTCACATTGTAAGACAAGAGGGAGTATGAGTTGATGCTAAGAAAGTGGCCACAAGGCAATATTTTCCATGTCCCAAAACATTGAAGAGCTCAAGGGGATTCTTAGGACTTACAGGATACTACAAGAAATTTGTAAAAAATAATGGAAAAATTGTTTCTCCCCTAGCATCACTAAAACATAATGCCTTTGTTTGGAGCAAGGTAGCAACACAAGCCTTCACTACTTTAAAGGATGCCATGTGCACTACTCCTATATCAGTAGGGCCTGAATTTAATAATTTTGTCTTGGAATGTGATGCTTCAAGTAGAGGTCTCAGATCATTATTGATACAAGAAGGATGCCCTTTGGCATTCACCAATAAACAATTGTGTGACCACAATTTGGGAAAATCCACGATGAGAAGGAAATGATGGCTATCTTTCATGCAGTGGAGACTTGGTGCTCATACATCATGGGGAAATGTTTTCAAACCAAGATTGACCATCATAGTCCGAATGAATTCCTTGAACAATGATTGTCTTTACCAGAGCAACATAAATGGGTCACCAAGATGTCAGGGTATGATTATGAGATAATATATAAGAAGGGTAAAGAGAATGTTGTGGTCGATGCTTTATCTGGACAATTTGTGGAGGATGGATTACTCCTTGCCTTATCATTACCAAGTCTAGGATGGCTTGAGGAGTCCCCCAAGGAATGGATAGCAAACAATAATTTAAGGAAACCCATCCAATGGCTTCAGGTAGATCCCAACCCACCTAAAAGTTATACATGGCAACAAAATGCATTGTGATATAAAGGGTAAATTATTCTAGCAAAATATTCAGCCCTAAAAAATGAGTCTTAAAGGAGCGACATTCATCACTGATAGCAGGTCACTCTAACTTTCATAAAACCTATGAAAGAACTAAGTGTTTTTTCTTCTGGGACAACACGAAATCAGATACCCAATACTTTGTAGCATCCTATTATGCTTGCCAAAGAAACAATGTAGAGGCAGTGAATATACTAAGGGCATTGCAACCACTGCCAATCCAACACATATTTGGACAAACATTTCAATGGATTTTATCATGGGACTCCCAAAAGTAACAAACAAACAAGTAATCATTGTGGTTGTTGACCATCTTTCAAAAGATGCTCATTTGTATGCCCCAGGTCATCCTTTCACTCCTTCTTTATTGGCCCATGCCTTCATGGATCATATCTTTAAGCTACATGGTATGCCCACTTCCATCATCTCGAATTGGGATCCCACATTCACCAACAAATTTTGGCAAGAGCTTTTTAAACTTCAAGGTACACAACTGAATATGAGCATTTCATATCATCTTCAAATTGATGGTCAAATAGAAGTGGTCAACAAGTTCTTAGAAACCTATTTGATATGTTTTTCTTTCAAAAAGCCACACCAATGGGCACAATGGTGTCTCCTTGTCGAATGGTGGTACAACACCACTTATCATGGAGCTACCAAAACGACATCATATGAATTTTATGGCACAAATCCCCCGTGAGTGGCATCCTATGTACCAAGTACCTCTAAGGTTCATGTAATATATAGAATTCTTCACAATAGAGAAGCCATTATCTGTATCCTCAATGACAACTTGGTTATGGCGCAAAATCAAATGAAACAACAAGATAATTAACATAGATATGAATGTCCTTTTAACCAAGGGGGTCAAGTGTTTCTTCACCTGCAACCTTATAAAAAAACATCACTCAAAGATAAAGTTTATCATAAGCTAGCTCCCAAGTTCTATGGTCCCCATTAGATCATACAACGCATTGGTCGAGATCTCTCCCAACCCACTCCAAGATTCATCAAGTCTTTCATGTATCATGTTTCAAGAAGGTTGTGGGATCAAATTGCAAAGTGTAAACCAACCTACTAGAACTTGATGAAAAAGGTTCCATTTGGCTCCAACTAGAAGAATTATTAGATACCAGAGAGTGCCAATTATGCCAACAACAATCAATGAAGTATTGATCCAATGGAAAGATATGCAACCAGAAGATGCCACAAGGGAACCGATAACAATTCTACAACAATTTCCTCACCTTCACCCTTGAGGACACTATTGTTTTCTAAGGGGGAGGGCATGTTAGGGTCCTACCCTAACCCCATTACTTAGATACTTTGTTATTGTATGAGGCCACTTTCTTTGAATAGGGCCCATTAATGATCCGAAAAATTCGTAGATGCTGATAATTTTAAATACACATAAACATCTACTTTATCTTCGAAATAAAATGATCGTTTTACTGTGAAGAACTTATCTAACCAAATCCACTTTAATGATAAATGACTTGCAAATAATTGAACTCAAAATGAAAAACAATAATATAATCGCGTACACAAGTTGGAAAAAGCGGAGTTCACCCAATTTGGGCTACCTCTCGGGTTCTGCTTCCAATAGAGATTTTTTTTATTAATGCTCAAATGCTTGTTCTTTACAATGACCTTTTTACATGTTGCTCAAATGCAAAAACAAAGTGTATTGTTGGATTCCTAGCAAAAAATCATGTAAAATCTATATAAAAATATTGAAATTCCATCAAGGTATCATTTGACACACTTTACGGTGAAGCCTCACAACTTTGGTACCCTCGGGTATGAGTTACAAGACCAACTCTGCATTAAATGTTTGTGTGTACAACCTCGGTTCGTGCACCATTAAATAGGGTATGCCCCTTAACCAAATCCTGAATTTCGTGGAAAGCATTAACTATGGATTAGTTAATGTGTTTTAACAAAACATATATATGGCTTGTTAGTTAAAAACCGTGGCATATAAAGCGGAGGTCAGGGGTTCTATTCCCTGCGACCCTCGGCATATTCCATTGTTTGTTTTGCATATGGTTATAACTACATAACATAGGGTTATGTAACATACTCTGTGGAAATATATTATTAATGTTGTTTGACATATGGTTTAAGTCATGTGTTATAAATAGCATATGTTTATAACCGTTGAACTTCCCCCCTGCGCAAGTTTATAAGGTCGTCAGTTATATGTTGTAGCATGTGACCAATACAAAGAGGTCGAGGGCCAGGCCCTCAACCCTTTCCTCCGCCAAATACAAACTATGCAAACTTTAAATATATATAAATTCATATATGGTTAAGATTCATTGGTATGGTGCATTGGAAATGGAGGTTTGGTAAGGTCGTTGGGAAGTTATGGAGGTTGTAGGTTGTAGATTCAACCCCCGTCAACTCCATAAATTTTATGTAACTATAGCTAGTATAGGCCAATGAGGGATTGCCACATGGAAGCCTCTCATTGGCTCATCCTTTTCATCATATGAGTGGACCACTTGTGTGTCATTTGTCAACCTATGATTGAACTACCTGGAGGTACGATCTTCCCATTCAGATACCAATAAACATGTGCCACGTGTCACCTATTTTTGCCCATGTACTTTGACATTTAACTTGGTTGACTGGAACTTTGACCTCTCATAAATTTTGCATATGAGCTATGTTTCAGGCGTTGTTTACGTCGTTGGAAAGTCGACTACGAACTCTATGCGTTAATGTTGTTTTTAGAATAATTTGAAGAATTTGAATTTTAAGCATTTTTTAACCATTATGGACCTCTAAGGATGTTTCAACTCTTTTTGGACCTCTGTGAGCACTCCCAGATCCTCCTGGATCATTCCTCCCCATTGGAAAACTTTTGGACCACCAAAAGTTTTGATTTACTCAACAATTAAGTGAGGGTAGAGTTCCCTCACCCTTTCGATATCCATCCATTTGGATTTACTTAGTTTAACCCTTTTAAGACCAACTCAAAGATATTCTACATCACCTCGTAGTGAAGTTCCGATGCTTCTGTCGAGAATGGCATCTTCTTGTAGCTCGTCCAAATAATCTGGAGAAAAATCATCAACTGGTGGAACCTAAATACTTTCATCTTCATCCATAATCATAGGAGGCTCATAACGCTTCCAATTCTCAACATTTACCACTGAATACATTTGTATGTAGTTTGGTATATCTAAATTAAAGGCATTAGTACCAATCTTCTCTAAGATCTTGAACGGGCCATATTGGATCGGCCTTAGATTTTTACCTTCACCTTTCATTTTCTATCTTTGTTGATATGTAACCATACTTGATCACTGAGTTTGAACTGATGATCAACCCAATGTTTGTCATGCCTTGCCTTATACTTTGATTGTCTCTTCTCCAATTGTTCATGTACTGCTTGATGTACCTGTTGAATATTTTGAATGAAACTTTTAGGTTTATTTGTATCATCTTGTCCATCTTTTTTACCCGCTTCTCCAAAAACAAATTCCATAGGTAATTTAGGCAAGTACCCCAAACATACTTCAAAAGGTGTTTTCTGAGTAGATGAATGCATGGAATGATTATAGGCATGTTGGATATAAGGTAACTATTCATCCCATAATTTAGGATTCTTGCTTCAATATCCTCGAAGAAGATGTACCATTGTGTTGTTCACCACCTCTGTCTATCCATATGTCTTCACATGAAAATCCATGTTCTTCTTCAACTTGGTGTCCATTAGCTCCCATAAATGAGACCAAAACTTTCCCAAAAATCAAGAGTCTCGATATAATATAATAGATGTACGAAGTCCAAAATAAACCCATACATTAACAAAAAACATATGTGATGTCTGTTTAGTTGTGACATGTTTCTTGCATGGCATCAGAATACACATCTTGTTGAATTTTTCCACCACGACATATTGATAATCATGATCTGTCCTAGATATCGGAAAACCCCTGCAAAGTCCATGGAGATACTTTCCCATGGATGTGAAGGTATTGGAAGTGGTGTATATAATCCCATATTTATGTTGCTAGGCTTACTTGTGGCACACATGACACACCCTATTATATACTTGGAAATTGTTTCATTCATTTGAGGCCAATAACAATACCTTTGTAACTATGCAACTATCTTTCCAACCTCAAAATGACCATCGATGAGAGATGTATGAGATTCTTTGATTACATTCGCTCTTTCATCTCTTGGTATACATAGTTTTCCAAGATGATATAACAAATTTCCATGCATATAATAATCTGAATGTTGATTGTTGTGAGTTAACGCATCATATACTTCTTTAAAATCATCATCCTTAGCATATTGTTCTACATAGCTTTCATGTGTTAAAGGATTATACCTGAGTATTGTAGATGCATTAATTATTGGTCTTAATAACATATTTTCAACTTTGTTATGAATACCCTTCTTATACTTGATTACCAAATGAAATTGTTGTAGAAAACCCATCCACCTGAAGTGTCATGACTGTTGTAGCTCAATCTATGACTGCAAATATTGTGATGGATGATGATCAGTATGAATTATTGTTTCCTTTCCCATTAAGTAATGCTTCCATTTCTTTACACTTTGTACCAACACATACAATTCCTTAGCATATGTTGGATAGTTAATCACAGTTTGAGTGAAAGTCTCATAATGATAACATATAGCTTTACCTCTTTGCATCAAGATTGCACCCATGGTATATCTGCTTGCATCGATTTGAATCTCACATGGTCATTGTAGATCTGATAGAGCCAATATTGGTGCAGTGCTTATCTTTTCCTTCCATGCCTTGAAGGCCTTATGTTGCTTTCCTCCCCATTCAAAGACCTGCTTAACACTTGTTAATGCATGTAGAGGTGTTGTTATGTGTTATAACTCCAAGAGTCACCCCCAGACTGCAAATGGGAGTAAGTTTGGTAACATATAAATTGATTTAATTTTAGTTTGAGATCGGGGATCAGCAAGACTTTAAAGAAAGGAAAAGACAACAAATATCATTGCAAATCAATGATGGACCATTGGGTTATGGAGTCATAAACAATCTGCTCATTGAAGGCATTTAAGATCCCTATCAAACAAAATATTTTTGTAATGATGAAGAGAAGAATAAGAGAATAACATAAAGACGAATATTCGTTAAGCAGAGATCCTCTCTACAAAGAGAATTTATATGTGTATGAATAGTAAACAATGATAAATAGGCAAGCTTACAACAGATCTTCTATTGCATCGAGAATCTATCAATCAAAGGCAAATTTTAATCCTTAAAATCAGCAATACATTCAAACAAGATGAAGAATAGAACATAGAACATACTAGACAAATCTGATGAAACAACCCATATGAATCTTCAATATCATACAATTTACAGCCACATGCCCTTCCAGCTTACAAACTGAAATATATAGTCATTCCATTTCTCAAAACCTCCTTCGGTCTTGGCCCCCCCTCTCCATTATATCATTCATCAGATGTATTTATAATCAAAACAGAAGACAACAACTAGGAGTGTGAGATGGCCTTCATATCCTAGGATTCTCCACAAAAAGCTACAAGTCTAACATATGTACCAACAGATCTAACAAACTGCTTGTTAAATACCTAAACCAGATCTGCAAATATACTTCAGAAATAACCAAGAATAAACCATAAACCATTCACCATAACATGAACACAAGAAATAGAGAAAACCCTTGAGGTAGGGCAACACCAT
>JZKD02S1795407.1:327616-361827 GCA_000966675.3 Picea glauca | reverse complement strand
CTAACTACCATAGTGGGCCTTATTTAATAATATAGTGGACCTAGTCCACCTTACATTGAATGACCTCCACTATTATCACTATGGGCCCTCTCGGCCCCCCCACTACCTCTCTAGCGACCTTACACTGCTAAAATCAAGGAGAATGTTGGCAACCAAAAATGAATGGCATGTCTTGATGCTTGGGCACCTCTTCTCCAGTGTCACATGTCTTCTTTTGTCTGTCATGTTCCTTTTATCAGAAGGAAACTCTGGTCAACATGGGCCCGCAGGAAAAAATGCCCTCTGTGGTACTTCGGGCTAACATTTTTTTGTCTCCTCCGCCAGACCCTCCATGCTTCCATTTAAGGGCATAGTTGATTGATCAAGCACCAGTCCTTATTTCATTAACTGATTTCTCCTTGGGATCAGGATGAGGCTTAACGCCTAGCTTTGTTGCTATGCACTGCTCTCGAATTGGACCCTATATAAGCACGTGATTGTGGAAGTTGGCATGGGCGATTTGGATCCACACCACTCCAACCCCCACAATCCACCACCAACTACCACATACCTCTTTATCTATACCATGGTTTCAATTGTGGGATTGCTCTAGGATTTTAGCGTTCAAGCACTTTCTATCCCCACAATGAAGTGTGGTCATCGATCTTGTCGCAATCCGCGATTTGGGAAAGCCCTGCTTTTTTTACCACGTGCCGCTCTTGGATGGACCGTATATCAGCACGTGATTGCAGAAGTTTCCAAGTGTGGTTTGGATCCACACTGCTTTGACCCCTGCAATCCACCACCAACTGCCACGTACCTCTTTTGCTATACCATGGTTTTGATTGCGGGACCGCTCTAGAATTTTAACGTTCGAGCATGTTTTTTCCCCGCAATAAAGTGCAGTTGTCGATCTATTGCAATATGTGATCTGGGTAACCCTACTATTTTAGTGCCCCTGCTAAAATTTATTTGTCTGCCATGTTGAAACATACCTTGAATTTTTATTTTTTAAAGATAAAAAGTTGTATCTTTGAGTCTGTGTATTTTTCAAATTTCATAAAGAAAAAATTTCATCACAGTTGAATTCGCGATACCTTTCATGGTTTATTGTTGGACAAAGAATGGAAAAAATCAAAATAAACATAAGTTTTCCAACACTTTTTCAAATGATCTTTGAAACGGACAGTAATTTAATTTAAAGAATTTTAATTTAAATCGGAATATCGAGATTCGGAGTTTTGCATGAACAAATGTCTAATGTAAATTGAATTGTGAAATCCCGATTCACGATTTCCTGATGCTTTAAAACTCAATTAAAATGTAATTTACTTAAATCAGAATTAATAAGGGTTTAGACATTAATTAATTATATCGCGAAATCGAGATTTGCAATTTTGAGAAATCAAATAATATTGTCATCGAGTTTCCCGATTTCCCGATTTCTCGATACAGTTAATCCTTAATTAAAGTTTTGAATTGATTTAATTACCACTAAAAATGATTAAGTGATTAATTACATCGCGATATCGGGATTCGTGGTTTGTTGAGAAGCATGTTTCATGCCATCAGATTTCCCGAAATCCCGATCCCCGATTTTCCGATTAATGAAATCCCGAAAAGGTCAATCTGGATTAATTAAGATAATAAAAACATTTTAACCTAAATAATACATCGCGATTTCGGCATTGGGGTTCTTCGATGACATATTTTCTTGACATCAAAAGTTTTGAAACTCCGATAAGAAGGTTTTCAAATTTAATTCAAGATTAACACTAATTAATCATTCCTATAAACAAGGATTAAAGTTAAACTTCCTGTGAATGTTCTTTAATGCGGCAATTGTCCGATTTGGTAAGTTTCTAGCCTAAGTACAAACATTAAATGCATATCTTCGGAAATATCTTTTGCATTAAGAGCCTTAACTTCATAACAGAGGTTCAAATCTCAATGTTTTTATGATATATTCGAAGTAAACTTTTGAAACGGTTGTATAATCATTTCAAAGCTAAATCCCTCTCTGTTACAGGTTTTCAAGTAAACACATAGCTATGGCACCCAAAAAAGCGTCAAAGAAAAATGAAGATCAACCAGAAGGTGATATCATTTCCGATACCACTGCATCCAGAGTACACTCTGTTAAATCATGGAATGGAATTGCCGAAAAACTAGAGGATGAGCTTAAGTATGCATCCACTGATTCGGAAAATCACCTCCGAGATATTGTCGAGACTGAGCTTCATAAGGTGGCTTCACGTCCAAGACTCGTGTCGTATATCGATATGATCGCCTGGGCTCTGGATAAAGTAGATGTCCCGACCAGAAGTATTCTGAACAAGCAAGGAGCTGTCATCGGCTCATTTAGGCCTGAACATATTCAAGTAATGTATAAGCTCTCACCCAATTATAGACACACTTTTAATTCTGAGTTTGTAGTCGCATTTCAAAGAAAACAGTGTATTGAAAGTGGCCAAACATACCCTGACATGATAAGAGGATGGGCCAGAGATGAAAACAAGTTTAGGGCCAATTTACATGGAATTTATGCCACAACTTCCTTAAATGAATATATGGTGTATGTAGCAATGATGTTATGTAGACTTTTTGGGAGAAAGGATCCTTGTCATTTTCATGCAGATTGGACACCTTTCTTAGAGGAAGTTTCATAGGGACGCAGTTTTAATTGGCACAAAATTATGTCAGATAACCTTACATCAGAGGTTATGAGTTACAAAGCAGCTAGGTCAAATGAACAGCCAGTGTCTTTTTATATGTCAGCTTATATCATGGATGTCATTTATTTTATGACTCCTTTCCCACTAATGAATTGGAGTTGGAATGTTTCTTTCCCAGAGCCTGTTCATAAGTACCATTCATCTCTCTAGGAAGAAAATGCAAAAAATGTTTTCTATGAGGTTTGTCATTATGTAATTATCCCTCTACACAAAATATTCTTTGGATGCGAACCTCCTCGCATTTCAAATACCATCATAGAAAACCTCAAGTCAGTTGTTGACTGGTTCATTGAAGAAAATTTCTCCTATGTTAGGGTTTATGGCTGTTCTATTCTGCCTCATGCACTCCCAAAAATTTTACCAGATAGGTTGATATGCAGAGAAGTGGCTTATCGGCTAGTCAATGGTGGCATTGGGCTAGAATTAAAAGCTCGGCAGAAAAAGGCATGGCCATCTTTTCCTGTTTATCTAGGAAAATTCATTTTGTTAAACATAGGTCATTCTAAAGCAGAAGCCGAGTCAATGGACGAACTGAAATTAGCAAGTATAGAGCACAGGAAACACGACCCTTACCAAATAATCAGTCGGCATTTCACACAATGTAGTTTGAAAGCATATGAACATGAATTTTCAGTTTATGAAGATGTTTTTAGAAATGCTAAATCTTATGAGGAAGTGCAAAGCCGAGTGCAAACCTTGTCACCTGATGCACAGGTGGGATTTGCATCTTTTCAAAGAAATAGACGATGTTGTCTGCTAAAGATTTTACAAGGCGGAGTGTCAACTTCAATACCAGAGAAAGAAACTATTCCTCCAGAGTTTGAAACCATTATTCAGGATAAGCCAAGTGACCAATATAAATTGAAAGATTCTGAAATACCTTCTCATAATACAGAGGGTTCTCAAACCAAAAAACCACAAACAGAAAAGGGAAAAGGAATAGAAACAAGTCCAATAGTCCTGGATGATATTCGAGAAAATGTTGGAGGAACAGTTTCAAAGGAACTTGGCAGTCCTATTACAGCATTGACCCCACTACAGTCTAGTTTCGGAACCCCTCATGAAGGAGTTCTATATGTAAGTGACTTAGAGCCAATCACCAAAGATGAAATCCCTTCGTTTGATTATTTTTTCAGTAAAAAACGAAGAGTTGTCTTGAAACAGGAATTGCATCCTGTAGGAGAAAGAACGATCAAAAAACATAAAATTATCATTGATGAAAAGAAACTAAATGAAGGAGAATTCACTACAGAGCTAGCAGGAACCATGGGTGCCATAGCATCAGCCAACATGTATTATGTAGGGAATCTAAGAACTATGTTGGAGAAAAAGGATCGGGAAATAATGCAGCTGCAGGACAGATTAAAGGAAAATGAAAAAATTATTGGTTGGGGAATACAAAAAGGTCTAGAACAAGCTAGACTCAAAGACATCCAAGAAATCCAAAAGTTGAATGAAAATTTGGATGAGGCAAAACACATGATACAGGTTACTCAAGAACAAGTGCAAAAGTTGGGCAATGAAAATAAATCTCTGCAAGATAAAATTATTTCAATTAATAATCAAGTGATTGAAATGGAACATTTCAAGACTAAAGCATCAGAGATATATGCAAACATAGAAGAAGAACAGCAAAAAATATTTTGCAATCTGGAAATGATCCAAAATTATTTTCAAGAATCTAATAGCTCTATGGAAAAGGTAGTTCAGAAAGAAAGAGAAGCTAAAGCAGCAAGGAATTCTTTTCAAAAGGTAATAACTTCTTTACAAAAAGAAGAAACTTGAAAAACACAGAAACTATCCATTTCGGGGCAGTTAAAAGGAGATATAATGATAAAAGTTTGGGAAACAAAATTGGCAGAATATAAAATAATTACAAAAGGAATCAATGAAGATTGTCAAAGGATCTTCAATCTTATTGAAAAAGATTCAGTAAATATCGGGACAGATGGTCTTTCCGAGTTATTAGGTGAAGTCAACATTTCCAGGTATCAGCTCAAATCAAAAGAAGAACTTGAAGAAAAGAAAGCAGAAATCTCAAATATTAAAATGGTAAACATTGCAGAAATAGATAAGTGGATGATAGCTTCAAGTTCAAAATTAGAAAATGTTAAATTCACAGAGAAAACAATAGCAAGCCAGTTGCCAGGCCTACAAAGAAGTTTTTTCTCTTTTGAAGCAAATGAAGTACCTGAGGCTCCTAGGGTATTGGTAAACTTTTTGGGGAAATATGTTCAATGCGTTGAAGCAGAGAAAGAAAGTTCATCAACGCAAATTTAAAACTTTGTAAATATTTTTATTTTTAGAATTTTGAAAGAAATTGTAAACGGTTGACATTAGTCTATGTAACCGTAATATTAGGAAGTTGGTTAGTTACCAACGAAAAATCTTTGATAGAAAGGTATAAATATAGCTTCAAAAGGCTGAAAGAGGGCTTCAGAAATTTTGGAGAAGGCCATTTTTTGTAATATCAACTTTGAAGTTCATCGGAATATAAACCGCAAACAAGATTCTGGATCCTGCAATTTCGTGACTATGTTTCTTCCCCTGTTTATCACGCTTTGTTAAATTTTCCTTTTAATGTGTGTTTCTAACAAATAAATCAATTTGGGGTTATATACATTTTTGTTTATCATTTCAGATTGGTTTGGATGTTGAACGTATTATAGTCTTTCCTCTGAAATTACTTTAGTAATTTTAAGACCTGTAAAACCTTATGTTCCTTAATATTTCATTCTGTTAAAAATTTTGTTTATTTCATCATTGTTAATAGAAATATAAGATTATTTCTAGATAAAAGCCTTATATCTCTATGTATTTTGTTTCGTTGTTTACAATTTCAAAATTGTCACAAAACCGGGAAACGGCCTTAATTGTGTTTTTACATTATTGTTTTAGATTTCAAAGTTATTCTCATTAATATCAACTCTGAAAATCTGAAGTAACCAATTCATAAAAACCATTTTACAAATCTTTAAAACCCTATCACCCATGACAGTCCCTAGTGGCTGACAACCTAACGTAGAACCTGGTCTTCAGGATCAAACCAGCATTGCCCTAAACTTATTTAACACTATTCTGCAAACAGCGACTAATAGGGATGAATTAGAAAGATCGTGGGCTGCTATTGAACGTGATATTAGTATCCAAGAGCAACGGGAAGCAAGACAGAGACAGTTGAGAAACTGAATCTGATCTAGTCTTTCTTTGTTTCTTTATTTCAAAACCTTATCATAAAAACCTCTTTTTGGATGCCTTGACGGTATGTTTTATAGCCTTAAAACATAAACTCAGGGACAACATCTTTTTGGCGTCGTTGCCAGGGAATGGAGAAATGAATTATTTCCCTGGGAAGAACGACATTGACACTTTATGTTATTGATAGTGAACAAGAACAGAAAACTTTATAAGGCTAAATTATCTTTCACTTGGCGACTCCACTTTAATAAACTGGCTAGTAGCCGTAAGAATACCAGAAAAAACCCGGATAGCAAACAAACCTCGCCAGTCTCTAATCCGGAGAAAATATTAAAATAAAGAAAATCAATTAAACAAATCCTTTTATCAAATTATACTACAGATCTGCCTAATTTTACACAATCAAATTCGTCTGAAACTTTTGAACGATCACTTTCGCTTCCCCCTTCTTTTGACACTTTTTCTTTTCCCGAAGTTTCGTCCCCAGTTTTACAAGAATATTCTCCACACACTGTCCCAACTACTGTCCCAAAACTAACCATGGCGGCCCAAGGAGGTGTTGGAGGTGGAGGTGGTGCTCCTGGAGGTGGTCAAATACCAGTTCCCGGGATTTTTTCCAAAGTGGCTGCTAGGTATGCTCCTCTAGTTCTTCATGTTCCTCTTCATGATCTCCCTGAGAACTATATGAAGAGCCTCCCAAAATTTACAGAGGAGGGTGATTTGACTGCACAAGAACATATCAACTTTTTCGATCAATTCGCAGATATACTTGGAATAGAACATGAAGATGTTTATTCCAGATTACTTGTTCAAACTTTTGAAGGACAGGTGAGAACCTGGTTTTGATCCCTACTAGATGGATCATTAAGATCTTATGAAGAGCTTGAGAGTGCATTCATCAGACAATGGGGTGAGAGAAAGGATCACCTATACTATCTAACCGAATTTGGAGCCCTAAAAAAGAAAAACTTTGAGTCAGTGCTGGAATTCACACAAAGATTTAATAAATTATACAATAAAATTCCAGCTGAAGTTAAACCTTCCCAACCTTCAGCTAAAGTAACTTATGTTGGTGCTCTTGATCCTGACTTTGATTTACTATTAAGAGAGATAAGATCATTATATCTCCCTAAAATGCAATATGATGCAGTCGAAATTGAATCCAATATAATGGCATCAGGTAAGCTTAAACCAAAGACCGAAAATGTAAATAAAGAAAATAAAAGATTTAAAGAAAAAGGTGGACCTTCAGGGTCAGGAAAATCTTCTGGAGATAGAATAGATGAGATGGCTAGGGTCATCCAACAACTCTCAAATAAAATTTCGAAAATGGAGTTAGAAAAACCTAGAAGAGATAATTTTCCCAGAAAAGATTTCCGAAAAAATCTTGAACCTCAGGGACCACATAAAACGATAAAAAATGAAGATCAAAAAATTCAAGCACCTTTTAAAAGTGAAGATTATATTGGAGAAGAAGATTTTGGTGAGTTTGAAGAATTGGACGAAGATATTAGTAATCTTGGTGATGATAATAGGTATCCTTATTTATCTAGACAGGATTATGAAGCATCTTTGATTAAAGAAAGTAAATCAGAAGATAAAGTTAGCAATAATGCCACTGATGATCATACATATCAAAGTGTTGCAGATGATATTATTGTTGATTTGCAGGGAAAATATAATCTGAGATCGAGAAATAAAAATATCCCTAATGTTCAAACGAAAAAGGTTTTGCTTAGAAATAATATTGATGAAGAAAACCCAAAAGTTACAGATAAACAGTCTGCAAAAAGAAATACAACAGATAACCCTGTACAGTTAGAGCCAGTAGGAACAACCCCTGTAAATACACAACCTCCGATAAAAGAAAATAAGGTTACATCACAACGTAAAACTGAGAAAAAAGTTATAGAAGCTCCACACATTGAGAACGACAAGGCCCTAGGCAACTTTAACTTGGAAAATGAAATAAGCAAGATCAAAATTCCTATCCCCCTTGTCGAATTAGCTAAAAATCTAGTATACCGAAAACAAATAGCCAAAATGATTAATTTTTCTGAAAAGGAAAGTCAGGCCGACACAATTAACTTAGAAGATGATAAACCTATCATACTTTTCGGTCCACACGTCGAAGGGGCAAGAGATACAGTGGCCCCTTTTTATATCACACTTACTATTTTTTACCACCTTTTACACAACTGTATGTTGGATTCTGGAGCTTCTCATAATGTCATGCCCAAAGCAATAATGGATAAACTTGGTCTCAAATTCACAAGACCCTATGGTGATTTGTATTCTTTTGATTCGAGAAAAGTTAAATGCATAGGGATGATTAAAGACCTAGTGGTTAATTTGGCCCAGATACCTGCTAAAATTATCCTTATGGATGTAGTAGTCGCAAATATCCCCCCAAAATATCGAATGCTACTATATAGATCATGGGGCGCTAAGCTTGGAGGATCCCTCCAGTTAGATATGACATACGCTACAATCCCTGTTTTCGGAGGACAATTCACTCGTCTTTACAGGGAGACTCGGATGGAATTCACTGTAAGTGACCCAAAAAATCCTAACAATCATCCAGTGTATATTGTCGACCAAGATTTAGGGAACTGTATATTATCGTTAGATGATGAATTTGAAATAGATGTAGATGATAAAAATACAGAAGAAAAAATTCAAAAAAACGAAATAAAAGAAAATGTATATAATATTGGTACATGGAAAATGTTTTTTGATGGTGCTTCCTCCTATCTTGGAGCTGGGGCTGGAGTAATCCTTATTGCTCCTGATGATCAATTTGTGATTCCTTTTTCTTATAGGCTCCAGTGGTATATAGATTGTACAAATAATGTATGTGAATATGAGGCTCTAGTACTTGGCTTAGAAGCTGCAAGAAAAATGAAAATTAAAAATATTGAAGTCTTTGGTGACGCTGAATTAATCATAAAACAAGTAAATCGACAATATCAAGATAAACATCCTAGATTAAGGTCTTATAGAAATTGTGTATGGGATTTAGTTGATAATTTCTTCACTTCTGTGAATTTTCATTTCGTCCCTAGATCCGAAAACCAACAGGCCGATGCTTTAGCTAAATCTACATCAACATTTACACCCCCGACAGCTTTTAATTTAAAATACCATATTCAAATGAGACATCGTCCTTCCATACCTGATAATGTACAACATTGGCAAGTTTTCGAAGACGATGAGCAACTTAGAAATTTTCTTGAATCTTTAGATGAGTTTTCATAAACATATAACGATCAGGAGAATCAAAATGATCCTATTTGGATCATGCAGGAAGGGGAAGATGCAAAAGAGTTTCATGATAAAATAGCTAATCATCGGATGCTTGTTCTAAAAAACAATCAAATCCCCAACGGTCTCATCCCTTTGGAAAGACTCTTTAATAAAGATGACATTCCTTCTAAAACTACTCTACAACCTCAACCAGAAGAGGTTGAAGATTGTAACATAGGAACTATAGATAATCCCAAAACGGTTAATTTATCTAAATTTTTATCAGTAGAAAATAAAAACAAATATACAGAGTTGTTGAAAAAATATAAAGATGTGCTTGCATGGTCATACGAATATTTGAAAACATATGACACTTCGGTGATAGAACACAAAATACCACTTAAACCTAGTGTTAAACCTTTCAAGCAAAAACTCAGACAGTTTAACCTGATCTTATTACCTGTCATTGAGAAAGAAGTTAAAAAGCTTTTGGATGCTAAAATTATTGTTCCCTTAAGATATTCTGATTGGGTTGATAACCTAGTACCAATAAGAAAGAAGAATGGGGAAATCAGATTATGCGTTGACTTTAGAAATTTAAATAAATCTTCTCTTAAAGACAACTATCCTCTACCAAAAATGGATCACGTTCTTGAAAAAGTAGTAGGGGCTACTAGGATTTCCATGATTGATGGTTTTTTAGGATATAATCAAATTGTTGTTAGTGAGCCTGATAAGGAAAAAACTGCATTCACAACTCCTTGGGGTACATTCATGTATGATAAAATGCCTTTTGGACTAATGAATGAAGGAGCTACTTTTCAACGAGCAATGGATATCGCTTTTGTCAGCGAACGGGATAAATTTGTAGTTATATATCTGGATGACCTTACTGTTTTTTTGAAATCAGATGAAGAACATATGATTCATCTGAAACAAACTTTTGAAAAAAGTCGTAGGTTTGGTCTTTCATTAAATCCTAAAAAGTCTCATTTTGCCATGCAGGAAGGAAATTTGTTAGGTCATATAGTGTCCTGAGATGGTATCAGAATCGATCCTAAAAGAGTAGAGGCCATAGAAACATTATCTATTCCTAGAAATGTTAAAGAAATTCAATCTTTTTTAGGAAAAAAAAAAAATTTGAGAAGATTTGTTCCTAACTTTGCTGAAATTGTCAAACTGATTACAGATATGCTCAGGAAGAACAGTGAAGTTAAGTGGACAGCAGAAGCAAAGGCATCCTTTGCTCACATTAAAAAAGTTATAAGTGAGGCACCAGTTTTAGCAAGTCCAGATTATCTTAAGGATTTCCTCATTTTTTCTTTTGCCTCTGAACATACGCTTGCTGTCGTCCTCCTCTAGAAGAATGAAGAGGGTTTCGAACAACCCATCGCCTTCTTCAGTAAAATCCTCCGAGACGCTGAGCTTAAATACAATATAATGGAAAAGCAAGATTACGCAATGGTTAATGCATTGAAGGCTTTTAGAACGTATGTATTACATTCCAAAATCATTGCATATGTACCGACCAGTGTTGTAAAGGATATCTTAGTTCAAGCAGACAACGATGGTAAAAGAGGTAGATGGCTGGAAAAAATGCAGGAATTTGACTTGGAGGTTAAACCAACTAAATTAGTAAAAGGACAGGGTTTAGCTAAACTTCTAGTTGAATCTAATTTTAAGGCTCTTGGGATAAACAGTGCTCAAGAGGAAGAAGGATGGATATATATGAATGAAATTGATGATCAAATAATCGAAAACAAGATTGAGGACAAATTCGTTTCGTCTGATTGGTATAAATATATAGTAACATATATTTTAACTTTGAAATGTCCAGATAATTTGTCACCTTCCAAAGCTAGAACATTGAAACTACATGCAGTTAAATATTGCATTTCCGAGAAAAGATTATACCGGAAAGACCCGCTTGGTTTCCTCTTAGTTTGTCTGGTTGAATCAGAGACAGAGGAAGTTATAAGTCAGTTTCATGAAGGGGTCTGTGGAGGGCATCATGCTTGGACAGCAACAGCATATAAAATCTTAAGGGCTGGTTATTACTGGCCTAAAATTTTCCCTGATGTAAACGCTAAGGTAAGAGCCTGTAACCCTTGCCATTTTTTTACTGGAAAACATAAGTTACCAGCTATGTCGTTAGTATCAGTCAAAACAGAAGCTCCTTTCCAGCAATAGGGGCTTGATTTCATAGGTGATATAAATCCACATTCAAGTGCCCAACATAGGTGGATTCTCACTGCCACAGATTATTTCACCAAGTGGGTGGAAGCGATCCCTACAAGGAAGGCCACTAATTCAGTGGTTATAGATTTTTTGGAAGAGAATATATTGGCAAGATTTGGCTGCCCTAGAAAGATAGTTACAGATAATGCACACGCTTTCAAGTCTATGGCAATGGTCATCTTTTGCCAAAAATATAATATTGTGCTAGGACATTCCACAGCATACTATCCACAAGGAAACGGTTTGGCTGAATCTTCTAATAAGAGTTTGATCAGTATAATTAAGAAAGTCTTAAATGAAAATAAAAAATCTTGGCACTTACATTTAAAGTATGCTTTATGGGCAAATCGAATAGGAACGAAGAATTCTATCGGTACTTCACCATTTCAAATGGTTTATGGCACAGATGTAGTATTGCCCATAAACTTAGCACTTCCAGTGATGAAGTTGTGGCAGGATGAGAAGGAAGAGCCAAATTATCTCACTAGAAGAATAAACCAATTAATTGAAGTCCAGCAGCACAGGGATGTAATAGATGAAAAGCTACTGAAGTACCAGGATAATATGAATATGTTATTCGATCGCAAGGCCAAGAACAGGAACTTTCTACCAGGAGATCTAGTTTTGAGGTGGGATGCTCAAAAGGAAGATTCGGGAAAAAACGGTAAATCTGATCACATCTGGTATGGACCCTTTAAAATATCATCTTCTGAAGGTAAAAACTCTTTTCTACTGGAAAATTTAGATGGTAAGATCCTAAATTCCCCTGTTAATGCACGATTCTTAAAGCATTACATGGAATAAAAAATTAAAATTAAAATTAAAAATTAAAAAATAAAATAAAATAAAATAAATTTGTATATACCGGTTTCTTTCTTCAAATTTTAAAAAAACTACTTTGTTAAAATTAAATAAATAAATAAAATTAAATAAAAAATCTAATCCACAGAGTTATTTTTGAAGTTATATCTGAGGTATTCTGGTTTTTACATTGTTGAAAAGTTTCATTTTATACCCTCAGTATTATCTTTTAGAACTTCGTATCAGAGTGAAAATATTTTGCATTGACTTTGAAAATCATCAAATGATTGAATTCAGATAGGTCAGTTTTCATGATTTTTCTCTTAGACTAAAAATGGTTAGGTTTGAGATTAACTTTAAATATCTTAAGTTGTTTAACAGTTTGTCTGAACTTTTAAGCTTGCTCAAAAGAATATCCCTTGAAAATATTTTTCTCTTTTTCTCTACAGACTAAGGAGGTTTTGAAGGTTGAGAAAAATTGGTCTAGAATAATCAAAACAAGTTGACGAACCTTTATTATAAAATTTACACAGATCACCACCCCTGAGATATTAAGTATCACTGATTGCCCCTGATTCGTAAGCATGAGCTAACTATAAGACAGATGGTGAAAGGAAATTCAGAATTGATTTCCCCCATCTAGTCCTACAAACGATGAAAGGAAATTCATTTAAATGATTTCCCTCGTCTAAAAATAAAAAATAGATAACTTCACCAGGGTACTGAACAGGCCTGTTGGCAGTGAAGCAATGTCTAAGCATAAAATTATCACTCGAAGCGGTGAAAGGAAATTCAGTAAAAATGGACAAATAACTTCACTGGGGTACTGAACAGGCCTGCTGGCAGTGAAGCAATATCTGAGGTATCTGTAAGGTTGTCATACTTATCTATAACTCTATTCTAGTTATCAATTTTTCAAAAACCATATATTCATCTTCAGTCAAAATAGAGCTTCCCAGTTTTAAAATTATGATTTTCATTTCGATTGATGCGAGATGAAATGTTCAATAATCTTTTGAGTTTCTAAAGATTGTTCTAATCATCTCAATACTAACTCAATTTTAGAATGAGAAGGAGAATTTTGAAGAAGACTATAACTGAATTTCAAATAAGTGAGAAGTTTCGAAAAGGTTTTCAAAGACTTTATGTATTCTCTTTTCTTACTCCTTGATCAGTTTATCAGAGATAAACCCTTGACCCCATTACCCAATGAAGGCACTGAGTCTGCATGTTCTCCTCGTCCCGCAGGGAGACGAGGTCCCCAGTTGGAGCCTATGTTGAAACATACCTTGAATTTTTATTTTTTAAAGATAAAAAGTTGTATCTTTGAGTCTGTGTATTTTTCAAATTTCATAAAGAAAATATTTCATCACTAATGAATTCACGATACCTTTCATGGTTTATTGTTGGACAAAGAATGGAAAACATAAAAATAAACATAAGTTTTCCAACACTTTTTCAAACGATCTTTTAAACGGGCAGTAATTTAATTTAAAGAATTTTAATTTAAATCGGAATATCGGGATTCGGAGTTTTGCATGAACAAATGTCTAATGTAAATTGAATTGTGAAATCTCAGTTCACGATTTCCTGATGCTTTAAAACTCAATTAAAATGTAATTTAATTAAATCAGAATTAATAAGGGTTTAAACATTAATTAATCATATCGCGAAATCGGGATTCACAGTTTTGAGAAATCAAATAATCTTGTCATTGAGTTTCCCGATTTCCCGATACAGTTAATCCTTAATTAAAGTTTTGAATTGATTTAATTACCACTAAAAATGATTAAGTGATTAATTACATCGCGATATTCGGATTCGCGGTTTGCTGAGAAGCATGTTTCATGCCATCAGATTTCCCGAAATCCCGATCCCCGATTTTCCAATTAATGAAATCCCGAAAAGGTCAATCTGGACTAATTAAGATAATAAAAACGTTTTAACCTAAATAATACATCGCGATTTCGGCATCGGGGTTCTTCGATGACATATTTTCTTGACATCAAAAGTTCTGAAACTCCGATAAGAAGGTTTTCAAATTTAATTCAAGATTAACACTAATTAATCATTCCTATAAACAAGGATTAAAGTTAAACTTCCTGTAAATGTTCTTTAATGCGGAAATTGTCCGATTTGGTAAGTTTCTAGCCTAAGTACAAACATTAAATGCATATCTTCGGAAATATCTTTTGCATTAAGAGCCTTAACTTCATAACAGAGGTTCAAATCTCAATGTTTTTATGATATATTCGAAGTAAACTTTTGAAACGACTGTATAATCATTTCAAAGCTAAATCCCTCTCTGTTACAGGTTTTCAAGTAAACACATAGCTATGGCACCCAAAAAAGCGTCAAACAAAAATGAAGATCAACCAGAAGGTGATATCATTTCCGATACCACTGCATCCGAAGTACACTATGTTAAATCATGGAATGGAATTGTCGAAAAACTGGAGGATGAGCTTAAGTATGCATCCACTTATTCGGAAAATCACCTCCGAGATATTGCCGAGACTGAGCTTCATAAGGTGGTTGCACATCTGAGACTCGTGTCGTATACCGATATGATCGCCTGGGCTCTGGATAAAGTAGATGTCCCGACCAGAAGTATTCTGAACGAGCAAGGAGTTGTCATCGGCTCATTTAGGCCTGAACATATTCAAGTAATGTATAAGCTCTCGCCCAATTATAGACACACTTTTAATTCTGAGTTTGTAGCCGCATTTCAAAGAAAAGAGTGTATTGAAGGTGGCCAAACATACCCTGACATGATAAGAGGATGGGCCAGAGATGAAAACAAGTTTAGGGCCGATTTACATGGAATTTATGCCACAGCTTCCTTAAAYGAATATATGGTGTATGTAGCAATGATGTTATGTAGACTTTTTGGGAGAAAGGATCCTTGTCATTTTCATGCAGATTGGACACCTTTCTTAGAGGAAGTTTCAGAGGGACGCAGTTTTAATTGGCACAAAATTCTGTCAGATAACCTTACATCAGAGGTTATGAGTTACAAAGCAGCTAGGTCAAAGGGACAACCAGTGTCTTTTTATATGTCAGCTTATATCATGGATTCCATTTTTTTTATGACTCCTTTCCCACTAATGAATTGGAGTTGGAATGTTTCTTTCCCAGAGCCTGTTCATAAGTACCATTCAGCTCTCTGGGAAGAAAATGCAAAAAATGTTTTCTATGAGGTTTGTCATTATGTAATTATCCCTCTACACAAAATATTATTTGGATGCGAACCTCCTCGCATTTCAAATACCATCATAGAAAACCTCAAGTCAGTTGTTGACTGGTTCATTGAAGAAAATTTCTCCTATGTTAGGGTTTATGGTTGTTCTATTCCGCCTCATGCACTCTGAAAATTTTTACCAGACAGGTTGATATGCAGAGAAGTGGCTTATCAGCTAGTCAATGGTGGCATTGGGATAGAATTAAAAGCTCAGCAGAAAAAGGCATGGCCATCTTTTCCTGTTTATCTAGGAAAATTCATTTTGTTAAACATAGGCCATTCTAAAGCAAAAGCCGAGTCGATGGACGAAGTGAAATTAACAAGTATAGAGCACAGGAAACACGACCCTTACCAAATAATCAGTTGGCATTTCACACAATGTAGTTTGAAAGCATATGAACATGAATTTTTAGTTTATGACGATGTTTTTAAAAATGCTAAATCTTATGAGGAAGTGCAGAGCCGAGTGCAAACCTTGTCACCTGATGCACAGGTGGGATTTGCATCTTTTCAAAGAAATAGACGATGTTATTTGCCAAAGATTTTACAAGGCGAAGTGTCAACTTCAATACCAGAGCAAGAAACTATTCCTCCGAGGTTTTAAACCATTATTCAGGATAAGCCAAGTGACCAAGATAAATTGAAATATTCTGAAATACCTTCTCAGAATACAGAGGGTTCTCAAACCAAAAAGCCACAAACAGAAAAGGGAAAATGAATAGAAACAAGTCCAATAGTCCTGGATGATATTCCAGAAAATGTTGGAGGAACAGTTTCAAAGGAACTTGGCAGTCCTATTACAGCATTGACCCCACTACAGTCTAGTTTCGGAACCCCTCATGAAGGAGTTCTATATGTAAGTGAATTAGAGCCAATCACCAGAGATGAAATCCCTTCGTGTGATTATTTTTTCAGTAAAAAACGAAGAGTTGTCTTGAAACAGGAATTACATCCTGTAGGAGAAAAAACGATAAAAAAACATAAAATTATCATTGATGGAAAGAAACTAAATGAAGGAGAATTCGCTACAGAGCTAGCAGGAACCATGGGTGCCATAGCATCATCCAACATGTATTCTGTAGGGAATCTCACAACTATGTTGGAGCAAAAGGATCAGGAAATAATGCAGCTGCAGGACAGATTAAAGGAAAATGAAAAAATTATTGGTTGGGGAATACAAAAAGGTCTAGAACAATCTAGACTCAAAGACATCCAAGAAATCCAAAAGTTGAATGAAAATTTGGATGAGGAAAAACACATGATACAGGTTACTCAAGAACAAGTGCAAAAGATGGGCAATGAAAATAAATCTCTACAAGATAAAATTATTTCAATTACTAATCAAGTGATTGAAATGGAACATTTCAAGACTAAAGCATCAGAGATATATGCAAACATAGAAGAAGAACAGCAGAAAATATTTTGCAATCTGGAAATGATCCAAAATTATTTTCAAGAATCTAATAGGTCTATGGAAAAGGTAGTTCGGAAAGAAAGAGAAGCTAAAGCAGCAAGGAATTATTTTCAAAAGGTAATAACTTCTTTACAAAAAGAAGAAACTGGAAAAACACAGAAATTATCCATTTCGGAGCAGTTAAAAGGAGATATAATGATAAAAGTTTGGGAAACAAAATTAGCAGAATATAAAAGAATTACAAAATGAATCAATGAAGATTGTCAAAGGATCTTCAATCTTATTGAAAAAGATTCAGTAAATATCGGGACAGATGGTCTTTCCGAGTTATTAGGTGAAGTCAACATTTCCAGGTATCATCTCAAATCAAAATAAGAACTTGAAAAAAAGAAAGCAGAAATCTCAAATATTAAAATGGTAAACATTGCAGAAATAGATAAGTGGATGATAGCTTCAAGTTCAAAATTAGAAAAGGTTAAATTCACAGAGAAAACAATAGCAAGCCAGTTGCCAGGCCTACAAAGAAGTTTTTTCTCTTTTGAAGCAAATGAAGTACCTGAGGCTCCTAGGGTATTGGTAAACTTTTTGGGGAAATATGTTCAATGCGTTGAAGCAGAGAAAGAAAGTTCATCAACGCAAATTTAAAACTTTGTAAATATTTTTATTTTTAGAATTTTGAAAGAAATTGTAAACGGTTGACATTAGTCTATGTAACCGTAATATTAGGAAGTTGGTTAGTTACCAACGAAAAATCTTTGATAGAAAGGTATAAATATAGCTTCAAAAGGCTGAAAGAGGGCTTCAGAAATTTTGGAGAAGGCCATTTTTTGTAATATCAACTTTGAAGTTCATCGGAATATAAACCGCAAACAAGATTCTGGATCCTGCAATTTCATGACTATGTTTCTTCCCCTGTTTATCACGCTTTGTTAAATTTTCCTTTTAATGTGTGTTTCTAACAAATAAATCAATTTGGGGTTATATACATTTTTGTTTATCATTTCATATTGGTTTGGATGTTGAACGTATTACAGTCTTTCCTCTGAAATTACTTTAGTAATTTTAAGACCTGTAAAACCTTATGTTCCTTAATATTTCATTTTGTTAGAAATTTTGTTTCTTTCATCATTGTTAATAGAAATATAAGATTCTTTCTAGATAAAAGCCTTATATCTCTCTGTATTGTGTTTCGTTGTTTACAATTTCAAAATTGTCTCAAAACCAGGAAACGATCTTGATTGTGTTTTTACATTACTGTTTTAGATTTCAAAGTTATTCTCATTAATATCAACTCTGAAAATCTGAAGTAACCAATTCATAAAAACCATTTTACAAATCTTTAAAACCCTATCACCCATGACAGTCCCTAGTGGCTGACAACCTAACGTAGAACCTGGTCTTCAGGATCAAACCAGCATTGCCCTAAACTTATTTAACACTATTCTGCAAACAGCGACTAATAGGGATGAATTAGAAAGATCGTGGGCTGCTATTGAACGTGATATTAGTATCCAAGAGCAACGGGAAGCAAGACAGAGACAGTTGAGAAACTGAATCTGATCTAGTCTTTCTTTGTTTCTTTATTTCAAAACCTTATCATAAAAACCTCTTTTTGGATGCCTTGACGGTATGTTTTATAGCCTTAAAACATAAACTCAGGAACAACATGTCAAGTGACTTTATCCTGGTTGACATGGCAATCTCTCGTTACTTCGGGACTTCGAGCTTCGGGAGCTTTTGAACGCGGGACATGAATATCTCCCGAAGTAACTTTCTCTCAGTTGACGTGGCAGTCTCTCGTTACTTCGAGACTTCAGGCTTCGAGAGATTTTGAACGCGGGACATGAATATATCCCAAAGTAACTTTCTCCTGGTTGACATGGCAGTCTCTCGTTACTTTAGGACTTCAGGACTTCGAGCTTCGGGAGCTTTTGAATGCAGGACATGAATATCTTCTGAAGTGACTTTCTCTTGGTTGACGTGGCAGTCTCTCGTCAGTTCGAGACTTCGGGACTTCGACACTTCAGGGATTTTGTCTGGTCGTTAATCCTTATGCGACTTTGAAGCTCTGAATGCATGAGAACTGCTAATCTAAATTGTACATGGGATCTCCACCGTTGAAAATTGAACCTGTCTGATTGCTTGTATTTCAAGCCCGAAATGAACTATTCTGAATGTTGCGTTTGGACGTTTCCTGTACAAACAAAGGACTTGGTCGGCCTTCTTCGAACAAAAATTTTGGTAGTGCCACTTTCCAGAACTAGGGTTCACAGTGCTTTTGAGTTACTTTTTCTATTGCAGATGTTTGTGCTAACACTATGTACGAGAAATTAGCAATGAATTGCCTCCAGTATTGTATTGCTCCTAAGAAGCTCCTGACTTTGATGGAATTAGTCGACTTGGGCCATTTCACAATGAATTCAACCTTTGTGGATTCTATCTTTAACTGAGCAATCCCTACAATGTAACCCAAATATACCATAGAAGTTTTCGAAATTCACTTTTAGATAACTTGATATACAACTTCTCCTTCTTCAAGAGTTCAAAGAATGTCTTGACATGGGTTATATTATCTTCCCATCTTCGACTAAAGATCAATATGTCATCTAAATAAACAATAACAAAATCATCTATGTAGGGACGGAACACATCATTCATCACTCTCATAAATTGTGTTCATGCGTTACATAACCCAAATGGCATAACCAACCATTCGAGCAAGCCTTGTTTGGTCTTGAAAGCAGTTTTCCATATGTCACCTTCTGCAATTATGATCCGGATTTATGTAGGAACACAATGAAATACAAAAATACACATAAACATAGAGATGTAACGGAAATAAGACTTCATTTCATTAATAACAAATGACTGAAATATGCTTACAGACAGAATGGAAATAAACTAGCTAGGGCATTGGTAGCTTATCTGTGAGAAGAGATGTGGCAGCTACTGGCCTCTGAACTGTGTTACAATGAGGCTCGAAGGCCTATTATTATTGAGAAACAATGGAAAACCCTAAACATCCAAAGACCTAACCCTAGGAGATGAAACGCCAAGACTATGGGCCCCGTTTGGGTAAGTTGCTACATCAACTTCCCGGGTACATAACTTTGGCATATGATCTTCGTTTGACGCATTCCATACCTCATTAGAAAGATCTATCCAAGGACTACAACTTTTGGTTGAGCAACATTGATCTTCGTTTTCCCAAAAAAACATCATTTAAGGCCTCAAAACGGCTCTGGAAGTTCAGGACCCGAAAAACTACTAAAAATAGTAAACTGTGCAGAAACTGAAAAACTGAAGCAATGGTGGGGGTCCAAGAGGAATAGGTGGGTGGCCACCAATATCCACCTAGATCATTCCTCCCCCCTTAGGAAACAATGGTCCCCATTTCCTTGAGTTCCTCCATGAGATGAGGAAACTTATGTTGAACTTGGTCCCTGGTGAGCCACTTGCCTTGGTGAAGGAGTTGGCCTGCTTTGACAACTCGATATAGAGGTATCATTTGTTTTTGGGTGTGCTTGATCTGTGTATCCATGATCTGATCAGTTTTGTCTTGTTCCATGTATTTTGGATTTAACTATGTTGGTGTGAGTTGTTCTACCATGTCGGATGTTTCTAGTAGAGGTGGAAAGTAGGGTCGAAGGCAATCCACATTGAACATTGGGTGCAGACCAAGGAATGGTGGAATGTTGAGCTCAAATTTATTTTCCCCTATAGCCTTGGTGAGGGTGTACATCCCATATCGGAGTGGACGAAGCTTGTGGTGGGGTCCAACGAGCCACTCCTTTTGCAAATGCAACCACACTTTGTCGCCCACCTGGAAGTTGTGTGGCACCCGATGTTGATCATGTCGTTGCTTGTCCTTAGCATTGGCTCTGTCCAAGATGTCATGAACCTGTTAGCAGATGTGTTGAATGTGCTCAATGAAGTTGTTGGCCTTGTCAGCCTCAGACTAGACATGAGTTGAATCTTCCTGAGTAGCCACAAATGGCATGGCTATGTCAATGGGACATAGTGGTTGCAATCCCAAGCCTACTTGAAAGGGGTTGTGGTTGGTTGAGCTATGGAGAGCCCAGTTGTAGTTGTGTTGTACATAGGGGAGGCTCTCATCCCATGTGTATGGATGCTTTGAATTGTACATGCACAGAATGTGTACGATCATCCGGTCGACGACCTCTGTTTGGCCATCAGTTTGCGGATGGAAAGCCATGGACTTGGTGATCTTGGTGTCCAGCATCGACCAGAGCCTGGACCAAAATGTACTGAGGAACCTACTTGTTGGTCACTATAATTTCTTATTTAACTAAACAATCAAGTGCTACATAAATTGTCAACCCAAGGAAGTCTGTTTATTTCAAAGGTAATCACACACTATATATGCTCAATCTCAAAAGCAATCTAGAGTTGTAGTAAAAATACATTAATCACACCTTGCCTTGAACAAACTGAAGTTCTACTTTGAATTACAGAAAAGAAACCTACCTATTGCAGAGTTCAAAGTTTAAAGAAATAATTATCCAAAGAATCCTGGATTACATTAAGAAATAACAACCTAGGAAAGAAATATTTTCAGGATATTGCAAAAGGAAAGACCAACTATTCTATAACAAAGAACAGGACCCTATTCCCCAAGTAGGAATCTTCAGCGCCTATTTCCGATCATCACACTTTCATCAACTCATTACTAATCGAAATGACTGACACACACTGAAGGCTAACTAACTCTTAACAGAGAACAAGACCCTATTCCCCAAGCAGGAATCTTCAGCACCTGTTTCTGATTAGCACACTTTCATGAACTCATTACTAATCAAAAATTATTGACATGCACTGAAGACTAACTATCTCTTAATAGAGAATAGGACCCTATTCCCCAAGTAGGAATCTTCAGCACTTGTCCCTGATTATAACGCTTTCATAAATTCACCAAACAGGATTGCTAACTAGAATGATTAACAGTTACCCAAGCATGAATCATATGAAAACAATGTAACAATCAGTAAAGCAGAGTTTCAGCAAGACAGAGTTTAGTAAAGTAGTGTTTCAGCAAAATAGAGTTCAATAAAGTAGTGTTTCAGCAAAACAGAATTTAATCAAGGCATGAAAAAAAATAACACTAACACACTACAAAGCTAATGGGTGAATCTTGTGAAGAAGGTGGGCCCTCCCTTCTCACAAGATTCCCCTAAAACAAAAGGAACTAGAAAGAAATGCTCAGAACAATCTTTTATTCATCTGTCAACTGTATCATGTTACAATGTCTGAAGTAAAACACGTCCTTCTCTGTAAATCCTTTCCTAGCCAAAAATAAGGTCCTCTCTAATGATGATTTCCCCTTATTTAAAGAGGAGAATCCCCTCAATACAAATTGATCATCAAATTACATTTGCACATATGAATCCTATTTTTAGTCAGATCTGATTTCTATATTGGAATAGGATATCTCTGGTCTCCTGTAACATAATGATATTACAATGATTGAAATGGTGCTGAGTGAGGTGTAGTTGTTGCAGCTAGAGTAACAGCTTCTTTATTTATCTTCTTGTTACTGTTGTATTATGTTGTTTCAGCATCGCAAATCGCGGGTTGTTTCAGCAACGGGATTTGTGTTCTGACTGTTTCAGCAACGTGGTCTCACGCAACAGCGATGATTAATTCTGGATCAAGGTGCGGCTGTTGTGGTCAGTGTAACAGCTTCATTGTTGTTTCATCATCGTAGACCACAAAGAGTTTAACAGCTTCTTCTTGTGTGAGTTGTTGTTTCAGCATCGTAGGCCACAGAGAGTGTAACATCTTCTTCTTGTATGAGTTGTTGTTTCAGCATCGTAGACCACGGACTGTGTAACAGCTTCTTCTTGTGTGAGTTGTTGTTTTAGCATCGTAGACCACAGACTGTTTCGGCCACAGGGTTTGTGTTCTTTTGACTGTTTCAGCAACGGACCTTCAGACAGCAATGATAATCTGCAGTTCGATCTATTTCGGAACTTATATATTTCTGATCAACGGTTAAGTATGAGAGTAATGTAAAATTATATGCAAAACAAATTAAACATATAGTGAAGAGAAGAGACATTATATACCTTTGGAAAGATAGGGTAGGGTGATAATGTGAGCTTAAATGTGAGTGAAAAAATGATGTAATGGTAGTAAAAAGTGTGAACATAAAGGTACATTATAGGGTCATAACACTACTGTCCCGATCTGAGATGATAGACTGTGGGATCCCAAAGTGTACCCACACTCGTTCAAAGAAGAGTTTAGCAGTGGTTTATGTTTTGATATTCCTTTTGCAGGCCATCATAATGGGCATCTTCGAGAATCGGTCGATAACCACAAAACAACAACCATTGCCATGCTTAGTAGAAGGAAGGCCCGACATGTAATCCATAGAGATGGATTCCCAAGGTAGACTGGGGGTAGGAAGCGGAGTATAGAGGCCTTGCTTCTTGATGGTCGGTTTGGCAATGGCGCAAGCAGTGCAGGACTTGATGTACTTCCCGACATCTTGTCAAAGGTTTGGCCAATAGAAATACTTTTTCAATACTGCCACAGTTTTCTCAACCCTGAAATGCCCAGCGACCCGACTGTAGTGCGCCTCCCAAATCATCTTGGCACGCTCGCTTGAAGGAACAAAAAGGTGTCCCAGGTGACAAAGCAGGGCATCTTGGAGGTGAAATTTGGGAACTTTCTTACCCTCCAAGAGTGTAATGTATGTGTGGTCGAATTCTGGATCACTTGTGTAGAGAAGCGGCCAATCAAAATTCTCGTGCCCACAAGAGTTGAGCACAGTGGTTAGCACCACGATGAGTGGTCGACTGAGGCAGTCTGCAAAATTATTGGTACTTCCTTTTTTGTACTTAATTTTCAAATGAAATTATTGCAGGTATGTGGACCACTTATGATGGCGATTGTTCTACAACTTCCCTTGTGTCTGTATGAACTACAAGGGTCAGTGGTTTGTGTGGATGAACGTTTCCTTTCCCAAAATGTAATGCTTCCATTGCTGACAAGCCTGCACAATGGAATACATTTCTTTGTCATAAGTGGGATACTTCTGGACTGTGCCAAAAAGTGTCTCACTATGATATGCCACTGGATGCCCATGTTAAGTAAGGACTGCCCTAATAGCATATTCAGAGGCATTTGTCTCGATCTCAAATGATTATTGCAAATCTAGTAATGTGGGCACTGATGCAGAGCAAAGGTGATGCTTCAACTCCCTGAACACCTTCTGTTGAGATTCAAACCAAAATAATTTTTCTTTAGCTCCTCCCTTGGTGACTTGACTCAAGGGCCAAATGATATGAGAGAATCCCAACAAAAACCTATGGTAGAAATTAGCAAGACCTAAAAAGTTGCGGAGCTCTATTAGGGCGGTTGGGGCTGGCCAATCCCGAATGACTTGGATCTTTGCTAGATCCACATGCATCCGCTGCTCATCAATAATGTATCCTAGATACTAAACCTGGGTCATGCCAAAAGTGCATTTCTCCAAATTGGCACACAACTTGTGTTGTCGCAGTGTTTGGAGGACCTGTCGGATGTGATGGAGGTGCTCTTCCCAAGTCTGGCTGAAGATCAAAATGTCATCCAAGTACACCACTACAAATGAGTTGGTAAATGGCCGCAGGATGTTGTCTATTAGCCTCATGAAGGTTTCAGGGGAATTCGTCAACCCGAAAGGAATGACCAACCATTCGAAAAGGCCCTCCTTGGATTTGAATGCAATCTTCCACACATCAGAGGGTTCGATTGGTACCTGGTGATACCCAGACTTCAAGTCGATCTTGCTGAAATATTTCACCCCCTTGAGTTGGTCCAGAAGGTCAACAATCCATGGGATCGGGTACCTATTCCAAATAGTGATCTTGTTCAGTGCCCGATAGTCAATGCAGAGTCTCCAAGTCCCATCCTTCTTCTACACCAACACTATCGGGCTCCCACAGGGTGATGAACTCGGCCGGATGTGACCTTTCTGCAACAGCTCTTGAATCTACCTCTTGATTTCATCATTCTCCAGAACAGAGCACCGATAGATGGGTCCATTGGGCACTGGCGCACCTGGGGTCATATCAATGGGTGCTTGACCTAGTAGTGTAGAGGCACCCCTACGGGGGAGGTGAAGATGTCCTCGTACTCCTCCATGACCTTATCCATCTATTGTTTTCGTGTAGTGGGGCCCTGTCTGGAGGTCATGGCCACAGTCTTCCTCTTTCCATGAGGGTGGATGATCAGGAAAACAAATTTTCTGCTTTTGGAAATGAGCTTACTACATTGTTTTTCAGTAACCAAAGAGATGGTGGTAGGTGGTGCTATCTCCGGTATCATGTACATCTTATTTCCCAAAGTGATAATAACAGCACGAGGCCTGGACTCATACACATCATGTCTCTTCCACAAGTACGGTTGGCCTAATAATACATTAGAAACATCAAGAGGAGCAATGTCACATAATACCTCATCCGTGAAGGGCTTGATGTTGTAAGGAAGGTGACATTGTTGACTGACGTGGAGGTCTCTTCCTTGGTGCAACCACCCGATGGTGTATGGTTGTGGGTGTGTTGTGGTCGGCAAGCCCAACTGCTTCATTACCTCTACCGAGATGAGGTTCTTCTGGCTCCCACTGTCGACAACAAACTGCAACGGGGAACCCTTTACCCACATTTTGGAATGGAAGAGACGCTTCGCCTCCTCTAGATCTTTTGGTTCCTCCTTCTAGATCTTTGTGGTGGAAATGGTGGCATTGGGCTCCGCATCAATAATTTGTTTCTCCCTGTCATTCCCCTTATCAGGTTTTGATTCAGAGTCGGAGCATGCATCCGATTCAAAATCCTTCAACTCGGCTATCAGTGACTGCTTGGCCCAACACTCACTTGTGTTGTGAGTGGAGCTCTTATGGAACTCACACCACTTCCCTGTGTCCTTTTTTGGCTTCATGGTGTTGTTCTTTTCTTGTGGCTTTGGCCGGTTGTCCTGGAACGCCCCACCTTGGCTTGGTCCTTTGTTCTAGGGTTTGGGGATACCTTTCCCTTGCTTCTGATTTGCAAACCCAGAGTCTCGCTTCTTCTATTTGAACTTCAGCTCAATCTTGGCAGCATATCGGTATGCCACACTAAGCGAGGATATGTCAAGGAACTCCATTTTCTCCTGAATGTATCTGTGCAGACAACTGCAGTACTTTAACACCAAATGTTTCTCTGAATCTTTGATACCCAACTTTGTGTGTAGGGTATGAAACAGATTCATCATCTCATGCACATCTTGTTCCCTTTTCTGCCGCAGCGTAGTCCATTGTATGTATTTGTCCTCATAACTCCCCAGAGGATAATATTGTTCCTTGATGGCGTCTCGGAAATAATTCCAAGTGGGTGCGACCGAGAATAGAGATGGTTCTCCCTCACCCTATTGCTCTGAGTAGGTTTCCCACTAGTCCTTGACATGGGGGACGGCTTTGAGGAGTGCGAAAATAATATTTTCTCGATCAGAAAAGTCATGAACCAAGAAATATCCTTCTAATAGATTCAACCATCTATCTACGGCATCTGCATCTATTTGGCCCTCAAATATGGGAATGTCAAATTTTACTTGTACCTTAAAAGGAGTGGCGCCTCCAGAGTGGCTATTGGATGTTGATGCGCCGCCAGTGGGAATTCGTTGAAGAATTTAGGCAAAGTTGTCCATCATCACATTCATTTGTTTCTCGAGGGCCTCCTCGAGCAACATTTTGATAGGATCTCCTACTCCCTCATCTTTCTTTTCTTCCCCCATGGGCGGTCGTTAGGGTTTGCGAGGCTGACCTTGCAAAGGTTCAACCAAATCGAGCCGCAACTCCTTATACCTCGACCTCGTTGGGGACATCCAAAGAAGGATCAAGACTAAGAAAACCTCTCTGATACCACTAATCCATATTTATGTAGGAACACAATGAAATACAGAAAAACACATAAACGCAAAGATGCAGCGGAAATAAGACTTCATTTCATTAATAACAAATGACTGAAATATGCTTACAGACAGAATGGAAATAAACTAGCTTGGGCACTAGTAGCTTATCTCTGAGAAGAGATGTCATGGCTACTAGCCTCTGAACTATGTTACAATGAGGCTCGAAGGCCTATTATTATTGAGAAACAATGGAAAACCCTAAACATCCAAAGACCTAACCCTAGGAGATGAAACGCCAAGACTATGGGCCTCGTTTTGGTAAGTTGGTACATAAACTTCCCGGGGACGTAACTTTGGCATACGATCTCTGTTTGACACGTTCCATACCTCGTTAGAAAGATCTATCTGAGGACTACAACTTTTGGGTGAGAAACATTGATTCCCATTTTCCCAAAAAACGTCGTTTAAGGCCTCAAAATGGCTCCAAATTTTCAAGACCTGAAAAACTGCTAAAAATAGTAAATTGTGCGGAAACTGAAAAACTGAAGCAATGGTGGGGGTCCAAGTGGAATAGGTGGGTGGCCACCAATATCCACCTGGATCAAATTATGATCTGATGGTTACCACCTCTCAGGTCCAACTTAGTGAAATACGCAACATTCTTTAATTGATCTAGTAGACCATCTATTATGGGAAGAGGATAATGGTTCTTTACTGCAATATTGTTCATTGCTCGAAAATCAATACACATCCTCCACATGCCATCTTTCTTTGGAACTAAAAAAATAGGAGAACCACACATAAAGGAGCTTGGTCTAATGATTCCTTTAACGAGCAACTCTTGAACTTGCTTCTTTATTTTTTCATTCTCAATCACCGATGACATATACATTCCAATGTTTGAAAGAGGAGCATCTTGCTGCAAATATATTTCATGTTCAACCTCCCTTTTAGGAGGAAACCATGTAGGTTCCTGAAACAAATCATCATAATTAGATATGATGTTGATCAACTCTTATTTATGATTTGGATCACAACCTGCTAAAGCATATGTTATATATTATTCTTTCTGTTTCACTATCATGAGAACAAAAAATTTACTTGCACTCACGAGTCTCTTCATTTTCCCTGTACTCACTAAAGAAACATTAATTTTGATGCGATGAGCTTTGACAAGATATTCAACCCCATCCTTGAGAAGGTGATATTTGTTCTCTTCTCGGTAGAATAGAACCTTCCTGTCAAATAGATATGGACTACCCAAGACAATGTCGTAAATGTCAAGAGGCACAACATCTAACTCGACCTCATCAAAGAACTTAGTTGTAATTGAAAACCTGATCTTACATTGTTTTGTTACTTGCAACTTATCATTTCACACACCCAACCCAATGGATATGGATTTTTGTGAGGTGTCATCTTCAATCCCAACTTCTTAACAATTTCTTGAGATCTTAGATTAACTTGAGATTCATTGTCGAATAAAGTATCTACCTTAGTATGCTTGACTATAACTCTGACATGGAAAATCTCATTCCTTTTATTCTGATCAATATCACTTTCTATATTAGCATATTGAACTAAATAATTTGATTTTATAGTTGATATATCTTTTCTTCCTATGGCCATGATCTAAGATTCATCTCTGGAATCTGACCCTGGATCCTGATGGACTAATGCAATAATTTTATGCTTCCCTTTATCCTTGAATTTCTTTGGTCGTAATTATGGATGCAACTTCCAACACTGTGATTCCTCATATCCCTTTCTCTTGCAATGGGAACATGTAGGTATTCCCTCAGCTTGCTTCACTGTGGTTGATTTCTTACTCTTCCATTTACCTTCCGGTTTCTTCTTGAACTTGAATGTCTTCTTATCTTCGCTTGCATGCTTACCCTTGCTAGCCTCTAGATGTGTAGCTTGTATTGACACCTTGTCAATGTTATTAGGGATAAACATTAGAGTAGTGTGACGAAGATATGAATGCATGCCACCAATATACTTCAGAAGAGTTTCATGAGTATACAACGAAATTCCTAATGACAATGCCTTCATTTTGAATTCTTGTGTATATGCATGAATATTATGAACTTTACCCTGTCTTAGATGCTACCACTCGGTCATTTTCATTTACATATGTGTCAGTGGATAGAATTGTTTCCCTATGACCTTATTAAACTTATCCCAGGAAGAGATTACTTTACCTTTTTGAACAAGATCAACTTGCATCTACTCTCCCACCATATTAAGGCAGTACCACTTAGTCAAAGATAAATTAATTGTATCTCTGCAGCCTCATCCATGATCTTTTGAACCCTGCAATATACATTTAATTTCTTAATCCAATTGTCCAATTTCTTAACATTCAATTCTCCATCATAGGTCGGCAACTCGAACTTAACATCCAATTTTAGTAATGGTAGGTTATGCTTAGACTTCTTAGAGGACTTCTTTCGACAAGAAGAATGTTTTCTTGCTTCAGAAAAAATATATGATGATGATGAGGAAGGGGAAGGGAGCTTTGAAGGTCCACTGCCTTCACCTCCTCCTTCTCCTTTTACTAAAGATTCTTCACTTACAGGCCTTTGAATTCTTCGTTCTAACTCATCGACTATTTCTTTTAGTGATTGAAGCATAGCGTTGGTCTCTTCATGACTCATGGATCGATCTTCTTCTTCTCCTTTTTCAGAATCCATCTTTTGTGATCCAAAAAGGATCTAGAGAAGACTAAGGACAACTCAGAACTCACAAAATCAACTCAAGAAGCTCATAATGGCCTTAGCATACAGAGAAAGAGAAAAAAATCATAGTCCTCAAAATTTAGTGAAAGTGGCATCATCGTGAAGAGCGCGTCGCAAGATTTCCAACGACGTAAATGGATCTTCAAACAAAGTTACGGATCGAAAGATATTCGTGGTCAAAGTTTGGTCAACCTAGTTGTTACAGGATAAATCGGTAAATGCGGACATAAACTAATCTCCCTAGATCTAGAACAAAACAGAACAAGACATGATGCTTTCCCTAATTTACAATCATTGATCTAAGTGTCAAAGAAGGAATTGATGACTTACCTTTGAGATTGCTTCCTTGCATCTTTTTTGTTCCCACTTCACTCCAGTGCTTTTGTGAAACCAGATCTGCAATGACACAAACCAACCAAAGTGAAAGAAACTATGATAGATTCAATGAAAACTTAAACATGTGATCAAGGAGTCATGTAATAAAATGAGAATAATTTTATGGGAAAGAAACATGCCACTGTATTGTATTGAATAAAAGTGGAAGATAGAACCGAAATGCCTTGATGTCGCAAGTTCCCTTTTAGTGGTCCTTCATTCCAACACACACATATACTTGTTCCGGAGTTTGCATGAAGGTGATATTCAAAATATTGATGGGTGAATGCAGACCTCAAGCATCAACTAAAATAATATTCTTCACACAATCTCCAACCTATTCTTTCAGCAATCCTTTGCTCAATTTTGCTTAACTGTGCTTAACCTTTTCCATGAGAAGCCCATTATTATATAGAAGAAGCTAAATTGGTTAAAGGGATGAGGATGATCCCACCGAATCAGAGAAGTTAGTAGGATCGTAACCATATGAACTCCACCTCATATTCTAGAAGATTCCCCTTCTAGAAACTTCTTGAACCTCTTTCCTCTTTTGGATTTCAAACTTCGCCACACCCTACCTATATAGCAGCCTGCAGAAATCCCACAGGCTAGCTATAGAGCAACCTGCAGAAATCATGGATTTCCACACTGTACACTATGGGTAGCCTACGACGTCCTTCTAAAAAGTAGTTTTGCAGGGGAGGAAAGCAGTCACTTTTCTCAGGCAAAAGATGATTTTGAGGACCTGATAACATGCTTGTAAAGTCATCATCAGAGTGACCAAAATAATGTGTAACAGAATGCCCCCCAAAGTATGAGGTCGGAACTTGTGAAGAACTAAATACTTTGTAAAATACATGTGTGTGTCAGGAACAAAGAACGCACCAATCAGGAACCTACAAACAAACAAGCATTTGCACAATACGATACCATATCTGAAGTAAGCATTCCCATGTTCAGACTACAAATGATTGAACTCATAAGTGTAATTCATGGCCACTAATAATACATTGTGGATCCATGTCATCAAAATGTTACATAGCCACCAGGAATACATTGTGGATCTATGTATGAGAAAAATTCGGATGCAACCATAGCCACGAGACATACAAAGTGAATCTATGTGTCAATACAAATCATCAATATACCATCACAACCTGGATGATGAATGATGAGATCCAGGGTCTTCAAACCCATCGTCCATAAGTACAAATCTAGCCATGTGATTACAGGTGTCAAAGTCAAACATGGTCAGAAACCGCTTGATTACCGGTCATTAATGAAAATCGTTAACAAGCGCGAGGGAAATCACCATTGATGTCAATGACTCCCAAGGTACTATAGTACAATCCAACGAATGTGAATAAATGAGATGAAGTTGAACATTTGATGGAATCTTTTGATTAGGGACCAATGATGTGAATCCACTATCAAGAGCGAAGAAACCTGCCATTAGGGAATGCAGGTTCTAAGGTACTAAACAATTTCTAAGTCTCATCCCTGGATAATGAGTTGAATTCGAAAGAAAGAGACTCATCACAGGAGGGCCTTGATGTATCCCCCATCAATGACACGAAATAAGTAACATATTTAGGATAGAGTAAAACATGAATATGATTTGAAACTGACACAGGGAAGGCCGACATGGTAGGAATTGACAACTGCAAATGGCCGACTCAAGAGAGGGATTATTCGGACTACTCTTGAACATGTGGATGACAGGACAACAATCTTGGCAACATTAACTCAAAGACGACCCAAGATGTAAACTTGCAGAAAGTCAGACAAGAGACAAATGGATTTCCCAACCGAGATTCAAATGATGAAAAGGGGGTGTCACGTTCAAGAGTGACTAGTATTGCCACTGACACGAATACAGAGACACATTTACTTCCAAAATTTTCCCCTACCATTTATGGCGAGTACCTCTTTATTTTTACACAAGATTGAGAAGGATAACATATGCTTGTAATGTAAGATCATCCTTTGGACGATTCCCTCGGAGTATTTTTAATGAACCCTAAGAAGTAGTGGTCCAGTCCCATGTGGGTCTTTTGATGTTTATTTAACGAGGCCAAACATAGAAAACTCGAGGGTTTTTTATGTTTATAGAGTCTGAAAAACACTTAAAGAGAACTCTCTTAGTTCCTTTTTCGTAAAATAGTTCGACATGATCGAAAAAGTGATAAACTATCGCCCATTGAACGTTTTATTCAAATATTTTTACGAGCATGAACAAAACAAGGTCGCTCAGCATTCTTTTCATTTTTATGGAGTGTGAAAAGAACTTAAATGATACTCCATGTGTGTTGTTTTTCATGTTACCATGACGAGTACGAAAAGACGACAAAAGTATACTCAGTTGTGTTCTCATAAATTTTCGAGCACGAGAACGAACGAAGAGTGAACTCGAGGTTTTACTAAAAAACCCTAAAAAGTATTGATATGCGTAACGAAGAGAAAACAAATTACAGAACAAACATCCATACTCCGTTAATTAGGACCCTAGTCTTCTTCCTGCAAGAAACAAGACACTCACGAGACTATTAGACTTGAGGGTTTATAACAAAATGCATTTATATAATATAAAAGATTATGAAAAAAGGTAAAAAGTGAAATAAATAAGAGTAAGAGCTCTTTTTACCATTTCACTTGCATTTGGTCAAGAACTTGTCTAAAAACCCCTTTCACCCCTTACTTCGATTGTCAATTGCGAGGAGCACATGCGACCATTTGGCGAACGGTCTCCATCAAAATGGTAAGCTCTTCATCCTCTTCCTTTTGAATGGATTGAAATTCGTTTTTAGTGGTTAAAAGATGTTTTTTGGGTGAGTTTTTGGGCCGATGCGCATGCGTTGGGGCTGCCGCAAGTGACTAGTTTCGGACCCTGTGGAAATCAAATATTTCCACATGCACCTAATGGCTCACCTATGGAAATCCCACACTGTAACTGAAGCCCGGTTGTAGCGGCCAAAAACCAAAAAAGAAATGCATGCGTTGGACCAAAAAGAACTCAAAAAATGATGATTAAAGTTGTTAATTGTCTTCTCTCATCTCCATGCAGGTTTTTGATTGCCAAAATGTTCGAGTCGAGAGAACGAGAGCATGAGGATGATGAATTCATGGCTTTGAATGATCTGGGCACCGTCAATGCTCTTTGACAGTGTGGCTTGTTAAAGTTCTTCATGATCTAGGGCATGAGAGCCCAACTAAGACTATTAGAGTACTTGGTCCACATGTGGGACATGAACCAACAAGTGTTTCATGTGGGTGTTCATGTTCTCTCCTTGGACATTGAAGATATTTACTTTTTGAAGAGGCTATCTCATCATGGGGCACATGTGACCCTAACAGGGGGTCAAGGCGGTGGCTTTCCAATGACCAAGTACATCCGTCATCATTTTGAACCTAAGGCGGAGAGGCGCAAAGGTAAAGTGGCCATCAGAGGAGTTTGAGATCTGACTCTCAGAACCATTCTCTTTACTATCGCATGGATGGCAGGAAGTTCTTCATCGCACATGGCCCTCCAGAGTTATTTTCAATATGCCATTGAATGTACAGAACCTCGGGTGTTCAAATGGTGTGACGGTGTGCTCCGCAGTATGAAGACACAACTCACTAAAATCAAGAATGGAGACCTAAAGAAGTTTGGGTATGGGTCCATTTTGTTGTCTTTCTTCTTAGAAAGAGTCCCTCATTTGTGACTGCAGGTAGAATGGGGAATACCAGCCACACGAGAGCCAATAATGAAACGGTGGTGCGACCTTATGGAGCGAATGTTGATTAAGGTTGGTTGTCATTGATGTCAACCATTGAAGAAAGCCCCGTAGCACAAAGGTTTGGGTAATGGACCCAATATTGTTTGATGTAAATATGACTCATTATTGTTTTTTCATGATTGATAAGAAGTAAATATGGATGAACTCGAAAGTGGTCCCCTTATGGTGAAAGCCCTCACGGGAAGACGCTTTGTGGAGTAAGAGAGCCCATGCTTAATTGTGGAATAATGAGATGAAGAAAAGTGAATTTGTCAGGGAAAATATCCTATATGGATAGTGCTTGTCATTTCATTTCGAGTGGTATGTGGAACGTCACATAATTCCTCACGGTTAGAGAGTTATGGCCATGAGAAGTTGGAGACCCCGGGTTTGGGTAATGGACCCAAGTTTGTTTGATGGGTAATGGTATGTGTTATGATATATTTTCAAATAATACTATTCTATATGTATAGTACATGTCATATCATTTCTGGTGGTATGTATAACGTCACATAACTCCTCACGGTTTGAGAGTTATGGCCTTACGAAGTTGGAGGACCCTCATATGTCATCTAGAAGCCCCAAAAGGTCAAA
>JZKD02S1795407.1:289088-303089 GCA_000966675.3 Picea glauca | reverse complement strand
GAATAATGAGATGAAGGAAAGTGAATTTGTCAGGGAAAATATCCTAGATGGATAGTGCTTGTCATGTCATTTCTGGTGGTATGTGGAACGTCACATAATTCCTCACGATTAGAGACTTATGGCCATGAGAATTTGGAGACCCCAGGTTTGGGTAATGGACCCAAGTTTGTTTGATGGGTTGGTATTGGACTAATCGGTAGATGCGGACACTAACAGATCTCCCTAGATCCACCTGGATCTAGAACAAAATAGGACAGGACATGACTCTTTCCCTAAGTTATGACCATTGAACTAGCTAGTAGGAAGGGACAAGTAACATACCTTTGTATCGCTTCCTAGGGTCTCTATTTCTCCCGCTTTTCTTCGGTGCTCTCGTGAGGTCAAGACCAAGACAACACAAACCAAACAAAGTGAAGATAGCAAAACATATTTAACTGTCAACATATGTGTATGATCAAGGAATTACACAATAAAGTGAGAATGACTTTATGGGAAAGGGACATGCCACTATATCATATTAATTGAAAGTAGAAGATTACAACCTAATATCCTTGATGTCGCAAGCTTCCTTTCGATGGCTTTTGGCTCCAACACACACACTTGCTCAATCCTTGCATGAAGAAGATTGAATCCTCTTGATAGACTTGCTAGAGTCTCCAAGCTCCTGTTCAAGCTAAGTCCTTCACACAATTCTTTCACCAATTCTCCAATGAATCTTGCTTAACCTTTTCCATGAGAATTCCATCAATATATAGGAAAGAATGAGATGGTTACTTGGATAAGAATGATCCCACAATATCAGGGAATCTAGTACAAGGATAACCATTCGAATGCCAACCCATTCTTCTAGAAGATTCCCTTCTAGAACCATCGAGAATTCATCTTTTTCCAAGCTTTAGAGCAAGTTCGCACCCTAGCTATGTAGCACAGTGTGAGAAGTTCACACCCTAGCTTAAGGCAGCCTGCGAGAATGGGTCATTCTCGCACCCTGGGATACTAGCAACCTGCGAACCCTCTTCATAAGTAAGTTTTCTGGGAAGAGATGAATGTAACTTTTCTCAGGAGAAAGTTCTTATGAGGATCCTGAGTACACCATCATGATGACCAAAATCATGGGTAACAGAATGCCCCCCAAAGTGTGAGGCCGGAACCAGTGACAACCGAAAGACTTTGTAAACTGCATGTGTGTGTCGAAAACCAGGAGCACACCTAATCGAAAACCTATGAACAACCAAGCATCTGCAGAATATCAAATATACTAATTCTGAGGTAGGCATTCCCATACTTAGATCACAGATGGATGACATTGTAGACATAGGTCATGGCCAACAATCATACACTGTGGATCCATGCCGTCAAAATATAGCATAGCCACTAGGAATACACTGTGGATCTATGCGAGAAAATTCAAATTAAGACGACATAGCCATGAGACATACAAAGTGGATCTATGTGTCGCAAATTATACATACTCCATCGCAACCTGGACAAAGAGATGATATCCAGGGTCTTCAATCTCGTCTCTCAAAAGTATGAATCTAACCATGTGATTACATGTGTTGAAGTCGAACATGGCAGAAACCACTTGATTACCAGTCATTGATGAAACCGTTAACAAGTGCGAGGGAAATCATCTTTAATGTCAATGAATCCCAAGGTACTCTAGTACAATCCATCGAGTGTGAATGAATGAGTTGAAGTCAAACATTTGACGGAATCTTTCAATCAGGGATCAATGATGTAAAACCACTGTCAAAAGCGAGGAACCCTGCCATTGAGGCATGCAGGTTCCAAGGTACCAAAAATTTCTAAGTCTTAGTTCCGGATAATGAGCTGAAGTTGACGGAACAAAACTCGTCACAGGAGGGCCTTGATGTATCCCCCATCAAAGACATGAAATGAGTAATAGATTTTGAAGGTGAAACAGAGTATGATGTAAGTTGGACTGGACACAGGGTAGGTCGACACGAAGAAAATGGACAATTGTAGATGGCCGACTCAATAGAGGTTTCGGATGAACTTCTCTTGAATATATGAATGACATGACCAATGATTTGGTAGCATTGACTCAGAGACGACACAGGGTATGACCTTGTAGCAAATCGAATGAGAGACGAATGGATTTCCCAAACCGGCTTCAAATAATGAATAGGGGTTTCATGTTCAAGAGCGAGGCTTACTCCCAATAAATATGAAGATGAGAATATATCCCTTTCCCAAATTTTCCCCCACCATTTCTGGCGAGTACCTCTTTATTTTTACGCAAGCTTGAAGAGGATAACATATGCTTGTTGATATAAGCTTATCCTTCGGAGTATTTTTAACGAACCCTAGGAAGGAGTGGTTCGGTCCCATTACGGGTTTGTCAATGTTTGTTTAACGAGTCTAGAGATAGAAAACTCGAAGGTTTTTCATGATTATAGAGTCTGGAAAAACACTTAAAAGAGAACTCTCTCAGTTCATTTTTAGTAAAGTAGTCTGATGAGACCGAAAAAGAGATAAACTATTGCCCAACAAATGCTTTCTTCAAATACTTTATCGAGCGTGAAAATAGCAAGGTCGCTCGACTATCTTTTCATGTTTAGAGAGTCTGAAAAGAGCTTAAAGAGGACTCCATGGAAGTTCCTTTTTTGTATAACCTTGTTGAGCCTGAAAAAGTGATAAAAGTATGCTCGATCACGTTCTCATGTATTTTCGAGTGTGAGAACGGACAAAGACCAAGCTCAAGGTTTTATACAAAAACCATTAAAAAAAACAATCAAAACATGTGATGAAGAAGAAAAAATATGTCTGCATCCCTGTACATGAGCATCGAAGTCATTATGCCTGCAAAAGTTACACTCAAAAGGGCATTAGGGATTAGGTTTTAATCAATAAATAATTATAAAATAACATGGTAAAAGTAAATATAAATAAGTAAAACTCTTTTTACCATATCATTTTCACTTTTCCACTATTTGAGCCCAAAAACCCCTCTTTTACCCTTGAAATTCAGCGTCAGATTGCGGGAGTTACGAGCATCCATTCGACGAGCCGTCAGTGACGGTGAGGTAGGCTCTTTGTCCTCTACTCTTTCATGGTTTAAATTTTCATTTTCATTGGTAAAAACACATTTTTTGAGTTTGTTTTGTGAGCCATTCTTGCGCTCATCCATTCTCGCAGGTGGGCTACACGGGACCTGCGAGAATGGGTCATTCTCATAGGTGAGCCCACAGTAGCCTGCGAGAACCTCGCACTGTGTCTCAAGGGCACCTGCAATAACCGCAAAGCATAAAAAAAATTTGAAGTTTTGCTCAATGAAATAAAACCAATTTATGAATAGAGTTATTAATCTCCTTTTTGTGCTTCTTATGTAAGTAATTGGCCATCAAAATGGTTTTGGAATGGAATGAAAGGGAGCACGAAGAAGATAATTCCATTGTCAGAAATCATCTGTCCACCATTGCCTCTTTGAGAAACTATGGTCTTCTGAAGTACTTTCGTATCACGGGCATGAGGGCCCAAATCAGGTTATTAGAGTACCTTGTGCATATGTGGGATCCCGATCAGCAAGTATTCCATGTAGGGGTCCATACACTGTCCTTGGATATTGAGGACATTTACTTCTTGACTGGACTGTCATGGTGTGGGTACCACATGAGCCTGACTGGTAGCAGAGGTGGTGGGTTGCCCATGAGTGAGTATTGTCGCTTACACTGTGTTCCTGAGGCAGAGAGGAAGAAAGTGAAAGTAGTTATTTGGGGAGTGCAGGATTTGACCCTCCGCACTATTTTATTCACCATTGCACGTATGGCTGGGAGCTCCACTCCTCACATGGCGCTCCAGAGTTACTTTCAATATGCCATAGAGTGTACTGAACCTCGGGTTTTTAACTGGGCAGATGCAGTGCTTCATAGCATGAAAAAGCAGTTGACCAAATGCAGACGAGGCAACCTGAAGAAATTTGGGTACGGATCTTTGTTAGTGTCCTTCTTTCTCGAGAGGGTTCCATTACTGAGGCTGCAGGTTGAGTGGAATTTACCGGCTCCCAGGGATCCAAGAATGTTGAGATGGTGTCAGCTCATGGCCCGGCACATAGCTGGACCAATTGTCAAGTATGATGATACCTTCTTCGACTGGTTGCGACCACAGATGTTGATGGTTGACGATTATGCTTATGCCGGGTTAGATTTCTGAGGAGATACAGACTTAGTCCTATCGGAGGATTCTTAGTGGGGGGAACTTGGTAAGAAGTACACATTTTTTCTTTTTAAATGTTTTTGTGAATTTTATTATATGCAAATGTTTTTATATATGTTCGTCCAAAGACTAAATACAAAATTCATTTTTTTGATGACACAGATGTGGGACCTTACCGACCTCCTGGTACTTCTCCCATTGAGTGGCGAGGAGAGGTAGCACTAGTGCCACAATGGGACGTTAAGGATTATCAAGCAGTGGAACAAAACCTAGAGGGTTTAACAACAGATATTCCAGACATGCCTCTTGGAGAGGTTCCACGACGTTATCAGCGTCACACAATAGGAGTGTCAGATTCCATAGGCCGACTACTCCGTAGGGTTTCCCAGGCAGTCATATGTTACCGTGAACATCATCCATGACGTCACTTTGTAGAAGCTATAAGCTTCAGATTTTGAAATTTTGGTCTTCAGACAGAACTTTTTGTAAAAAACTCTTTTGATCGTTATATATACATACGGCTTCTACCGGTTTATCTTGTGTTATGAAAATTGATGTGATTTATAAATGATCCAAATGTCTGTGTAATACATAGTTAGCCAATGCATCAGTTAATGTATTTAGACATATAGGAATATGTTGATATTCAATATAATCAAAATAATGTTCCAAGAGGCAAATTCGCAAATACACCCATAACAAAGTAGAACTTCGAATAGTATAGACATTACTTAACTGTAGTACTACAAGTTGCGAATCGAGTCACACAACCAAATGACGGATTCCAAGCGAGATAGAATCAATCAACAATTCGATAACGGCGCTATACTCTGCAATATTGTTGGTCGCACGCCCGAGACACACACCTCGTAAGGAGACAAGTTTGTTTGTAGGGGCGTAAATTGCCCATGCAGCAAAATCAAGGTTCTGAGTACTACGACTAGCGCCATCAGCGAAGCCAATATAGGGTAGCGAAGACTTCGACATCTGGAAATCAAACACAACGTTACATAAGGGCAGAGACTAGATAACGACAAAAGCAAGCTACAGTAACACACAAGAAGTATGATACAATAAAAATACAAGTACTCGTGCACAGATGATTTTATGCATAGTACTTCTTCAAGTACAACCCATTCCTGGGTTCACTCAAAGGGATACCATCGTAATCTACTAACTCATAAGCTCATTTTTCCAAAACTCGTCGAACGATATAAGGACCTCACCACATGGCTTCGAATTTTCCATCTCCTAGCATATCTCGATCTTGTTCATAGAGGAGAACAAGATCTCCTTCGGAGAAAACACGAGGCCTTACATGTTTGTCATATTGGGCCTTGACACGTTTTTTTTTAGCTTCTATGACTAGGGTAGCATCGCGTCGAGTTTCGTCTAATCGCATAAGATACAATAGACGTTCTTCCTTAGCAGAAGTGTTTGGTCGGAGTTCAACAGCTAGTTTTAAAGAGGGTATCTCGCATTCAATCAGGAGAATGGCTTCCAAACCATAGACTAACTGGAAAGGTGTAAACCCAGTAGCAGACTTGACGGATGTCCAATAAGCCCACAATGTTGAAAACAACATTGTATTCCAACTTGTTTTGTGAATCCCTATCATTCGTCGGAGCATAGTTATGAGAAATTTGTTAATTGCTTCGACCTGGCCGTTAGCTTGTGTGTAATAGGGCGTTGAGTTATCATGGCGAAGATCCAAATTTTCAGTAAATTCGGGCATCATGAAGTTTCTAAAGTGGCTATCATAATCAGTGACGATATCTTGGGGAACACCAAAACGAGCTATGATGTGATTAAAAATGAATAATCTTGTGGTCTTTCCAGTGTTGTCAAATGTCGGCATCGCCTCGGCCCATTTCGTAAATTAATCAACGTCTATAATAATGTATTCATGCCCCTCGGCTGAGTGAGGGTGACATGTCATGAAATCGATGCCCCATTTCGCAAAGGGACCAATGGAGACCACAAGGTGAAGAGGAGCCGGATGTGACCAGATCTTCTGATTATAGGTCTGGCAAGCATGGCATTTTTGAACGGCGATTATGCAGTCGTTAAATAAAGAAGGCCAAAAATACCCTGCTCGTAAGATATTTTGGGCAATAGCATACCCAGACATATGACTACCACATGCTCCAGAATGGCAGTATCCCCGAGGATAATATATTGACGGGCCTGGTAGCGTATTCGACGTCGATCAGTACTAGACAAAGTTGGCCAGAAAGTCTGGGTTTGGAGATATATAATGATATCACCATACCAAAGATCATCAATGCTGATAAGGAAAAGAGATTCATCGGGTAATGAATCAGCTGCTACATTTTCCGTTTCAGAATAGGGAAAGTCGCAGATCAACTCAGCAAATAGTAAGGACTTCTTGGACTTGGCGCGTTCGAATTCCAAGTCAAACTCCTAGAGTATCACAATCCATTTGGAGTATTTTCCCCCTAGCAATTGACGTGTAAGAATGTGTTGCATAGGGTTGCAGTGAGAAATCACTGTAGTCTTGCACGAGAAGATATAGTGCTGGAAGCGTTGGATGGCTTGGACGGCAGCCAAGGCCAGTTTTTCGACATGTAAATACTATTTTTCGGTAGGCGTTAGACTTCGACTCAAGTAGTAAATAGCATGTTCGTCGTTAGCATCATCCTCTTGGATGAGAACCATACCAATGGTGTAATCCGAGGCAGCAAGGTAGAGGAAATAATTGTGACTGTAATCCGGAGGAAAAATAAGTGGAGCACGCGTTAGGGACAATTTCAAAGCTTCGAAAGCATTGTTGGCGATGGTAGCCCATATGAACTCAGACCCCTTTTTTAGTAGCCGCATAAATCCACGAGTTATCTCGGCATAATTTGGGATAAAATGATGAAGAAAGTTTGCTTTCCCCTACAAACTTTGTAACTGACGAAGAGTAGAAGGAGGAGGGAGATTAAGGATCGCCTATACCTTTAAAGGATCCACCCGGATCCCTTGACGCGAAACGATAAAACCTAGAATTCGGTCGTATTCCACGCAGAAAATGCATTTATGAGGATTCAAACGTATACGGTAGAACCAACAGCAGACGAAAATGGCTCGGAGGTGGGTTGGATGATCGACTCAACACATTGAGTGAGTGGTTAAATCGTCCAGATATGGTTGGACGATGTGCTTGATATCATGGAAAGCATAAGACATAGCACGTTGAAAAGTTGCACCAACATTCTTGAGACCAAAAGGGAGTTTCTGATAGGCAAAAGTACCCCAAGGACAAATAAAAGCAGTCTTATGTTGATCCTCGGGAACAATGTTGATTTGATTATACCCAGAGAAACCATCCATCAGAGAGAAGATTTCACTTCCGGCGCAATCGTCGACAATCTGATCGACGAAAGGGGTAGGAAAGTTGTCTTTGGGACAAGATTTGTTAATATCCCTATAATCAATGCATACATGAATTGTGCCTTGTTTCTTGTCGATCGGGACAAGATTGGAAACCCAGTCTGTGAGAGCCACTGGATAAATAAAGCCTGCTTTAAGAAGTTTCTCGACTTTGAGTTTGATAGGAGCCACTTTACGTGGGTGAACTGGACGAAGGTGTTTCCGGACGAGTTTAGCGTCGAGGTATGTCTTAATCTCATGTATCACAATCTCAGGTTCGATACCCGGCATTTCTTCATAGCTCCAGGCGAATATGTCACGAAACTCTTTGAAAAGGGATGTGTAGATGACGATTTCGTCAGAAGAACACGAAGCTCCGATATGGACATTTTCGACAATTCCAGGTTTGATGAATATGTCGAGGGGAATAGTGGGTGAGATATTGCTTAAGTTCCCTTCAGAAAACACATCATCTGTGGACGCGGGAATAGTTGAGATGACGACAACGGTCGACGAGGTCGAGATCCGTTGATAGTTCTCAATGGTATGTTGCCGGATGGAACGATGATGTCCATCATTCCAAGGGGAGTCTTCCATGATAGACATGATCATCTCATCTATGGGAAAAATGACACGGAAAGGATCTGGAGATAACTCACCAACAGAGGGGATAGAAGGGGTTGTTGATTGAATGGCCTGATAGGCGGATTCGACCAGACTTAATGGCATTCTGTCGCCATAACGAAGATAATCTCCAGGGTCATGTACTATCCATGGGTCGTGAGACGCAGGAAGTTTGTGAATCGAGGTGGAGATCATGTTGATTGAAGCAACAAATGAGCGTGGAACATCGGGTAGTGGAATGGGGAAAGTACCCATTAATGAAGAGTCTTTGAGAAGGCCCACACCAACGTTCTCATAACCCAGTGGAGTTTTAGCGATGAACGGTACATTGCCAGTACGGGTATCAGAATTAAATAAGGTGAGTTGGTCGACGGTGATGACCTTTCCTTGATGTGGGAAACGTGCCACACGGAAAAAGGTCGACACAACTGCGCGCATGGAATCAATCCAGCTGCGGCCAAGCATAAGATTGTAATCAAGGGGAGCGTCAAAGACTTCCACTTCGACTTGGACCGTTTTGCCTTATAACGTGATAGGCAACGAAGGAAGGACACTGTAGGGCTTAAAAATGGAGCCATTGAAGGCTTTAAGAGTGTTCTGGGATTCATTCAAAGGGGGAGAGCCAATGGCTTTCCAGCAAGCAAGAGACATGACACATGTCGAGGCACCCTCATCGATAACGGTTCGGCAAATGTTTTTGTCAGAGACAATCAATTGGATCTGGAATGCGAGTTGAGGGGGTAACCTTGGAATGTGATCTTCCAAGTCAAAATTTATTAAATTCATATTTGTCGGATCAATTCCACCGATAACTTTCAACAGTGCCTTCCGTTGCGTAGGACAACTTTGAAGGACTTCGAGGGCTGACATCGCAGAAGGTGCTTAGGCCAGATCTTCAACAATGTTGTAGTTCTGGGCAGCACGAGCATGAGGATTGAAAGTCGATTTCTGAATGACGCCCTTTGGAGGGGGTCGAAGAACTGTGTCGAGGCTCGATCGTTCGAGATGAAGAGGACCGTTTGTAGGTGGAGTCACGGGAGACGGTTGTACCAAGGAAAGAGGTAGATCATCAACCTTCTCTTTAGAGGGAGAATAATATTTGGCTCGAGTAGTGAGTGCAACGTCGCTCTGCTTTGAATCGTCAGTACACATCAATACATAGGATGTAGTAGAAGATGAGGGTTGGTCATGAATGACCAACTGAGCATGTTGTTGAGACGGGAAGGGTTGTGACAAAACGGCCAGAGCAGGTGATTTTGGAGCCCCTTGAAGGAACTTAGTGACCTCGGCGCATCGTGGAAAATCCTTTGTGTAGTGATCATCACCACAGATAAGATAAGGGTATCGAGGTTTGCGCTTATCCCGATCGTCAACAGGTGTAGTTTTGGTTCACTCTGCTTGAGAAGTATTTTTGTCCTCCTTATTCTTACCCCTTCCCTTTTTGGATTTGTTTTTATCGGCTGGGGTATATTGAACTGCATTTACCTCAGAAGTCTTGTCGGTGGGAGGGGCAAGAGACGGAGAATTTTGAACATTAGAAGCAGGTTTGGGGTTGGTGCTTGAGGTGGAATGTGGTTGGGCCTGGAAAGTGCCAATCACACCGTCAGCTACATGCGAAGCAGCTAGAGTAGTTGAAGTGGCGGAAGTGGAAGGACAAGGTAAGTCAGGTAGTAAGTCGTAAAGGGTACCCGTTTGTGAATAAACGAGGTCAAGGTATTGAGCACGACTTACGGCCTGCTCTTCCATGACGAATCCACCCATGGTGATGTCACGACCAATGTTGTTCACAAATGATTTGGTGAACCACTATGCTAGCAAATGATCGGGGAGCTCGAGATTAATGAGACGTCGTTGTCGTCGCCACTCATGAATGTGATCGGATATATGAGTGGATTTGTTCTATTTAAAAGAACTGAAAATCTCGGTCCTCGTTTCATAACGGATTGGTAATTGGTAGTGTATGAGGAAATCCATAGCTAGGGTGTTGAAGTCAGTGAAGAAACCCCGTGGTAATTCAATATACCACTTTGCAGCAGAACCTGTGAGGGTTCATTGAAAAAGACATAAACGAATAGAGTCATCCATCAATGATTTGGATGAACACCATAGGTGAAAAGTCATGACATGGTTGTTCGGGTACTCTCCCACTTTGTCTTCTTATTTAGGGATGTCTGATGGTAGTTTGGCGGGTATAGCAGGCCATTGGGGAGAGTGACAAATTGGATCATTTAAAATCCTTGACAAATCCAGAAGGTCCAAAGTGGCAAAAAAGGGTAATTGTCGATTCACCTGCGGGTACTGGTGGGTTTGGGGAGGAAGCCCTGTTGGAAAACCAGTAGGACCATAAACAGTCTGCATATAATGTGAATACCTAGGCAGATTCGGTGGTGGTTGGAGAGGATAGTAGCTCATGGGATTGTACCCTGGAATAGGGACGGGAGTTTGAGCATTCGACCCCCAAATGGGATTGAATGTACCCGTATATGGTTGGCCTATACTAAGGGGTATCACAGATGCAGCTGGAAATTGCTTCCCCCCAGTCGATTGAGGAGGATGTTGTATCAATTGATTCCAATATTGGGCCAAGGACGAAGGTATGTTTTGTCCATAAGGTGGGGTCGGTCCTCCCATCAAAGGTGGTGTTCCAATTGGGGGTTGTGTTCCAATTGAGATTTGCGTTCCAATTGGAATTTTCCCGCTAAGAGGGGGTTGAGTCATACCACCTTGGTGAAATTGTCCACCGACAGGAATCTGGTAAGTTGGTGTGAATGACGGAATAGTGCCACTAGGATTAAGACTGCCAGTAGAAGACGAGGAAGGTCCTCCAAAAGGAAATTGAGGGAGTGTCGCAATAAAACCGGGAAGAGAGTGCCCAGAAGAAGAAGGACCACCAGGAGAGTCAGATGGGGTTTGCGTAGGAGTGGGAATGGAAGCATTCAACGCACGGTATCCAGGTGGTAGTATCGGGGTGACGCTGGGCATTTGCGGTGTGTTGATGGGAGTGAGACTAACCGTGGTAAACCCATTGTGAACACTCATAGTATCTGTATGATGGGCCATTTCCATAAGGATGGTCAAGATGTGGTCAGATTGCAGGGCGTCGAGACCAAGAAATTGATAGGCGGTAGTAAACAGTACTATCTCTGGACTAGAGATTTCAGAAATCATAGGTGGGGTGATTTCGGAAATCACAAGTGAGCCTGGACCAAAAAGGTCCCGTCGAAAAATGCTCGTAGACCAAAAAATATCTTGGCCTTCAATGCCTGGAAAGGGTCCAACCGGTGATCTAGAAGAGGTAACAACTAAGTCTCCGAAAGAATTCAGTCGCATAAATGTTCGCTCAGAATCAGGGTGAAGTCGAAAGTCCTCTCGAGTATTGGTAATTTGGAAATTTTCTAGAGAGTCATTTCGTTCCACTTGTGGCGTGGTGACAACTGGGACTTCACTTTGCTGAGGAGAGCCCTCAGGTGAACTCGTAGGCAAGGGTTGAGAACCTTCCATATGCTCTGGAGATAAACCCTACATTCTACGTGAACGACGTGGAGGAGCTATTGTAAACGAGTGACAAACTTCACGAAGAAAATTGTATGGTCAACTTTGGTAAACAAACAACACGCACTAGTAAACAAAATCTAGGAAGCGACACCAAACAAACAAGACCTTCTAATTCTGAAGTCACTAGTTGGTGATGAAATCCAACGTCACGAAAACGAGACGAGAAGGGGCTGGGCTAAGGTGGAAAATTTACGCTGACGACCTGCTTAACAGACTTACACCCTGGTGCAAGCTCCCACACATAATCGTGGGTATACCCTCCAAGGAGCCCGAGTGAGTTTGGCCAACATTGATTCCAGGTACCATGAAGAATTTCCCCTTCACGGTCACCTCGTGTAAGAACCTAGAAAGATAGGCCACTAAGGTTACCACTGACAACAATAAAGCCTGGGGGGACAGTCGACAGTCCGATCCACACGCAAGGGCAGGGTATCTAGCCCGAAATCAACTCAAAAGGCTTCCACTCATCATTGTGGGTATACCTCCAAGTGATCCCCATAATATGTGCAATCTCTACACCGATATCAACAAAGCAGGGTGAGTAACTCTGTCAATATCAATGCGACCTCGTGTTTGACCCTTGTGTGAGAATGGCTTCCCAGGACAAGATGTTGCAAATGGAATTTAACACTCCTTAACACAAGATGCTATTGTGTGTTTTGTGCTTTGGAGAGTGTATCTCTCTTCCTATTCCAAAGTTCTATCCTAGCTAAATGTTGGTGCAATAGAGCCCTAGAAAAGAGTTACTACTTAAATTTTACAATTGCGCAGTGTTATTAAGAGTTGTTGTTACTCAAAGGAAACGGAGATGAAACTGATGTTGTATGAGACTCTGACCCAACGATGCATGGATGAGAATGAAATATATCAATTTTCATTCAATGAATCCTATGTATGGGAGGGAGAGAGAAGTTTTCCAAATCAAACTTGAACTACAAGACACAATTTCCTTTAAAATGCAATTGCAACGAATCACACAAAAATAACAATTCTCTATCATTTCTTTTTCAATAATTTCAACAATTGATTTTCAATACTTTCGAAAACGAAAAATGCTTTTGAAAGAAAAACGTTGTTCACTTTTCAAAAAGGACCTACACCATGATGGTGAGAGTTCAGAAAACCAAAAACTAATGAACAAGCAATAGATAAAAACCCAAACCAATCTTTCAATGGAAACAAAAATAACAAGCAAACCAAACTAGTCTTTTCAATTGCATAAGAAAAGTGATCTTTCAAAGAATAAGCAAATGATAAATACAAAGAAACTCAACTTTCAACCGATCGTCGGTCCTTAACCAAACAAGCACACTTAGATTTGAAATCAGAGAGTATATCTTTTCCGACAAAAGTCAAGAAATGAAAGTCAAGAAAAATGTGACAGGAATAGCCTTGATTTCCTAAGACTGTTCGTGTACATAAATGAAGACAACAGAAACATCAACCAATGGTCCAAGAAACTCTTTTTAAGCACCTATACTGTTCTAAGAAATTGAAGATGCAAAAACTCAAATCCAAAATTTTGAAAAAGAGGGTTCGCAGGCTAGCAGTATTACACAGTGCGAGAATAGGTGATTCTCGCAGGTGAGCTTCGAGCAGAGTGAGAGAACCTCGCACTGAACCTAAAAGCAGGGTGCGAACTCAATAGATTCTTGTAGGCCACTGTGGAGTGCAGTGTGAATGTAGGGGCCGAATAGATTTAACGTCAAATAATTACATAAATTGTAACAATATTGATTTCAGAAAATTCATTAATTTCTTTTAATTGAGCAAAACAGTAAAATTCAAATATTCCTTTAATTGAGCACATTCGCATATAAATTTATCAACAATAATAAAATTTTATAGCAAAATAAAACAAATACACAATTTAAATTACTTGGGTCTGATGCTAATTCGCCTTGCTGCCTTGTTGTTGCCTTCCTGCTGCCTGATGCATTGACCAACACTGCCCAAACCTACTATCCTCCCTGCCAACTAGGACAACTACCTAGCTCCAGGATATCATATGGATATCCTGGCCCCCGTGCCCAAAAATTCCAGCAAACCGGTGCCTGTACTGATCCAATCCGACTCCAAAACTCAACTCCCCCTCTCTGCAAATATAGGAGAGCCCCATCCAACAATCCCCCATCTCCCGTAGAATGATAATGCCCTTCGTAAACCTCCTCTACCTCCATATCCTTCCTTCACCGCCTCATGCATTTACTTCCTTACCTACTCCTAGTTAATGCCCCTTATCCTTTCCTTTATTATTTTATCCTCTCG
>JZKD02S1795407.1:225100-262092 GCA_000966675.3 Picea glauca | reverse complement strand
TGCTTCTCTTGATAGACATATTTAGTATAAATAAGGGTCGAGGGTATGAAAACCCTATCTTGGAGATTATTGTAACAGAGCGCTGCTCGACTGGAGGTTTCCCCCTCGAAGAGGCCCGTGAACATTGCTTTTTGAATCAAAGTGTTATTTATGTTGTTGTTCTTATATCATTTCTATGTTATTGTGGAGATTATGTTGGTTATATTATTGTTATTCTGGCATTTCTAGCATTTTATTTATGTTCTGCATAACTTTTTATATCTGGTATATTACACATACCACATACTGGTACTTGCTGCCAACAGACCTGTTCAGTATCCCGGTGAGTTAGTCTCTTAAACCCTTTTTCCATTAGAGGCTTCTTGTCCATAGTCACCTATTTCGATTTTTATTAAAGAGTGCTTTTGCATGGTGACAGGGGAGGCTCGTTTGAAAACCTTTTTACAGGTTGGGATGGTATTGGGTTGGAAGGTATATTCTCTTATTTGGATGTCTTTAAAGATTTATTTGAAGGAAAAATAAACTTTTGTATTGCACATTGGATCCAGATGTATAATTTTGTCTGAGTTTGTCCATAAGAGAATGACCTAAAGTTACCTTAGGGTACTAATACATCCTCTTCCATAAAAAAATTCCTAGTGTGCCCTTGACAGAGAGTGTTCATATACTCATATGTTACTCTTTAGAAAAGATAATCCAATGAATACTATTGAAGTCTAGTTAGGGTGAGATAGTTACTTGTAGGCTAATATAGTTTTTATCCCTTTAATCATGCTAAAATACTGGATAAAGACAACCTCTAGACTTTGAAGCAGATTAAGCATGGTTCTTTTAACAATCATAGGTAAATATTATGTCTTCTTTTTCAAGCAACAGAACCGAAAGAAATTAAAAATTCTTCCTTTTAGCAACAAAACCAAAAGAAATTAAAGATACTTCCCTTTAGTCAGCAATAGAACCAAAAGAAATCATTGCTTCATAAGGGCTGCCATTTGATGTTGCATTCAGCTTCTTGGTTCCAGATTAAGTGGTTGTTGCATGGCTCCATACTTCATATTAATTGACATAATATTTTGAAATATGCGTAGCATTCCTTGTCAATTAGGTTATGTGTCCTGGTAGTACCGTATAAGGACAGACTTCTAGTACCGGACTAGCACAGGATTGTTGGTACCAGACCAGAACAGGATTTCTGGTACCAGAGAAGAATAGAGTATTGTTGATGCCTACAAACTAATGTTTATCAAGTTCTTGAAGGATCAAATAAATTATAGAAATCTACCCTCAAAGATAAAATGCGAAAGTAAAACAAAAGGAGGTAAGAATCCCTTGTTACCTTCAGCTTATTAACAAAACACAATCCACACCTATGTATAAAAGTTTAAAAATAAACCAATCAATCAATTTGGATCAGTAGGAAGGTCTCCTTCCTTACTGATCACCTGCATATCTGAATTATGTAGTATACGAGTAAAAAATTCATCTTTTGATAGGGGTTTGTTATAAATTATCAACCGGTGACCATTCACAAGTAGTGGTGTATGTTGTTTGTCAATTGTCTTTATCCTGATTGAACCATTATCATAGACAGTGTCAATTTCGTAAGGTCCCATCCAATGAGTAGTTAACTTACCTTTCAAGTTCTTGAATTTGTTGTCATACAACAGGGCCCAATCTCCTTGTTCAAAAATTTTCTTTTTCAGATACTTGTCATGCCATTTCTTTCTCTGCTCTTGAATGAGGGTGGTTCTTTGAAGTGCTTCCTGCCTGATTTCGTCCAACTCATTAAGATGCAAGAGTATTTGTTGTTGGGCTTCATCCAAATTCATGCCAACTTGTACTGCAGTCCTGAAGGTTTTGATTTGGAATTCTATGGGGAGAAGTACATGCTTCCCATACACCAACTCGTAGGGTGTATGTCATGTTGTATTCCTCCAGGTGATTCTATAAGCCCATAAGGCTTCTAGTAATATGTCATCCCAGTCCTTGTGGTGTAGTTGTATTGTTTTGGTAAGAATGGACTCGATAACTTTGTTGGTAGATTCTACTTGTCCATTTGCCTGTGGATGGTAGGGTGTAGATTTCCTGTGTTTAATTTGGTACTGTTCTGTAACAGCTTTGACTAGATTAGAGGTAAATTGAGTTCCCTGACCAGTCACAATTTCTCGAGGTACACCAAATCTAGTAAAGATGTCATTAAAAAGGAAATCTACCACTGATTGTTCACTTGCAGTTGGTAAAGCTTTTTCTTCAACCCACTTAATCACATAGTCAGTACATACAAGTATGTACTTTTTCTTTTTAGATGCAGGGTTAATGGGCCCTACAAAATCTAATGCCCATTTCTCGAAAGGCTCAATGACTACTTGGGCTTGAAGTGGCATTTGGTCTCGTGTAGTAGGCTTACCCATTCATTGTCATTCATCACAATTGAATACATAGGTTTTAGCATCTTTGAAAATATGAGGCCAATAATAACCAGATTGTAGAACTTTATAAGCAGTCCTTTTGTCTGCGAAGTGTCCTCCACAAGGGCCATCATGGCAGGCTTGCAAAATATCATGAATTTCATCTTCCCTTACACATCTCCTGATTATGAAATCTGGTCTTGTTTTGTAGAGACAATCATCGTGCCACATGTAGCTTGCACTTAGCTGAATTACTTTCTGTTTTTCTCTAGGAGACAATTTCTAAGGCATCTTCCCTATCACAAGATAGTTAGCTACATTTGCATACCAAGGAGTGAATGTAGAAATAGCAAACAAATTTTCATCAGGAAAGTTATCTTCTACTGGTGCGTTATCTCCCAGATGAATCATTCTAGATAAGAAATCAGCCAGAAGATTATCCTTACCGGGTTTATCAATAATGTTGATATTGAACTCTTGTAATAATAACAACCATCTTGTAACTCTAGGTTTTTTTACAGGTTTTTTCATTAATAATTTGATGGTTGAATGATCAGTGTGTACAAAAGCTTGATATCCTATAATATAGTGTCTAAATTTATTGATAGCATGGACCACAGCTAGTAATTCTTTTTCTGTGATCGTATAATTAATTTCAGCTTGAGATAGATTTTTATTGACAAAGTAAATAGCATAAGGCATTTGATTTTCCCTTTGTCCAAGAACTGCCTCAAGGGCTATGTCTGAGGCATCGGTACAGATATGAAAAGGAAGGGACCAATTTGGTCCTCTTAATACAGGGGTAGTTGACAATTTTTGTTTTAGAATCTCAAAAGATATTTGGCATTCATCACCCCACTTAAATTTGGCTTCTTTAGATAATAACTTGAATAAAGGGATAGCTGGGCTTGTAAAATTCAGAATGAATCTTCTATAGTAGCCAGCATGCCCTAAAAAGCTACGAACTTAGTTTTGTGAGGAGGGTATTATGATTTGTGTGATAATATGAATCTTTGTCGGATCAACTCTCATTCCATAACCAAAGATGTGATGTCCCAAAACAATACCTTCAGTGAGCATCATCTTTGACTTTTCATTACTTAGGGAAAGATTAGTTTCCTTACACCTAATCAAGACTTTTTCTAGACTGGTCAAAGCTTCCTGGAAGTCTTTTCCATGGACTGTAAAGTCATCCATGTAGACTTCCACGCAATCATTGGTCAAATCAGAGAAAATGGCTAGGACAACCCTTTAAAAAGTGGTTGGTGCATTGCAAAGTCCAAAAGGAAGAACCCTATAAGCATAGGTTCCCCATGGGCAGGTGAAGTGGTCTTCTCCTGGTCTTCGGGTGCTATTTCTATTTGGTTATAACCACTAAACCCATCTAGGAACGAAAAATACTTCTTTCTAGACAAGGTATCCAACACCTGATCAATAAATGGTAAGGGAAAATAATCCCTATGGTGGCTTTGTTCAACTCCCTAAAGTCTACACATATTCTCCACTTTCCATTTTTCTTGGGAACTATGACAAGTGGAGACACCCATTGACAATTTGAAATGGGGTATATGAGATTGGCTTGAAGGAGTTTTTTCAATTCCTCTTTTACAATATCTTTAAGGGTTGGATTCATCCTTCGCTGAGGCTGTCTAAATGGTCTGATTTGGTCATTAGTGTAGATATGATGTCTGCATGTGTCAGGGTGAATGCCTTTCATGCCTTCATAATCCCATGCAAAGGCATCAAATTGTCTTTGGAGCATTTCAATTACTTGTGTCTTTTGTTCTGGTTCCAAGCTAGAGTTGATATACAAAGGTTTTCTTGGGCTAATCTCAACAAGTTCAGTACTTTCTTCCTTCTCTGAGGGAGCTGGTGATAAAGTATATAATTGAGTGATATAGAGGTGCCAAGTTTATTGAAATTTGGAACTGAAAATGTGTGACAACTCTGCAAAAGACCTCGGATATTCAATACAATTTTTATCAGCCAAAAATAAACTTAAGACTTGTTCATCTGATTGTTCTTGCATTCCTCTTACATGTTCAAGTGTTAACAGGGGTCTAATGCAATCTTCTTCTCCATAATGGTTTTCTAACCAAACAGGTATCTCTTGTGTTGGTTGGGCAGGAGGAAAGAGGACAAGCTTTTAGCTATGTGTGTCATTGGATATAGTCATCTCACCAGACTGACAACTGATAAAGGCATCTGTTGTGGCTAGCCAAGGATGGCCAAGAACCAGAGGGTGTCCTGGTTTGGATGATGATTTAAAATAGATGACTAAAAAGTCTATTGGATATTCCCAAGAAGCTAGAGTGACTGTGACATCATCTAGACTTCTGGTAGGGCTAATGACTGACTTATCTGCCAACTCTATCATGGTTTGGGTTGGTCTTAACTGGTTGATTTGGAGCTTTTTCATAGTGTCAAAAGGCATTACATTAATTGTTGCACCCAAATCAATAAGTGTGTTTGGTAAAGAAATACCATTAATTTCAATAGTGACTACTGGGTTCCTAGGGTCATTATATTTGTATGGCATTTCAGAAATAAATTCAGATAATTGCCCCACCACCTGAACAAGGGGAGGTTCCTTCTTCTTCCTTCCTGGTTTCTTAAGGCAAAGATCCCTTATGATTTTGGCATATATGGGGATATCCTTAATGGCTTGCAGCAGAGGTATTTTTATACATACATTTCGTAATTCATCCTCTATATCTTTGTGCAAGGGTGGGTCAGGTTTCTTCACTAATAGTCTTTCGGGGTAGGGTGGAAGATTAACTTATTGAGGTACTCGTACAGACTGAGAAGTGATTGGAATATGAGGGGAAGTCTCTTCTTCTACAGGGGTGGTTTGATTGTTTTCTTCCTCAGAATGATTATCATTTTCTTCCTGAATTGTTACTGCAAGATTTGATTGATTTACAGCTTTCCCTGATCGTAGTTTAATTTCATAAGTGGGAAAGGTTTGAACTTATGTATTCTGCACAAGGTGGGTGGGTCGATTATTGGGGTTAGGGATTGGCTGGGCAGGGATTTTTGTTGGTCTCGGAGGGTTGTGGGCAGCTTGGTTTTGTGGTTGTTGATCGGCATTTATAGGTACTTGTTGTTGTTGGTTAGGGTTCAAGGGGGTTGTAAATTGATGTTGTATAGGAGGTGGGAGTAAAGCTTGCATCTGTGGTGGGTTAAATCCAGGTAGTAATTGGGAAATGTTTGCAGGATACTGTGGATATGTAGGGTAAGAGGGATTCCCATACACAGGCCCCCTCCAACCCTGTTGTCAAGGTTGAGTTTGAGCTTGTTGAGGTGTCCATTGTGGATAGGTCATTGGGGGAGGACCCCATTGTTGTTGTTGATATTGTGCATTAGAGTCATAAAATGCATTGGGGTTTTGTGCTCTCCAGGGTCTTTTGGAAGGGTATGATTGTTCTTGTGAGACTCCTCCTCCCCTATACATGGCTTGTAGTTCAAGCAAAGTTGGACACTCAGATGTGGGGTGCTCTAGTGTACACAGGCCACAGATTTCTATGACATTTAATGGACATTCTTTCTCACCATGCTTCTTTCGGCATCTAGGACAGAARATTGCTAAAACAATCTCTTCTTCTTGTTTCTTTTTYARTTTTAGGGTATCTAACTRGTTACTRATTGTGCTCAAGATGTTTGTTTTAAAGTTCTMTAATAAGTTTCCTAACTCAATTCTGGTGACAGTTCCTRAGCTTTGTCTTGTRTTTCTGCTAAAAGAATCTCTTGGTGCTTTGYCTGTTTTAGCTTGTCCTCTTRAGTATCTTCTAYAGTAATYTGCAATYTCTRCAAAAGGMTTTTGGTGCACATCTYHTGAACTTAACAAATTTAAAACTTCTATGCARTCATCTCTAATACCCTTCAAAAATAYRGTTCTTACTACARCTGGGTCYGTGGTGAATAATTTTGATTTCTGGTAGTTGTATAAGAACCTTTCTAAGTAGTCTTCAGGGCTTTCATCTTCTGTTTGCTGCATTTTAAAAATGTCATTTTTAGCATTATCCTTACAATAGTCTTGGTATTTTTGTAAAAATGTGTCTTTCATCTTATCCCAAGAGAGGATTGTATTTTCTCTTAAGCTCATGAACCATCTTAAGGTTGAATCTTTAATTGTAGCAGGAAACAGCTTAATTTTTTGGGCATCGTCTAAGTAGTTATAGCTTCTACATAATATGTCAAACTTGAATAAAAATAAATCTCGATCTTCAGTTGACATACCTCTAAAAGTGGGTAACGATGATAGTGGGATATTCTTCATGTTGATGTTTCTGGAAATATCCAAGATTGGAAACCCAAAGGTCTCAGTCTCAGTGGTTGCATTTCCTTCTTCTTCTGCCATTCCACTGATAGATGGTTTAGAAACTGGATTTTGTGTGTCTCCTAAACGTTCAACAAATTCACATTCTAGCCGCCCCAATGTTGATTCTTCCATTTTAGGTTCTTCTTCTGGAGCCTCGTTGGCTCCCCTTGAACTTTCTCCTGGTGGAATTTTTCCTGCACCAGTGTTAGTTGGATTAGTGGGGGGGGTTGTTTTTGAATCTTTAGAGCTTACAAATCTACCCTTATTATCTCTATATCTATGCATAAAATGGAAATTTGATTCTTAACTGAATTGAAATCCTAATTCTATCTAGAAGGTAAGAAGGAAACCCAGCTTCGGAGAACCCCACTCTAGTGGTCGCGTGGCTCTTCACTCACGTCTTAAATGTTTTATCCTCCTCCCTCGAGCAGCCTTTAAAATCATTCAAAAACTATGCAAACAATCTAAGCTAAAAATCACTTCCTACCGTTTGCAACTCCCCGACAACGGCGCAAAAATGTTGTGCTACTTATATGTTTAGTATAATGCACTCATTAATTATCAATCTAGGATTCGTAATCAACAGAGTTTCAAGACACCAGTAAGAAAGGTAATTCTAATGTCATGAGTATAGAACTATTCTAGATTATGCATGCTGAAAACAAACTAGCAAATCAAAACACACTTTGGTTGTCTTTCACAGAGAGGTTATCTACTCCATTATGGCACATGCAAGTATGAGATGGAGTTCTTTGAAAGATCAACTCTGTTATCTGACCCAAAAAACTAACTATGCAAAGACACTTCTGAAAGGGAAATCACACATCAATCATCAAGACATAGCATGGGTAGTTCAATAGTCAATATACTAAGTATGTTGTGGTTCACAATGTGTTGTTGTAAACTTCACTAGTTCTCCTTCAAATATGTCTGACTACTACTGCCAACATTTATGTCCATGAAACAAAATCAAATTCATAAAAACAGAAACATAACATATGCAAAACAGAGTAAGTAAAGATCTCCAAACAATCGTATAATCGAAATCCTAGTCTAAACTATATTGTTATCATCTGAAAGAATTAAGATTCAACTAATCTAACATATATACTATTGAAATCAAATACTAACACTAATCTATAAGGATGCTAACCTTTGTTGGGCGGTGGGCCCTTTCTGCTTCAACAGGTCAGCGACTGGAGTCTACAGTAAGCTTTCTTTCAATCCACACATTCCTCTTACTTAAATTTCAAAACATAGAATTAAACTATGCTAACAACTCAACTCACATTCATTCATAAATGATCAAGACCTGGAAATAAATGACATCCTTCTATTAAAATTCAACTCAGAATGTGTTCTACAATATGTAACGTTGCTTCACATGCTGGATTATACTAACTCTCTACTACTTCCACCATCCTTGCCATGACTATTTAAACAGTCTTAGTCGTGAAACACAAGGAGGTGAAATCTTTAGCAAATCAGTCAATAGTCAAATTTATATATTTGGTAACATATTTTAAGCTTCATCCTCATGACACGAAGTGTATAAGGATGAAACAATAAACAAACAAGCATATCATAACCTTGCTAGAGCTTTAATGATTGAGCAAACATCCAACAATTATCTTTGGTATGATCTGGGGCTAAACTTGGTATATTTTGCTTCCTATGTTGGTACCGGATCGTGACAGGTGAGATTTGGTAAATAGTACCAGATCTAAACAATGCACAAGTGGTTGGTACCGGATCGCGACAGTCTGCGGCCGTTGGTACCGGATCACGACAGTGGATGGTTCGGTATCGGATCTGAATGGAAGGTGCGCTTGGTACCGGATTCAGACAATGGCAATCTGGTGCATAAGTACCAAATGGTTGAGATGGTACAGAAAGGCTAGACTCATCTAGAGGTCAAAGGTTACACATGGAAAATTAAAATATTAGTACATGAAACATTTAGTCTCCTAGCTCAATAAACCACAAAAATGCATGAATTAATTATACTTTACCTTATGACCTCATCAATGGCTAATGGTAGTGTTCTTTGTCATTTATCCAAGCTTAGGTAAGCCAAAAAGGTATATATGATGAGTATAATAGGGTAGTGGGGATGTCAATTTAGAGGCTCAACAAGGATCATTCAAGATTCTAGACAAATCAGGTAGATCCAAAGTGGCTAAAAAGGGTAATTGTTTATTCACAGGAGGATACTGGTGAATTTGGGGAGGGAGTCTCGTCAATATACTAGTAGGACCATAAGCAGTATGCATGTGAGGTGAAGGTCCTAACATATTCAGACGTGTGTGTGGAGGCATGTAGCCTGTTGTTCTTGAGTTTAAGGCTATAAAACATATCGTCAAGGCATCCGAAAATAATTTAAAGGAAAGATTTGGAATTAAGGAGTTAAAGAAAGATAAGAGCAGATTCAATTTCTCAACTGTATCTGTCTCGCTTCTTGTTGCTCTTGTATACTAATGTCACGTTCAATAGCAGCCCATGATCTTTCTAGTTCAGCCCTATGGGTTGTTGTTTGTAAAATAGTATTAAATAAACTTAGGGCAATGCTGGTTTGATCCTGAAGGCCCGGTTCTACGTTAGGTTGTCTGCTATTAGGGACAGTCATAGATGATATAGTTTTAAAAGGTTTATAAAATGGGTTTTTAATCAATTGGTTACTTCAGACTTCCAGAGATGATATCAATGAAAACAGTTTTAAAATCTATAACAGTAATGTAAAAGCACATTCAAGGCCATTTCCTGGTTTTGTAACAATTTTGAATTTTGTAAACAACGAAACACCATACAGGGAAATATAAGGCTTTTATCGAGAAAGAATCTTATATTTGAATTAACGATGATGAAAGAAGAACAAGATTTATAACAAAGTTAAATATTAAGGAACAGAAGGTTTTACAGGTCTTAAAATTACTAAAGTAATTTAAGAGGAAAGACTGTAATACTTTCAACATCCAAACCAATCCGAAATAATAAACAACAATGTATATAAATTCAAATTGATTCACTTGTTATAACAAACACTTTAAAAGGAAAATTTAACAAAGCATGATAAACAGGGGAAGACACATAGTTACAAAATTGCAGGATCCAGAATCTTGTTTGCGATTTTCATTCCGATGAACCTCAAAACTGAATTTACAAAAAATGGCTATCTCCCAAAATTTCTGAAGCCCTTGCTCCATCTTTAGAAACTATATTTATACATTTCTGTCAGAGTTTCTTGTTTGTAACTAACCAACTCCCTAATATTACGGTTACATAAAATAATGTCAATCGTTTACAATTTCTTTCAAAATTCTAATAAATAAAAACATTTTAAAAGTTTTAAATTTGCGTTGACGAACTTTCTTTCTCTGCTTCAACGCATTGAACACATTTGCCCAAAAATTTTACTAAGATCTTGGGAGCCTCAGGTATTTCATTTGCTTCGAAAGAGAAAAATCTTCTATGTAAGTCTGGCAACTAACTTTCTATTGTTTTCTCTGTGAATTTAACATTTTCCAACCTTAAACTTGAAGCTACCATCCACTTATTTATTTCTGCAATGTTGACCAATTTAATATTTGAAATTTTTGCTTTACTTTCTTCGAGCTCTTCTCTTGACTTCAGCTGATACCTGGCAATGTTGATTTCGCCTAATAACCCAGAACAATCATCTGCCCCAATATTTAATGAATCTTTTTCAAAGAGATTAAAGATTCCTTGACAGTCTTCGTTAACTTCTTTTGTGATTCTTTTATATTCAGCCAATTTCGATTCCCAGACTTTTATCATTACATCCCCTTTCATCTGTTCAGAAATAGATAATTTCTGATTTTTTCCAATTTCATCGTTTAATGAAGAAGTAACTGCTTTCTGAAAAGTAGTCCTCCCTGCTTTTGCTTCTCTTTCTTTCTGGAACACCTGTTCCATGGACCTATTTGATTCCTGAAAATAGTTCTGGATTATTTCTAGATTACAGAATACTTTATGTTGTTCTTCTTCTATTTTTGCATATATCTCTGATGCTTGTGTCCTGAAATGTTCGATTTCAATTACCTGGTTAGTAATTGAAATAATCTTATCTTGCAAAAATTTATTTTCATCGCCCAGCTTTTGAACCTGTTCTTGAGTAACCTGTATCGTGTGTTTTGCCTCATCCAAGTTTTTATTCAACTTTTGGATTTCTTGCATGTCTTTGAGTCTAGCTTGTTCTAGACCCTTTTGTATCCCCCAGCCAATAATTCTTTCATTTTCCTTCAGTCTGTCTTGCAACGGGGTTATTTCTTGATCTTTTTGTTCAAGCATAGTTGTTAGGTTTCCTACAGAATATATATTAGTTGATGTTATAGCACCCATTGTTCCTGCTAACTCTATAGAAAATTCTCCATCCTTGAGTTTTTTCCCATCGATAATGATTTTATGCTTCTTAATTGATCTTTCTCCTACAATATGAATTTCCTGTTTCAAAACAGTTCTTCGCTTTTTGCTGAAAAAATAATCAGATGGGGGGATTTCATCTCTCGAAATCGGCTTCAGATCGCTGACGTATAGAACTCCTTCATGAGGGGTTCCGAAAGTAGACTGTAGTGGAGTCAAAGCTGTGATAGGACTGTCAAGTTCCTTTGAAGCAGTTCCTCCAATCTTTTCTGGAATGTCATCAAGAATTATGGGACTTGTTTCCAGTCCTTTTCCCTTTTATGTCCCTGGTTCTTTTATTTGAGAACCCTCTGTGTTTTGAGGAAGTAATTCAGGATCTTTCAACTTGTCTTTGTCACTTGACTTATCCTGAGTATCAGTTTCAAACCCTAGAGGGGTTTCTTCCTGTTCTGGTAATGAAGTCGATATTTCACCTTGTAAAATCTTCGGCAGGCAGCTTCGCCTATGTCATTGAAAAGATGCAAACCCCACCTGTGAGTCAGGTGACAAGGCTTGCACTCTGTTCTGCACTTCTTCATAAGATTTAACATTTCTGAAAATATCATCATAAAGAGAAACTTCATGTTCATATGCTTTCAAATTGCAATGTATGTAATGTCGACTAATTATTTGATAAGGGTCGTGTTTCCTGTGCTCGATGTCTACTAGCTTAACTTCCTCCAATGACTCGGCCTCCGCTTTAGAATGACCAATGTTTGATAAAGTAAATTTCCCGATATGAACAGGGAAAGATGGCCAAGCTTTTTTCTGAAGGGATTTTAATTCTAACCCAATACCACCCTTGGCTAACTTATAAGCCACTTCTCTGCTTACCAATATATCTGGTAAGAATTTCGGGAGCGCGTGAGGTGGAATGGAACAGCCATAAACCCTAACATAGGAAAAAATTTCCTCAATAAACCAGTCGGCAACCGATTTGAGGCTTTCTATGACTACGTCAGAAATGCGAGGGGGTTCGCATCCAAAGAATATTTTGTGCAGAGGGATAATTACATAATGGCAAACATCATAAAAAAGATCTTTTGCATTTTCTTCCCAGAGAGCTGAGTGGTATTTATGAACATGCTCTGGGCAAAAAACATTCCAACTCCAATTCATTAATGGGAAAGGAGTCATAAAACAAATGGCATCCATGATATAAGCTGACATATAAAATGACACAGGCTGCCCTTTTGACTTGGCTTCTTTATACTTTGCAACCTCTTTTGTGAGGTTATCTGACAAAATTTTATGCCAGTTAAAACTGCATCCTTCCGAAACTTCCTCTAGGAAAGGTGTCCAGTCTGCATGAAAGTGACAAGGATCCTTTCTCCCGAAAAGTCTACATAACATCATTGCTACATAAACCATATATTCGTTTAAGGAAGTTGTGGCATAAATCCCATGTACATCGGCCCTAAACTTATTTTCATTCCTGGGCCATCCTTTAATCATGTCAAGGTATGTCTGGCCTGCTTCAATGCATTCTTTTCTTTGAAATTCGGCTAAAAACTTAGAATTAAAGGTGTGTCTATAATTGGGCGAGAGCTTATACATTACTTGGATGTGTTCAGGCCTGAATGAACCGATGACAGCTCCTTGCTCGTTCAGAATGCTTCTTGTTGGGATATCCACTTTATCCAGTGCCTAGCCAATCATATCGATATATGACACAAGTCTCAGACGCGCAGCAACCTTATGAAGCTCAGACTCGGCAATATCTTGGAGGTGATTTTTCGAATCAGTGGCTGCATATTTAAGCTCATCCTTCAGCTTTTCGAAAATTCCAGTCTACGATTTGACGGAGTGTACGCCGAGTGGAGTAGTATCAGAAATGATATCGCCTTCTGGCTGGTCTTCATTTTTCTTCGGAGCTTTTTTGGGTGCCATAGCTCTGCGTTAGGCTTGAAAATATGTCACAAAGAGTGGATAAGAAAACTTAGCTTTGAAATGGAAATACAGACATTCGATCTTTCACTTCGAATATATCATAAAAATATTGAGAATTGTACCTCTGCTACGAAGTTAAAGCTCTTAATGCCAAAGATATTTTCGAAGATATTCATTTAATGCCTGTACCTAGGCTTTCTTGGTGTTTTCAAATATAATAGAAACTTAATTAATCGGACAACGATGCATTAATGGACATTCAAAGAAAGATTAACTTTAAGCCTTATTTAGAAGGATGATTAATTAGCGTTGATTTTGAGTTAAATTTGAAAACCTGATTTTCGGAGTTTCGACACTTTTGATGTCGAAGAAATATGTCATCGAAGAACCCCGATTGCCGAAATCGCGATGTATTATTTTAAATTAAAATGTTTTTAGTATCTTAATTAATCGAGATTAGATCTTTTCGGGATTTCATTAATCGAAAAATCGGGGATCGGGATTTCGGGAAATCTTATGACATGAGTTCATGCTCTCATGGAATCGTGAATCCCGAAATCGCGAAATGGCGATGACCTGTTTCTTTAAAACACGATTTAACTTATCTTAATCAATCTTATTACTCAAAAATTAATGCCAAAACAGATATAGTTCATTTCAAAAGTGAATTATGAGTCGGGATTTTGGTGATCGGGATTTCGGGAAAAAGGATGACAATAAACACGCTTCTCATAGAACTGCGAATTCCGAAATCGCGATGTAATTATTTAACTCTTAATCATTCTTAGCAGAGATTAGATTAATTTAAATCTTTACTTAAGGATCAAATGTATCGCGAAATCGAGAAATCGGGAAACACAATGACAAGAGTATATGATCTTATGCAACCGCGAATCTCGATATCGCGACATGATTAACTTAACTTTTAAACCATTTTAATTGAGAATTAAGTAATTTATGTTTTAATTAAGTCTTACAGTATCGGGAAATCGGGGATCGGGGTTTCGCAATTCAATTTGCATCAAACATTTGTTTACGCAAAACCCCGAATCCCGATTTCTTTAACAATTGAATGAAAAACTCGCATCCTTAAAATTATTGCCCATTTTAAATGATTTTTCAAAAGTTTTTTGAAAACTTATATTTGTTTAGATTTTTTCCGTTCATTTTCCAAAAATAAACAATAAAAGGCATCGTGAATTTAAAGGTGACGAAATTCTTGTTTTAAGGAATCCGAAAAATGCAAATACTCAAAAATTACAAAACTTTTATCCTTAAAAATAAAAGAATCAAGATTTGTTTCAATATAGCCCATAGGGTTGTACTGATTGTGGATGTTCCCTTGGGGAGGGACACTAGGTTGAACGTTCGAATCCCAAATGGGATTGGAAGAACTAAGGTATGACTGGCCTGAACTAGGGGGTATAAAAGAGCTAACTTGAGGTTGTTTCCCCCCAGATGGTTGTAGATTTCCTTGAATAAGAAGGTTCCAATACTGGGCTAGTGATCCGGGGATGTTCTGTCCATATTGTGGATTATATCCTCTGAGTGGGGTTTGTCCCCCAGGTGAGGATGATGCCCCAATTTGGGTTTGACCCCCAAATTGAGTTTTCCCCCCTGGGTTATATTGTCCCCCAATAGGAATCTGATAACCAAAAGTGAATAACGGAGTAGAACTTCCAAAGGTGGTAGAGTCACTGGGTCCAAATCCTCCTATAAAAGGTGGATAAGACCCTCTGGAGAGGAACTGGGATGGTGTCGAAATGGAATTGGAAGTAGCATTATACCCAGGAGGAGTAAAGACTCGAGAAGCTCTGGATGGGACTTGGGTAGGAATGGGGATAGAAGCATTCAAAGAATTATGCCTAAGAGGGAGTGACAGGATTTATCTAGATGAAAGTGGTGTGCCAATAGGAGGTTGGCTAGCCACCATATTCCCGGTGGGAATAATCATAGTGTTTGGGACCATTGTGGAATGGGCCTGCTAAAGAGGGATAGTTGAGCTAGGACTAGCCTCTGAACGAGCCAAGAAATAACAAGTTGTATTGTTAAGGTGATCTAAAGGTATCATAAATGTAGTAGATGTCTCAGGTGGTTCAGAAACGATAGGTATCTCAACTTCTACCTCTGAGCTGAGAGGGTTCCGCCTAGAAGTCAGACTTTGAGATATGTCAATGGTCCAAAAAGGATCCTCATTTTAAAGGCCGACAAGGATTCCAGTTTTTATTCCATAAGTGTCAACAACAAGTTCTTTGAACAAGTTCAGTCGGAGAATATGTCTCTCATATCCAAGAGGTAAGCGGAAAGCGTCCAAAGAATCGGAAACGATTCGAAAACTTTCTAAAGAGTCAATTCTCTCCGCTTGTGAAGGTATTTGGTCCTGGATTTCACTCTATTGAGGAGAGTCCTCTGGTGGATTAGGAAGCAAGAGTTGAGAAACTTCTGGATCTTCTAGAGGTAGTCCTTGCATCCTACGAGAACGGCGTGGAGGGTCAATGTTGGCCGAACTAAAAAAATTACGGAAAAAATATATGGCCAACTATGTAAACAAACAACACCCGGTAGTATAATCTAGGAATCAAAACCAAGAAAACAAAACCTTCTTATCCCGAAGTCACTAGTTGGTGATGAAATCCAACGTCGCAAAGTCGATATAAGAAGGGGTTGGGCTAGGGTGGACAAGTTACATTGATGACCTGCTTAACGGACTTACACCTTGGTGCAAAATCCCACACATAATCGTGGGTATACCCTCCAAAGAGCCCGAGTGAGTTTGGCCAACGTCGATTCCAGGTACCGTGAAGACTTTCCCCTCCACAGTCACCTCATCTAAGACCCTAAGAAGATAGGCAACTAAGGCTACCAAAAACTATAATGATGCCTAGGGAGAAAGTCGACAGTCCGATCCACGCGCAAGGGTAGGGTATCTAGCCCAAAATCAACTTGAGAGGCTTCCACTCATCATTGTGGGTATACCTTCAAGCGACCCCCATAATACGCGCAATCTCTACACCGAGATCAACAAAGCAGGGTGAGTAACTTTTCCAATCTCAATGCGACCTCAGGTTTGACCCTTGTGTGAGAAGGGCTTCCCAGGACAAAATGTTGCAAATGGAATTTAACACTCCCTATCACAAGATGTTATTGTGTGTTTTGTGCTTTGGAGAGTGTGTCTCACCACCTATTCCAAAGCGCTAGCCTAGGTAATGTTGGTGTAAAAGAGCCCTAGAAAAATTATAAGTTTTAGATTTTCGCAATATTTTTAAAGGTTGTTATTACTCAAGACGAAGACGGGAATGAAACCGATGTTGTGTAAGACCTTGACCCAACAATATGCAAATATAAATGAATGATGCAAATTTTTGTTCAATGAATTCTATCTACAGCAGGGAGAAGGTGTTTCCGGAATGATGTAAGCTATGAAATATACTTCCTTTTTCTTTAAATGAACACAATTTCAAACAACCAATAAACAATGAAGTTCTTCAATGTTCTCTTCTCTTAAATGCAAGAAATTTTCTTATGTATGATTATTCAAAAGAATGGATAACTTCAAATTCTTCTTTTCTAAGACCAGACAAAGGGCATGACAGAGAAAGGACAAGTAATCCAAGAAAATTTATACCTTCAACAAGCACCCAAATCAAAATTTCAATGAAGATAAAAAGTAAAAAATGACGAGAAAGTATTTCCCCAAATGCGAATGAAGAAATAAACTCTCAATCATCAAGCAATCCAGAATACGTAATCAATCCAAAAATTGAAATCCAATCCAAGATTTTTAATCGAACAAGCACTCAGATACAAGCTCGGAGATTATACCCTTGTTGTTAAAAATAAAAAATGAAAACTGGAAAATGACTAAGAGAGGTGTTTGATCTCCGAAAACCAATCAACAACGTGTTAATCATAAGAAAACAGTCAAACACTGGCTAAAAAAGTTCTCCCCAACTGACTAAAGAAAGAAACTTGGCATCAACAGAGGTCAAAACCCCACTCAAAAATTTCACAGACATCGTCGCAGGCTAATAGCACATTACAGTGCGAAAATCAAGAGTTTTCGCAGGCCAGAAACAGATAGGGTGCAAAAATTATGCAACGAAGCAAATATCTAGGGTGTAGAAATCAAAGGTTTCTGCATGCTAGGTATAGGGTGCAGTGCGGACACGTCTGAAAACCAAAAAATTCTGAGAAAAAGGTAAAAAATCTTAGTGAACTTTCAAACTTAGAGAGTTTGAATGAATCTCCTACAGACTCAAAGACTGAATTCAGATAAAAAAGAGTAGGCAAAAACAAATGGCCAACAAAAAACCACAATCAAGTTGTATCCCTAGTGGATTCACCAATTTTGTTATAGGATAAATTGGTAAATGCAGACATAAACTAATCTCCCTAGATCTAGAACAAAACAATACAGGACATGACGCTTTCCCTAAGTTACAATCATTGATCTAAGTGTCAAAGAAGGAATTGATGACTTACCTTTGAGATCGCTTCCTTGTATCTTTGTTGTTCCCGCTTTGCTCCAGTGCTTTTGTGAAACCATATCTGCAATGACACAAACCAACCAAAGTGAAAGCAACTATGATAGATTCAATGAAAACTTAAACATGTTATCAAGAAGTCATGTAATAAAATGAGAATAATTTTATGGGAAAGAAACATGCCGCTATATTATATTGAATAAAAGTGGAAGATACAAATGAATGCCTTGATGTCGCAAGTTCCCTTTTAGTGGTCCTTCGTTCCAACACACACATATACTTGTTCCGGAGTTTGCATGAAGGTGATCTTCAAAAGCTTGATGGGTGAATGCAAACCTCAAGCATCAACTGAAATAATATTCTTCACACAATCTCCATCCTATCTTTTCAGCAATCCTTTGCTCAACTTTGCTTAACTGTGCTTAAACTTTGCCATGAGAAGCCCATTATTATATAGGAGAAGTTGAAGTGGTTAAAGGGATGAGGATGATCCCACCAAATCAGAGAAGTCAGTAGGATCGTAACCATACGGACGCCACCTCATATTCCAAAAGATTCCCCTTCTAGAAACTTCTTGAACCTCTTTCCTCTTTTGGCTTTCAAACACCCTCGCACCCTGCCTATATAGCAGCCTGCGGAAATCCCGTAGGCCAGCTATAGAGCAGCTTGTGGAAATCATGGATTTTCGCACTGTACACTATGGGTAGCTTGTGATGTCCTTCTAAAAAGTAGTCTTGCAGGGGAGGAAAGCAGTCACTTTTCTCAGGAAAAAGATGATTTTGAGGACCTAATTACATGCTTGTAAAGTCATCATCAGAGTGACCAAAATAATGTGTAACACTAGCCCAGTCAGCAGGGGATGAGTCAGCATCCATACTGTTGACGTCAACATCAGTATGGATAATGTCAGCATCTATACAGTGTATGTGGCACATGCAAAAGGTGACATGTGTCATGTTGACGTCATCATGGTGACGTGGTAGCACCATAGCTTGCCATGTGTCACTCATTTTTGGCTTTTTCGAGTCGCTCTATGGACCAATGAAAAAGCACCACATGGAAGATCGTACGCTGACATGGCAGGATGACATGGAAGGTTGATGTGGTAGCTGACATGGCTGATGACTGTACAGGTGGTTGGTGTGGCCCAATGGTTGGTTGCCACATGGCTCAGTCATGGGTTGCTACATGGCATTGGAAAAATTCCCAATGAGGGCCTGAGAACCGAATTTCAAAAATAAAAATGGTGGGTCTGCAGAATCTGGTCGAACCCCGCTAGATCTGGCAGCCCAACAGACATATCTAAACCACCTCCAAAAATTGTTGAAGCACCAATACATATATATGCATATAAGCTATAAAAAACACCCAAAAGGGGAGGCTCACGGGCTCGACCACGGGACCTCCCCCATTGCATACGCCTTAACTATAGCTCTGCCACCTTTGGGCCAAACGACCCCATTGTTTATACTTCCCGTGAATTTTATTTAAATTTTGAAATCCGCCAGTGCACGGGGAAGAGGTGCGCGACGGTACGACCGAGCACAATTTTCGAGGCATTTTTTTGGAATTAATTGCAGGTTGCAGGGCATGGAAATCTAGACAAATTTTCTCTTGGGCTTGGGAGTGCCAGAGCCAGATAGAGGTGTGGAGACAGTCATATTTTGGTAATTCAACACCACAAATTCAGTGGTGTTGTCTGTTTTATGATCTGAGAAAATCTTCTACAGCTTAATTCCAGAATGAGGTATACTTATGTATTTTGCCAAATTATTTCGTTGAGTTAATAAAAAGACCTACCCATTTGAGAGCAAGACCCAAAGACATACTCCACCAGGGACAAAATCCATTATCAAGTTTTGTCTTCAGATTTGATGCTTATGTCTCTTCATTATTAAGCTTTTCCTTCTTTAATGTTGCACTTTAATTTATGCTCATTTAATGCAATTCTTTATAAGTCACTTCGATGAAAATATCTCGGATCATGTTGGTATCAGAGCAATCATATTTGACGTGAATTGTTGAGTGTAAATGCTTACTAGGGCCAAGCATAAGAAGGGTGAAGGAACTCTTAAGACTTTCAATCCCGAAGTTGGCCATGCATCCTGAAGGAAGAAAATGGCAGAAGAGGACAAGCGTGATGAATAGGAGAAAAAATTCCATATGGTCTTTTATCGCATGTCAGAAAAGGTCGAACGAATGTATGGAGACTACAAGAAGAGGATGAAGAAGAAAGCGAAGAAAAAGGAAGCACAAGATGATGATGATGCTTCGGTAAATCAAGGGGTTGGAGGAGACCCTCTTAAGCCTCCATCTTCACCATCAAGTTCTAGTTCTTCTTCCTCTAAGCATTCTCATCATTCTAGCCATAAAGCCTCTTTTAAGAAACCATTATTAACGCTGGATGTAAAATTTTATTTACCTATGTTTAATGGAGATTATAATCCTGAAAAGATAGATAATTGGATCTGACAGGTTGAAGTATATTATTGTGTTCAACAAATTGATGAAGAGGAAGTTAAAGTGCAATTGGCTTCTCTTCGGTTGGAAGGCACCGCTCTCGTATGGTGGGAGAGCAAACTTCAGGACAGAAGTAAGTGTGGTAATGTTCTTTCCTCATGGTCGGAATTTAAATCAATGATAAGGAAGCAATTTTATTAATTGGGTTATTTGCATAAAGCAATGATGGAATGGAAAACTTTAAGACAAAGTAAAGGTCAAACTATACAAAGTTTCACTGAAGAATTTAGGAAGAAATCTCTTGCATTAAACATTCCTTTGGATTCTTATGAAACTTTAATGAAGTATATTGGTGCACTTCACAATTATATTCGTCATACTTTTCTATTGTTTAACCCCACTAGTCTTGACGAAGTTTGTGTGCAAGCCACTCACCTTGAGAACAGGGGAAAGAATGTTCAAGAAGATCCCACAAAGAAACCTTCCAATCTCCCACATAAGCCATTTAAGAAGTTTAAAAGGAAGGACAAGAAGATCGCCACGGTAAAGAGAGAAGAAGGAAATCTAGCTTGCACTCATTTAAAGAAAAATGGTCACGATGATGAACAATGTTGAAAACTACATCTAGAGAAGAGACCGAAACAGTTCGGTGGAAAGGGGAAGACAAAAATTGTTGCTACAGTGCAACAATATCTTGGTTTTGATTCAAGAGACGAAGGAAAGATCACAACGATTGGAGTACAAGGTAAAGACTCCCTTCATGCTAATTCAAATTCCAATAATGAATCTCATTATGATGATCGAGAGAGGAATGAATTATTTCACATAAGAGTTGCATCTAAACACACTAAGATAGATACATTATTTGATCTGAGTTCCCAATTAAATCTGATATATGAAGCACTTGTCAAAAAGATGGGTCTTGAAACGAAACCACATCCAAAGCCTTATCCTCTTGGTTGGGTATGTGATAAAGCAAAACTTAATGTCACCAAACAATGTAGGGTCAAATTTGCCATTGCTTCAAAGTTTATTGATGAAGTGGATTTGGATGTTGTATCACTTGATATATGTGGCATAGTGTTGGGGAGTCCTTATCTTTATGATAGAAAAGCAGTCTTCTTTCGTCATGCAAACAAATACCACCTTACTAACGGGGGAGTGGAATATATTGTTAGAGATCACAACATGAGGGTAAACACAACACTTGTTAGTGCAGGACAAATGAAGAGACTCATAAACACTAATAAGAGATATGTACTCATGGTCGTAAGGGAGAAAGATGTTGGAACATCTGACGATTTCCAAGGATGTGATCTTTCACATAAGAAATAATTAATTGATATTGTTTCTAAGTATGATGATATTTTCCAGGAACCTGAAGGATTACCTCCTAAGAGGGAAATCCAACATGAAATATATCTTTAACAGGATTCTCCTCTTCCTAATGTGGGATCTCAGTTGTAGAGATGACAGAGATCAAGAAGCATGTACAAGGCTTATTAGATCAAGGGGTCATCAGGCCCAGCTCATCTCCTTATGGTTCTCTGATCGTGATGGTGCCAAAGAAAGATGGCACATGACGAATGTGTGTCGATTACCGAGCCTTAAATAAAATCACAGTGAAAAATTGATACCCTCTTCCTTGTATAGATGATTTACTTGATCAGTTAAAGAATGTTGTTTATTTCACTAAGTTGGATTTACACAGTGGATACCATCAGATTAGGGTTGCAAAACAGGATGCATGGAAGACTACCTTTAAAACCAAACAAGGATTGTTTGATTGTTTGAGTGGTTAGTTATGTCGTTTGGGCTTTGTAATGCTCCGACAACTTTCATGCGTGTGATGAATGATGTATTCAGGCCTTTTCCAGATTATTTTGTGATTGTATATTTAGATGACATTCTTATATTTAGCGAGACTTGGGATGAACATGTGAGGCATGTAAAGCAAGTATTGGATACTTTGCAAAGGGACAAGTTGTATGTAAAATTGTCCAAACGTGAATTTGGCAAGACTGCACTTGTGTACTTAGGTCATATTGTAGGAGGATAAAAATTGATCCTTCCAAGATTGATGTAATTGTAAATTGGCCTGAGCCCAAAAGTGTAATCGAGATACAGAGCTTCTTAGGTGCAGTCCAGTATTGGAGGAGGTTCATTTCAAACTTCTCCTTTATAGAAGCTCCATTGCATGCCTTAACCAGTGTGAAGAACACTTTTCAGTGGGGAGGAAAGCAACAAAAAGCTTTCAACACTTTGAAGGAAAAGATCAGTACCACACCAATATTAGCACTGTTGAATCTTCAACATCCCTTTGATATTGAGACATATGTCAACAGATACGCCATGGGTGTGGTATCGATGCAATATCGTAAGTATATCTGTTACCACTCAGAAACTTTTAACCAAGTTGTTGTTAACTATCCTACATATGATAAAGAGTTGTATGCATTAGTTCAAAGAATAAAGAAATGGAAGCACTACTTGTTAGGGAAGGAAACAATCATACATACAGATCATCAACCCTTACAGTATCTCCAAGCACAAACCAAACTACAAAAATATCCACATTACAGATGGATGGGTTTCCTACAACAATTTCATTTGGTAATCAAGTACAAAAAGGGTACAAGTAACAAGGTAGTTGATATTCTTCTATTATTTTGAAGAATGCTTCTTTATCTCATGATAGCTATGTGGAACAATATGCCATTGATGAAGATTTTAAAGAAGTATATGAGAAGCTAACCCATGGTGCACAGGTAAAGAACTATTGTCTGCAGGGAAAAATACTCTACCATCTTAGAAAGCTATGTATTCCTACAAGTGAACGAGTCCATGTAATACAAGAAGCTCACACTTCTCTTGTGTCTTGGAATTTTGGGGTAGGAAAAACTATGGCTCATTTGTAGAGGTTTTGTTATTGGCCTCAAATGAAATCATTTGTAACTAAATATGTAAAGGGGCGTGTGATGTGTTCTACTTGTAAGCCCACTAATAGAAAACTAGGGCTATACTCACCACTGCATGTTCCATCCCATCCATGGGACAATATCTCCATGGATTTTGTAGGGGGTTTACCAATGTCGAAAAGGGGTCATGACTACTTGTATGTTGTAGTGGATAGGTTCAGCAAGATGTGTATCTTAATGCCATGTAAAAAGAAGATCACTGCTGAGCAGACTGCTAATCTCTTCTTTCAGTATGTTTGGGTTCACTTTAGGTTACCCACATCCATTATCTCGGATTGAGATACTCGATCCCTTGGGGATTTTTGGACAAGCTTGTGGAGAATGATGGACACCAAGTTGAAGAGGAGTGTTGCTTTCCATCCACAGACCAAGGAATAGATAGAGGTTGTTAACTGAACAATGGTACTTTTACTTCGAGGCTACTACAGCAAGCATCCCAAAGTATGGGATGAACATATACGCTATGTACATCATGCTTGCAACCAAGCCTTACATTCCTCCACTCAGTGTTCACCTTTTGAGACATGTTTTTGGTACCTACCTAAAGTTACTTTGGACTTGATGTATGGGAGAGATGTTGATTCAAATGAAGAAAGAAACGAATACAAAGCCCGCAAGTTCATCCAGAGGATCCAGTAGGTACACCAAGAAGTCATGGAATAGTTGGAGAAAAGTAAAGCAAAGTATAAAGCTCGGCATGACAAACACAGGGTTGATCATTAGTTCCAGGTTGGAGACCAGGTATGGCTTCACATCAGCAAGGAAAGATTGAAGGGTGAAGGAAAGAAACTCAAGCCCATTGGTTATGGACCTGTTATCCCCTATCCTAGGGATAACTAAGGAGATTATGTCTCGAGGCCCACAAGTCCTAGACATGGAGTACTGAGAGCCAGATCGACTTGAGCATGGCTCTGGAGGGCCCATCCTTTTCTTCTTCAGTGCCTCCACTTTGTTAGCAGTAACAACATCCTACATGTAGGCCTAGTCCTGCAACAGAAAGGGTCTTGCTCGATGAGGTAATGAGTCTGAGTATCATGGTATGTGTCACTGTGATTCTCATAACTTTTGAATATGTGCATTTAATTACTTTTGCTTCTAACATGTGCTTGGACCTTATGCCTTTCCACTTGACCACACCTGGGGGGAATGACAGGTTGCCCTAGTAAGCTGGTTCCCATAGGGTTTGAGTTTCCACTGAGGGGATTCATGAAAGTTCATCGTCCGTTCCCACCATACTTACCACTTTTCATCTTTTTCCTGCTCATCCATCCCATACACTGGTTCGGGCATTGGGTTGGCCAAATTATCCAAGGGTTGTACCTTACCTTGTGGGAAGAAGGGGCTAAAGGCCCAGAGGGTAAAAGTAGCTAGAAAAAGATAAAAGCCAAAAGCATGAAACCTTGAGATGCTTCTCCCAGGGATCCCCGAGAAAACAATAAAATGCTTCTTATCAAGAAACATAGGGACCCATAAAAATAATAAATCAAGACCTAATTGGAGGATAGAGGGTCTCATCACGAGCCATTCTATTAGGTCCATGGGAATGTAGCGGTATGACACTACCATTCAGTTGGTCACCACGCCAGGGTAGTGGTTGTTGGTGGCATAGCCAAGAGAAAGGGGGTCTCATCACGAGCCAGCCTTCTCATTTCTGTGAAATGCTTGTGGGTAACATTGCCACCACTGGTCGCCACGCCAGGGCAGTGTCCCCCAATTAGTCTCTTGAAATAAAAAGAAATAAGAATAAAGGATAAAAGGCATGAATGGGCTTGGAAACATTTGCATCCATGACAAGGTGCATCTCACCCTCTTCAGAGGCACCCACAGGTAAGCCATACATTTCCTTGCTATCACTGCACCCATTGCCCAGAAATCCCTTTACCACCTCATCCACTAACATGGCCTGGATTTGAATTCACCTAGGAACATCTCACATCCAATGAGCATTGGCCCAATAGGACGTCCTAGCATCCCCTCCAAACTTGGCTTGTGGAATAGCATAACGTCTTTGAGCACTTGTCCGAGTCAAAGGGGTTTCATGCACATGTTTAAATAACTCGATGATTAGATGTGATTAACATTGCTATGATCCCTGTGACTTATGAGCCCATGGAGGGTGTATTTGTTGATGTTGCACGGCCACACTCGATGGAAAGGTACATATGGGGAGATGATTCGTTCGGACCTCCATAGGGCTAAAATCCCACTAGATGGATGTTGTGACCCCAACTAGGGACAGAGACAAATCAGGGGTTTGCACCAGAGATAGAGGAGGACGTTCCACCAGGGACAGCCTGGTAGGCCTGGAGCTAGGGGGGTATTTCCCTTTTCACCTTGATGTAGGCCTTGGAAGGCCCATGACATCACCTAGGTCACCCATGACATCACCCAACATTTTGGATACTTTGGAGGCAGTTGTGTGCCAAGTGGTACGTGTGGAAGGAACCTGAGGCCTAAGGAGGCCTAACGTTTTGCTCCAGGAGGCCAACGTTGCCCTAAAAGGGCCTAACATCACCCTAAAAGGGCATGACATCATCTTTACAACTTGATTTAGGGTTTATTTATGACATTTAATGTAAAAACTGGATATTATCTGTAACAGTCAATGTCGACCTTTTTTTACCCAATTTCGGTCATTAGTATTGTGTAAATAAGGGTTTAAACCAGTGTATTATTCATCATCTTTCACTCACACTTGTGAGGACTGAATTTAGGCGCACTTGTTGAGGAAGGATAAATTTGGAGTATTTTGGCAAGTTTCTTGGTGGATGTGTTCAACTAGGGATTTTCTTGATGATTCTTGGTGTATGTAAGTGATATTTCTGCAATTCTTCTTAATTGAATGGTTATAGTCTTATTTATCTTGCATTTACATTCAAGATTATGAAATTTCTTTATTAAACCCTAAGAAGACTAGCACATGTTATTGTCCTAGCTTTAAAAGCCTTCACCTACTAGATCTTGTCAAAATGTCATTTTTCTAGAAGCATTTGCTAGGGCCTTGCCATTGCAACACCCTAGTCTTACTTGCTTCATCTTAGCCGATTTTGCTTCACCATTGAGTTAAAGAGGGAGGAAACATACTAAGGCCTAGGGTTACCTACACCTTAGTAGCTAGTTTCCCCTAGGGTTTGATAATTGGAGCCTTGGGTTACCAACACTCCAATCTATCACTCTCTCTTGTCTTTAACTCCCTATTATCATTATTTCTCTTCAACATTTGTTGCCACATCATTGACTCCATTTGCCCTAAATCACTAGTCTAAGTCCTCTTCTGAGTAATTGATCAAAACAACCATCAAAACCTATTCTTTGAGCCTCCTACTAACCATTTCTAACCCTAGAATAGCCTAACCTACTAACAATATTGTTGTTGTTACTAGAGTAAGCTACAACCATTAATTGCAGCATTAAAAGCTTCTAAAAGCAATTGAAAAGGATGGTTTATACATTGTTTTGTTTGCTTCTAATAAATGCTAGTATTATGCTTTCAATGGTTGATGATTCTTAGTCATTTTGAAGCTATTTCAAGGCATTTAATGTGAAGTATTGCCTTATAAATATTATTGTTATAATTTTTTGTTTACTTCATCATTATTAGTCAATTGCTTTATCTGAGAAAGTCTATGGTTTTATGAAGTGATAACCAGCAAGCATAATATCCCTAGGCCGAACCCACTTGTAAATGTAAATGCAAATGTACTTAAACTAGTGAGTTGTTTGATATCATTTTGTATGCACATTTCGTGGCATAGTGCGCGCTTGTACCGCGCAGTAAAATGATGAAGTGTGCACATTCCTGGATATCGCGCACAACAACTTGAGTGCGCGCGATATTGAGGCCAGGGAGCCTTTTGTATATATGTTGTGTTTTATAGGCTGGTGAGCCAGTTATTATAAGCTAGGATGCTTATGTTTTGATTAGGTTGGAGAGCCTAGATGTTAAAGGCCAGTGCACCTATTTTTGTATATGTCTCATAATTAATATAAAATACATTGATGCGCACAGACCGACCATGATAAAAGAGATGGGGGACTAATCTCCACTAGTTAGGGAAAGGGAGGGCTAAAAGTTAAGGAAAGTGGCTAAGCTAGGGAGCTTAAGCCAAAAAGGAATATTATATTAATATTTCTTAAAGCATAAAGTATGGATAATTATTTTATCCTAAGTTCCAAAGTTGGGGACAAGTGGGCCAAAGTAGCTCCCAACATGACAAGTGTCAAGTTGGGGACATGCATACATATTGATTGGGACTTAGTTAATTTCCTATCATCTTTTCCATCATTCTCCCCATCATTCCTTCCACCATTCAGTTATCCAATCAATCATCCATGAGCATGCACACATCCATTAAGTTATCCTCTGTATCTTCATGACTGTACCTGAAACAATATCCATAGCCTTTTTCGATCGGTGTAGTTGGTTAGCTTGGGATATGGATTGAAGAAGCGGGTTGTCAGGCCCATGGGATATTGACGAGGCGGGTTATCAGGCCCCTGGGATATTGAAGAGGCGGGTTGTCAGGCCCGTGAGCAATTCTCTGGGTGAGAGAATTGTTGAGAATTGATTTCCTGAAGGTGCTAAACTGCAACTACAGTGCTCTGAGACTTCCTATCTGGCCTATTGTTGTAGCCCGGAAAGGAAGTGGGGCAGCCGAAGGACTATTGAGCAGAGAAGGGCCACACTTCCTGGGTGGTACAGGCACATGGGAAATGAGGGACTATAGGCTGTTAGTTTGAGTTGGCACCTGAGACAGAGTCTTTCCTGTTGTCTATGAGCCTTTAGCCTGGTTAGGAATCCCTTTACCCGGGTGGAGTTTAGTCCCAACTCGGGGGTGAGTCACTGTTGAGAGTGATGAACAGTGTGGTCTAAGGCTGGGAGGTTCATGGAAGGTTTGCACGCGTTTGGTGACATTCATACCAAGATAAATGCCAATTGTGTGATAAATTTACATGTTGTATTGTTATTTATGTACTTATTTTTATGGGTTATCATATGTGCGGTTATAACTGTGTTTATTTTTATGGGTATTTCCTGTATATGTTGCATGTATATGTTTGTTGTTATTTCAGTGTGAATCTGTGCATTTACAGATGTATTTGGTTGTTTATGTTTTATATATATGCTTCCACAAGAGTTCTGTGTGTATATATTTTTAATTGCATGTAGTTCGAAAAATTTATGTGGCATAACTTAGTTGGATACTAGGTATGTTATAGTATGTTCTGCAGAGAGAATGAAAGAGTTCTCTGGTTAGGAATCCCCTTACCCGGGTGGAGTTTAGTCCCAACTCGGGGGTGAGTCACTGTTGAGAGTGATGAACAGTGTGGTCTAAGGCTGGGAGGTTCATGGAAGGTCTGCATGTTATTTATGTACTTATTTTATGGGTTATCATATGTGCGGTTATAACTGTGTTTATTTTTATGGGTATTTCCTGTATATGCTGCATGTATATGTTTGTTGTTATTTCAGTGTGAATCTGTGCATTTACAGATGTATTTGGTTGTTTATGTTTTATATATATGCTTCCACAAGAGTTCTGTGTGTATATATTTTTAATTGCATGCAGTTCGAAAAATTTATGTGGCATAACTTAGTTGGATACTAGGTATGTTATAGTATGTTCTGCAGAGAGAATGAAAGAGTTCTCTGGCATAGTGTGGCCCTGCATGGATGGTTGGGGATGTTACAACAATTGTAATTGCATATATATATAGTTTTTTGTTGCTTTGTTCCGGGCACATACACTTTGATATATTATCATTTCATTGGTTATAAAACCAGGACTTTTTTATCGGTGGTGACTTGTGAGAGGGGATCTTTTTATTAGCCTTTTTTACCTTGCCTTCTCAAACCCCTAGGTCACCGGGGACGTCTCCCCTGGGCCTACCACCCTAAATAGAAAGAGACATCATGTTGAGGTGACAGTGATAGGATTAGTCTCCACTTACGCCAATTTTCTCTCCTTTAACCTTTCCCGTGATCAAAGTACAAATTGTGCGATAACACGACCCTTCAGTGTTTTGGAGAAAACTGGTATCAATGCTTTTTGTCTATATTTTCCACCTTATATGCAGATCTACTCAGTTGTAAATGTAGAGAACTTGAAACTTTTTTAGCCTCCCATGATCATGGATCAGGATGAGGAAGTTTCAATACCTTCAGTTGATGAGTTTGCTCCTGAGTACTTAGATAAGTTAAAGGAAGATATCATTCTGGACAAAAGGACAAGGACTTCACGCAGGGATGACGTTGATTATCTTCGAGTAGGTTTGAAGGGCACACATCCAAGCAAGGCAAACATGATTGAGAAGGACAAGGTGAGGGAACTCTTCCCTCACTTATCTATTGATTGATTAAAGATTTTGGTGGTCCAAAAAGTTGTCAGTGGGAAGGCGTTATCCAAAAAGGATCCAAAAAAAACTAAGGACAACTCAGAACTCGCAAAAGCACCTCAGGAAGCTCAGAATGGCCTCAACAGATAGAGAAAGGGAAAAAATTCAAAGTCCTCAAAATTTAGTGAAAGTGGCATCAACGTGAAGAGTGTGTCGCAAGATTTCCAACGGTGCAAACGACTCATCAAACGGAGTTACGGATCAAAAGATATTCGCAGTCAAAGTTTGGTCAACCTAGCCCGGTCAGAAGGGGACGAGTCAACATTCGTACTGTGTACGTGGCACACATGTCATGATGACGCCGACATGGTGATGTGGCAGCACTATAGGCTTCCACGTGTCACTCATTTTTGGATTTTTTGGGTCGATTTGTGGACCAATGAAAAAGCACCACGTGGCAGACTGTACGGTGACATGGCAGGCTGGCGTGGCAGGCTGATGTGGCAGGCTGACGTGGCCAGTGACTGTACAAGTGGTTGGCATAGCCCAATGGTTGACTACCACGTGGCAGTGGGAAAATGCCCAATGAGGGCCCGAGAACCAAATTTCAAAAATAAAAATGGCGGGTCCACCAAATCTGGCAGAACCCCACCAGATTTGGTGGCCCAACGGACATATCTAAACCACCTCCAAAAATTGTTGAACCACCAATATATATATATATATATTCATATAAGTTATAACAAACACCCAAAAGGGGAGGCCCGCGGGCTCTACCCTGAGACCTCCCCCATTGCATACACCTTAACTATAGCTCCGCCATCATTGGGGAAAACGACCCCATTGTTTATATCGCCCGTGAATTTTATTTAAATTTTGAAATTCGCTAGTGCACGGGGGAGAGGCACGCGACGGTACGACTAGGAACAACTTTCAAGGCATTTTTTTTAATTAATTGCAGGTTGCAGGGCACATAAACCAAGGCAAAATTTCTTTTGGGCCTGGGAGAGCCATAGTCGAATCGAGGCGCGGAGACAGTAATTTTTGGGTAAATCGATGCCATGAATTCAGTGGTGCTATCTTTTTTCTTATCTGAGCAAATTTTTTGCAGATTAATTCCAGAGTGAGGTATACTTATGTATTTTGTCAAATTCTTTTGTTGAGTTAATAAAAAGGCTTACCCATTTGAGAGCAGGACCCAGAGACGTAGTCCACCGGGGATGAACTCTGTTATCAAGTTTTGTGTTCAGATTTCATGTTTATGTCTCTTCATTATTGAGCTTTTCCTTCTTTAATGGTGCACTTTAATTCATGCTCATTTAATACAATTCTTTATAAGTCACTTCGATGAAAAGATCCTGAATCATTATGTCATCGAATTCTCTTTCCAATTCCAGGCTTATAACTTGCAAGTTTTCCTCTAACAAGTTTGAGTTTGGCTCTTGTAAGCATTCACTTGCAAAATACTTATCAAACCAGCTATGATACCAACTTGATCCAAAAAATCCTTAGATGTTGATAATTTTAAATACACATAAACATCTACTTGATATTCGAAATAAAATGATTGCTTGACTATTTTGCAAATTACATGTGGAGAACTTATATAATCAAATCCAATTTAATGATAAATGAATTGCAAATAATTGAACTTCAAATAAACAACAATAATATAATCATATACACAAGTTGGAAAAAGCGAAGTTCACCCAATTTGGGCTACCTCTCCGGGTCCACTTCCAATAGAGACTTTTTTTATTAATGCTCAAATGCTTGTGTTTTACAATGACCTTTTTACATGTTGTTTAAATGCAGAACCATAGTGCACCGTTGGAAAAAGAAGAGTTCACCCAATTTGGGATACCTCTCTAGGTCCACTTCCAATAGAGACTTTTTTTTATTAATGCTCAAATGCTTGCATTTTACAATGACTTTTTTACATGCTGCTCAAATGCAGAAACATAGTGCACCATTGGATTCCTGGCGAAAAATCGTGCAAAATCGATATAAAATTCTCGAAATTCCGTTAAGGTACCATTTGGAATGCTTTACGATGTAGCCTCACAACTTTGGTACCCTCGGGAATGAGTTACAAGACCAACTCTTCATTAAATGTCTATGTGCACAACCTCGAGTCGCGCACAATTAAATAGGGCACGCCCCTTAACCAAATCCTAAATTTTGTGGCAAGCATTAACTATGGATTAGTTGGTTTGTTTTAACAAACCATATGTATGGCTTGTTGGTTAAAAACCGTGGCATATAAAGCGGAGGTCGGGAGTTCTATTCCCTGCAACCCTTGGCATATTCCATAGTTTGATTTGAATGTGGTTATGTAACATACTTCGTGGAAATATATTGTTAATGTCGTTTGGCGTATGGTTTAAGTCATATGTTATAAATAACATATGTTTATAATCATTGAACTTTCCCCCCGCGCAAGTTTCTAAGGCCGTTAGTTATATGTTTTAGCATGTGACCAATACAAAGCGGTGAAGGGCTAGGACCCCCTTTTCTCCACAAATACAAACTATACAAACTTTAAATATATATACATTCATATATGGTTAAGATTCATTGGCATGGTGCATTTGCAACAGAGGTTTGGTAAGGTTTTTGGGAGGTTATGGAGGTCGCAAGTTTGACCCCTCTCGATGCCATAAAATTTACATAACTCTAGCCAATATAGGCAAATGAGGGGTCATCATGTGGTGACCTCTCATTGACTCATCCTTGCCACTTTTCATCATAGGAGTGGGCCACTTGTGCACCACTTGTTGACCTGTTATTAAACCACCTGGAGGTACGATCCACCCAATCAACTACCAAAAACCATGTGCCACATGTCACCCTTGCAGTGGTGACACATGTCACTTTTTTTTTCCCATGTACTTTTACCTTTGACTTGGTTGACTGGAACTTTGACCACTCATAACTTTTGCATACGAGCTCTGTTTGAGGCACCGTTTGCGGCGTTGGAAAACTGATGACACACTCTACACATTAATGGTGTTTTTAGGGATGATTTGAAGCATTTGAATTTTGAGCATTTATGAACCATTCTGGACCTCTATGGATGTTCCGTATATTTTTGGACCTCTGTGAGCATTCCTAGATCCTCCTGGATCAATTAAATCATTCATTAATAGTCAACCATTGTAAACATGGTCCTTTTTTAATAAGGTCCAAATTAGTTGGCCAGAGGCAAGTGAGCGCAACTCTCAATTGTGATTATCAAAGAGATCTTTCTTAGGGTTTATCTCTCTTTTGTTTTGTGTTCTTGGGTTTTTCACTACATTTTATGTGATTGTTGTGAAGTTTTGGGATTAAGTACACTATGGGAAAGATACATGGCCTGTGGATGCCACATGGGAACCAACAAAGATCCTTCAACAATTCCCTCATCTCTAGCTTTGAGGAAAATGTTATTTTTTAAGAGGGGGGGGGCATGATAGGGTCCTAACCTCCCTAGCCCCCTAAGTAGATAGATAGGTTTCTATGTATTGTTATGTATGGAGGTCATCTCTAGTAAATAAGGTCCATGTAGTAGTGTGAAAGCAATAAACATAAGAAGACTTATTGGAAGTGTTATCCCCCATTTCTAGGGATAACTAAGGAGATGATGTCTCGAGGCCCTCAGGTTGTAAACATGGAGTACCAAGAGGTAGATGAGCAGGTAGGGGCCCCTATCATACCACATATCACCATCTGATCGATGGTAGTTGCATCCACCACATTCAACTTGGCACATAGAGGACAACATGGCTTGCTTCATGGTGTAACAAGTTCGAAGTTGTGGTAAGTGTCATTTTAATATTTGGAGCATTTGAAAATGTTGCCAAGGAAACTTCTTGATTTTGAAAACATTTGCTTGGAAATTATGTTTTTTTTTCCCAATTTCACCTTAGTGAGTGTCATGATTCCCTAGTAAGTGGCCACCCTTGGGAAAGGGTTGCTACTGGGGGTATCCTTGAAGGGTCATCGTACCATTCCTTCTCATACTTGCCACCTTCCATCACTTCTTCCACTCTGTTTCCCCATCTTTTAGGCTTTTGGGATTATTTACTTAAGAAGGGAATGTACCTCATTTCATGGGAAGAAGGGGCCACTAGGCTCGGAGGTGCCCTAGCAAAAAAATCATGCAATAAAGGCTCGCCATGGGATCCCGAGAGCAATGAAGCGCTTCTCAAAAAAGTGAGGCACCCATAAATAATTAATTAATTAGTAATATTTTCCAAGGTAGAGCATTTGTGGGCTATGCATTTCCTTTTTAGTGCCCCTTATTGTCTTCAACTTGGAAAGGCATGCGAACCAAGGTAGAGTGTATGTGGGGTATACATTTCCTTTTTAGTGCCCCTTATTGTCTTCAACTTGGTGACACATGCAAAATAAATGGCTAATAAAGGGCTTGGAAAAATATGCTTTAAAACTAGAAAGAGGAAAAGGATGTGGCTAGCCCTCAACAAAGGTGCCCATAAATGAGACAATACAAGCCCTTGTATGTCATGGAACCCCATACCTAGAAGTCTAACCCCATCCACCTCACATTCACTACATGAGTTAGAAAAGTTTTTCCTTGGGAAAATCTCTTACTTTAGGAATTGGTTCACCCAATAGGGCACTATGACACCCCTCCCATATCTAAATTTGGTAAGTCGCATAAGGTATTTGAGCATTTTCTTATTTTGAAAAGGGGGTATTTTATGCACATGTTTGGGTGGTTATTTTTTTAGATATGGCTTACTTGGCATGATACTGTGACTTGTGGACCTTGGGAGGGCGTACTCGTTTGTCTTTGTAGGACCTTGACAGGTGAAAGTTTGATCACGAAGGCACAAGATCACTTGGAACTTCATTTGGGGCATGAAGCCCACTAGTTGGATGATGCACCCCCTTCTCTTTGGACACATGGAGACAAGCTAGATGATGAATGTTGCCTTTGGAGGCATGGGAGGACAACTTAGAGAAGGATATTATCCTCCCTTTGCTCAACATTTGGCCTTGGAGGCCCAAAATGTCATTTCCTAGAGTATGATGTTATACTTGGAGGGCTAAGGTTTGGTGATGTTGGACGATTTGATGATGACTTGGAACATCTAGATGAATGAAGACCCATGCACATGAATATATGTCCTTTGGAGGCCCAATGTCTCCCCAAAGAACCACAACGTCTTGCTCATTATGCCAAAACATCACCCCTAAGGGGTATGACATCATCATTTAGGGTTTTACTTTGTGTAATATTTGAATTTTAAGATGTAAATAGACAAAAATAGGAGGTCATCCTCGCTAATTTCATGTTGACTGTCTGAATTGTGGACAAAGGGTTTTAGGTGACCTCATATAAATAGAGGTCACCCCTTTGTCATTTGAGATATAACTCACTTGAATATTACATGCTTGTTGGCTGAAATTTTCGCCCTACTTGGGAAAATCACATACCTCTCTCTCTTGTGCTATTTGGATGCTTGTTACTTGTATATTGGAAGGAAGGATAACACTATCTCTTGGATGTCTTGTTCTTGCTTTATGGTGGAATATTCTTGGTAGCGAAGGGTTTTACTTTCCATCTATTGGAATTGGTAAGGAATTTTGTGCATATTGTTGTTATTTCTTCTTATTTCATGGTTATTCTTGTCTAAACCCTTGGAGGAGTATACAGGCATACACCCTCCACCAAGATCTATCATTTTATCATTGAATAAACTATTGCAAAGGTTGCTAGGAGGAGTAAAAAAGATTACACCCTCCTAAATTTACCTTTCTAGTTTTGTTTTCTCTAGGGAGTAAAAAGGCTTACACCCTTATAGAAGTAACATAACTAGCTCTTACAACAAGAGAATCCATAGCCCAGTCGATAAGGCACTAATCTAATTTGCATCGGAGATACAAAATCATCACATTGATATACATGAATTGTTGAGATATTGCAATTGTCTAAGTTGGAATTGATTCTATATGTTATAAGCATTATTGTGCAGTTGGAATTGATTCTATATGTTATAAGCATTATTGTGCCCTAAGGGTGTCTTATTTAGCCTAGTAATTCTCTTTGTTGTTACAATTTAATACTACATCCATTAGGGATGCTGCAAAAACACTCTTTCATCATCTATTTCTCTCTAATCTACCGCTGAAAATCACTTGTAAACCTTGGTAATTGTTCTACTAGTTGTTGCCTAATTTTTGGGTGGTTTACTTGTTGATTTATGTGGTTAGATCTTGCTGTTGTAGCAATTGTTTACTACAACCACTTGGTTATCATAAAAACTTGTTGATAACATCATATAACAACCACTAATCACCACCAAAGTCATGCTCTAATCATTGGAAGTTTGACTAGTCACTGCTAGCTTTATTTTTGATATATTGTACTAGATTTTGGATGCTTAAATTTGCAGCTATTAATGTCTTAAATTGTTGATCTATCTATACTGCTGCAATTTGGGAAAACAAGGGTTCTTGCTTGATCCTCTTTGGTTTAAGGCTTGTATATCATCATTTGTCTTGTTTCGGGCATGGCTAACATTGTCTTGCAAGTATTCAATGCTTGGCAACCATTTCCCCTTTCACAAGACTCATTCACAAACCTTATTCCTCCTCCAATATTGACCTATACGGGTGTTCATCTACCATTCTTACACTCATCGAAATTCCCCCCTTGTGGTTATTTCATCATCACTAAAGCGAGGGGAGTGTCTATCTAAATTGACACTGGGTAGGTACTCCCATAGTTGTCATACTTTCGTGGATTGGGTTGGGCTTTTCCCACGCTACAAATTGTGTGATAACAAGAAGCTTCCACCTAGTAGAAAGTTCCTTCTCTAGAATGTTCCTAGGAGGTAGATAGTACTATATAAAGAAGCAGAAGCAATGTAATGCGATGTCTTATGGAGTTATTTGTAATTGGGTCTATGCTCAATTGGAGCTTGCCCCCTTGAAGAGGCAAGCGAACATTGCTTCCATTAATAAATAACATTTGTCGTATTCTAGTTCTTTATTTGTCTATTGTGGTTGTAATATGCCATTTTTGTTTTTTTTGTTTTGTTTTGCATTTCAATTCACTAATAAATAACATCACAACTAGGAATAAGGATGGACCCATAGTTGTGCCTTCAATTTGTTTATAGAATTTTTCTTTGAAGGTGAATAAAGTAGATGTAAGGCTAATTTCAATGAGTTTTAGGGTCTCATGGTTGACCAATTTAGAAATGGGGTAAAGAGTTTTATGAACATGGATTTTGGTGATTAAAGAAACAACATCAAAGCTTACCATGGTGTCTTGATCATCTAGATGGAGTTTGCAAATTTTATAAATGAAGCTAGAAAAATCTTTTATAAATGAGGGGGTTTGGCCTATAAAAGGTTGGGGTTTTTCAGTAAGGAACCGAGAGTGTAGGTAAGGTCTCCAATAACACAATCTATGGGCCTAAAAGAGATATTTTTTTGTATATTTTAGGTTGCCCATATATTTTAGAGTGTTGAGGGTTATGAGAAAGCCATACACTTTTTTATAAAAGAGTCTAGAGAGGAAGATTTAATGGATTTAGTAACTAAGTTAATAATAGAAAATTTAATGGATTTAGTAACTGTTATCCCCGATATCTAGGGATAACTAGGAGATCATGTCTCGAGGCCCACATGGTCCTAGACATGGAGTACGAGAGCAGATTGACTTGAGCATGGCCCTTGAGGG
>JZKD02S1795407.1:201767-212394 GCA_000966675.3 Picea glauca | reverse complement strand
TACTTTTTGAAATCAAAAGATGAAGTGTTCAGTAAATTCAAGGAATTCAAAGCCTTGATAGAGAATCTTTCCGAAAGAAAGATCAAGATACTCAGGTCAGATAATGGAGGAGAATTCACCTCAAAAGAGTTTGTGAACTTCTGCAAATATATCGGGATCAAGAGGGAGCTCACCACTCCCTACAATCCTTAACAAAACGGTGTAGCAGAAAGAAAGAACATAACGATAATGGAAGCAGTGAAGACCATGATCCATGATCAAGATCTTCCAATGTGCTTATGGGCATAAGCAGCAATGACAGTCGTATATGTACAAAACCGATTGTTCCATAGTGCACTTGGGTTCAAGACCCCGGAAGAGATGTTCACCGGAAAGAAGCCAGAGGTAAGCCATCTCAAAATATTTGGCTGCCCAATATTTATACATATTCCGAAAGAGAAGAGAAACAAGCTGGAACCCTCAGGAAAGAAGGGAATATTTGCGGGATACTGTGAGGTCTCCAAGGCCTTCATGATTTATATACCAAGTCACCATCACATTGAGATCAGCAGGGATGTGACCTTTGATGAAGATGCAACGCTCAAGAAATCGAGAAAATGCCAGCTTGAAGAAGTATATGAAGAGGAACCTGTAGCTCCCAGAATTGCAGAATCAGTGAGGGAGGTTCCCAGAGCTGTAGAACCAGTGAGGGAAGTCATAACTTCTCCTGATGAGGAAATTCTAGAAGATCACGATATAGTAGAATTTCAAGAACCTCCTCAGATGACGATCTCCCATAAGAGAAAGCCTGCTTGGGCTAGGGATTTTATTCAAGATGGAGAGAAGTATGGTGTTCCCGAAGGAACCACGAGACAGGTAAAGAGACCTAAGCCATTCTCCAGTTATGTGGCTTTGATGTGTGATCTCCTAGAGAAGGAGCCTACCTGCTTTGAAGAAGCCATTCAGAAGAAAGAATGGGCAGATGCCATGACAGAAGAATACCAATCCATAATAAAGAATGATGTATGGGAAATAGTTCCTAGACCGAAGAGTAAGGATGTGGTATCTTCCAAATGGCTCTTCAAAATAAAACATGTTGCTGATGGAAGTATTGAGAAGTATAAAAAAAGGTTTGTCGCTCGTGGCTTTTCTCAAAAGGAAGGCATTGACTATGAAGAGACATTCGCTCCTGTAGCCAGATACACTTCAATCAGAACCATCATAGCCTTTGCAGCCAAGATGAAGTGGAAGTTGCACCAGATGGACGTAAAGACAGCTTTCCTAAATGGTGTCATCGAAGAAGAAGTGTATATAGAGCAACCTCAAGGATTTGAAGTTGAAAACAAGAAGACTCATGTCTGCAAGTTGAAGAAGGCTCTATCTGGATTGAAGCAAGCTCCTAAAGCTTGGTATGGCAGGATAGACAGTTTTCTGACGAGCTTGGGCTTTACCAAGAGTAAAGCAGATTCTAACCTCTACTTCAAGGTTATGAACGATGAGCTGGTGATATTGTTGTTGTATGTAGATGACTTATTCTTAACTGGAGAAGAAAATCTCATCATCGAATGTAAGAAGAAGCTCGCTTCAGAATTTGAGATGAAAGACCTTGGCCTAATGCATTATTTCTTAGGTCTTGAGGTATGGCAGAGCCCAGAGAGAATCTTCCTTAACCAAGGGAAGTATGCAGTCGAAATCCTGAAGAGATTTGACATGTTGGAGTGCAAGTCCATGAATACACCCATGGAAGCGAAGCTGAAGCTACTGGTCGACACTTCATTAGAATTGATTGATGCCACGCTGTATAGACAGATCATTAGATCTCTGATGTACCCGACGAACACCAGACCAGATATCTGTTTTGCCGTGAACACCTTGAGTCAGTTTCTGGTAGAACCCAGACATGTTCACCTAGTTGTTGCAAAACATGTGATGAGGTACCTTAAGGGTACATTAGATTGTGGTCTCAGCTATGATGGAGATCATGATTTCACACTGAGTGGGTACATTGATTCAGATTGGGCTGGAAGTGTCTTTGACAGGAAGAACACTTCAGGATGCTGTTTCAGTTTGGGATTAGCCATGATCTCATGGCAGAGTAGGAAGCAATCCAACATTGCTCTCAGTACAACGGAAGCAGAATACATTGCTGCGTGTTTTGCCAGCTGCGAAGCTATATGGCTTCGAAAGTTGTTGACTGGTCTATTCGACCTAGAGATGGAAGCAACCACAGTCCTATGTGACAACCAGAGCTGCATAAAGATGACAGAGAATCCTGTATTTCATGACAAGTCGAAGCACATGGAGATCCGATATCATTACATCTGTGACATGGTGCAGAGAAGAGCCATAAAGCTCCAATATGTTAGCACGGATGAATAGGTTGCTGATGTGTTGACCAAGCCTCTATCCCGTGTAAAGTTTGAGCAATTTCGAGATAAGCTGGGTATAGTCCGAAAGGACCTCCCTCGAAAGGGGGAGTAGTGTTGTGTTGAGATATGCCAGCCTAGTACTGTGCTTCCAGCTTCATTGCTGTGACGTAAAGCCAGTCTAGTACTGCGCTTCCAGCTTAATTGCTGTGCTGAGATATGCCAACCTAGTACTGTGCTTCCAGATCAATTGCTGTGACGTAAAGCCAGTCTAGTACTGTGCTTCCAACTTAATTGTTGTGTTGAGATATGCCAGCCTAGTACTGTGCTTCCAGCTTAATTGCTGTGACGTAAAGCCAGTCTAGTACTGTGCTTCCAACTTAATTGTTGTGTTGAGATATGCCAGCCTAGTACTATGCTTCCAACTTAATTGCTGTGACGTAAAGCCAGTCTAGTATTGTGATTCCAGCTTAATTACTGTGTAGTGTGCCAGCCTCGTGCTGTGATGATGAGCTAGCCTCGTGCTGTGATGATGTGACCAGCCTCGTGCTGTGATGATGATGTATTAGTTTTATTCTAATCCATATTGATGCAGATGATGATTCCATTCCATTGAGAATGACGATGCTGCCAATGAGAAAAACTTCCGATGATTTATAGATACGCCAATCAGTGTTCCAAGATGATATTGATGATGCTGTCCTCTCACCCACTTGATGCTGTTGATGATGCTGTCCTCTCTCTCGCCTGATGCTGTTGTAGAATACCCTTCTTGTTAAGGGGGGAGTGTTGAAATAATATAACTGCAAAGTGTATTCTAATTATTATTGTTGTATTATTCATTAGATCAATCCCCTATTGCAGATTGATCATGTCGGCTATTGTAAAAGACCAAATCCCCTTTTGCGGATTGGTCAAAACATAATTGTGATAGGTAGAATAAGAAGTCGGCCCTGCCAGTGAAGAGACACCTCCGTCCACACGTGCCAGAGTTGTATAAATAAGGAGGCTAGCGAGAGGACTTTTTGTATTGTTTGAGTTATCTCTTGGCATTGTATTGGCTATCTATAAAATAAGGAAGTTTTGCCGGGTTTTCTCCCCCATGAGGGTTTACCAGGATAAATGATATGTCTCTTGTGATTGTGTATTTCTCAGTGATCCTATCTTATGCTATTGTTATCTAGTGAAATGCAAAGAACTCTAATAATAGCTTAAACCTTAACATTTCTAACATATTAGGGTTTTTGCCTCTTAGGGTTTTGTTGGCATTTATAAAATACAACATGAAGCAAACTGTCTATTTTAGGGTGACTTCCACTCCAAGCGGGTTTTAGTTCAAGTTAACTTGTTCTTCAAGCAAGTTATCTATTTCGGGCTAGGAGGAGTGTGTTCTATCTTAGAGAACATTTGCTTTGACCTTTTCCACCATGCATGTGGTTTATTCTAGGCAAAAGGAGGGCACTCCACTTGAGGTTATTCTAGGTGGATTCTAGTTTTGATTCACATGCATTAGGGTGATCTATTTTGAAAGAATCTAGTGATTTTTCAGGTGGTTACTTAGTTTCTTTTCTAGTGCATAGAAATAGGGTGATTCACTTAGCATGATTTTGTGCTATTCTTGACTAGCCAGTACGCCCTAGTTGTGTGCATGAAGCTAGATGGTTTAGCATGAGAATGGATCCACGCTACCTCAAGAAGGAAGGAGAGAGTGGAGTAGGTGGTGGGTTTTAAGGTGAAACCAAGAAACCCTAGGGAAGACAAAAATAGGAAGAAAAGAGAATAGAGAAAGGCCTTTGGATTAATTAGTGTTTTAATCTTAATTAGTTATCTGGGGATGTAGGTTAATTAGGGTACTTCAATTAGGGTTTCATTAACAAAGGAAATCAAACTAACATAGAATTACTTCTCAATCTCTTTGGTGAGATAATTAAACTAAGTGCTGAAAATGAAAGAGAAGAGAAAATGAAAAAACTCACCCAGATGAGCGTTGTTGTAATTGTTGAAGTTTCTTGGGTTGAAGATGAGAGTTGTGACAGGCCTCTGAGATAGTGTTTCACCTCCTAAACGAACTTCCACATATAGCTCAATCTCCCTACAAAACATACTTGTATTGATCTCCAATGCAATGCAATAATAACACTAGATCTATCACATAAATGATATAAAAATGAAATAATGAATGGTGACCCAAAGTGCCCTCAATAGGGTTTGATACATCCCTTGCCCTAGCTGTATTGGAACTCCTTTGAGGTGTTAGGGTTTAATTGTCTAATCTATGAGAGGACTAAGCCTTTGAAGATGCCTTAAGATGAAATGACAACCCTGTAAAGTTGGAATCAAACTAGCAGCAAGAGATCCTTCTCAAGGTGCTGGAGAAGACAAATACAAGCAGTGCAAGAGCTTGGTAAGTGGATTAGGAAGCTAGATCAAGACTTGACTCCAATTTGAGTGTGTACCTACAAGATAATGAGAGGAGGAAAGATGAATCCAAGAGTTCAAGAGAAGATCCTTTACGAAGAGGAATTGAATGGTATAAATAGGCAAGGGAACGACCTCAAGGTGCAAGTGGACATTAGACTAAATGTTGGAGAGAACGACCTGTACAAAAAAGTCAAACTGCTTGGTTTGACTGCATACTGTTAGTGTCTAAGACCATACTACGAGTTTTTTTCCAAATATGGGTTCTTTGTTCCATGAGACACAATCATGGTACAACCATGAAAGTTGCGGTTCACTTAGTGCCTTAAGCCTAGGAAAGGTAAAGGAAGATTTGAATTACTTGACCTTTTAAATAGCAAACCCAAATGGATTTGAGCCGTCGTGGGCTCGTAATGAAGAATCCAAAGTAACTATGAAACCAACTAGGGGCTTGTTACCCCCCTAGGCTAGGGGTAACTAAGGAGATCATGTCTCGAGGCCCACATGTAGCAGACATGGAGTGTCGAGAGTCAGATTGACCAACAGAGCCTGCAAGGCCCCTCCTATTTCTGATCACATCATCATTCGTCACTAGCAGCAGAGCAACATCCACCACATCGGCTTGGCCCAAAAGACAACAAGTCTTGCTTCATGAGGTAACCAATCCGGTATCATGGTAAGTGTCATTTTAACATTTGAAGCATTTGAGCATGTTGCAAAGAATCCTTTCTTGATTATGAAACATCTGCTTGGAATTTATACCGTTTGCCTAGTTTCATCTTGGTGAGTGACATGGCTTCCTAGTAAGTAGGTCACCCTTGGGAAAGGGGTTGCTACTGGGTGGTCCTTTGAAGGGTCATCGTACCATTACCTTCCATACTTACCACCCCCTCCATTTCCTTACTCTATAGTGCACCATGACACCCCTCCCATACCTAAATTAGGCAAAACTTATAAGGTCTTTAAGCATTTGTTTAATTTGAAAAGGGGGGTTTGATGCACATGTTTGGGTGGTTCTTGTATTAGATATGGCTTACTTGGCATGATACTTGTGACTTGTGAGCCCTTGGAGGGCGTATTTGCTTGTCTTTGCAGGACCTTGCCTGGTAAAGAGGTATTCATGGGGAGATGACTTCGTTCGGACCTTCATGAGGGGCTCTGGAGCCCAGAGATGGATGTTAGACCCCACGTCTGGGGCACATGAGATGATGGACATTGCACTACGAGGATGGAGGACGTTGCCTTTGGAGGCACTTTGGCATGGCTGGATGATGAACCCTGACCATCTTCCACTTGAACATTGGCCCTTGGAGGCCTAGACGTCACCCACCTAGCCCATGACGTCATCTAGGGGCTAGGTTTTCAATGGTTCCCTTGATGGATTGGTGGATGAGGTTCTTGACATGGACTTTGGCCTATAGCAGAGTGACACATGGCCTTTGGAGGCCCAACATTCCACATCTTCAACATGGACGTCACATCCTAGAGCCCAACGTCACCCTTTTAGGGCATGATGTCACCCTTCTAGGGTTTTAATTGATGTAAAATTTAATTTTGTAAATTTGAAAGGGAAAATTGAGAAGTAGGCCCTCTTGTGAAAATACATGACCTTTCAATGAAGTCTTTTCATGGCTAGGATTTCCCATATAAATATGGCTAGCCAACATTTCATTTTATCATCACAACTTCTCTCACACATGTGAGAGTGAGGTCTGAAATTTTCGCTATTCTTGGGGTAAATGGTCTCTTTTACTCATGTGCTAGCCTTTGGAGGACAAGATTGGATGTCCACTTGCTGATTTTTGGAGGAATTTTCTGCAAATAGGGTTTGTACTTGTCATTGTCTTGGTGAAGTAAGTAAATTTCTGCAATTTTCATGTCATTAATGTTTTATTGTGAATTTACTTGCTCATATTGAAGATTATTTGCTTGGCGAAAACCCTAAGTGAGGAGCATAAGTGCTTCCTCCTCTCACGAGGACAATTTCATCCATTAATTTGTGAAGGAAGTCCTACCTAGATTTAAGCTCCTAAATCCCTAAAGTGCCTAAAGTGCTAGCACTTTAGGAGTTTGATTCTAGACTCTTGTTGACATTATTAAAGAATCTAAGGAAGGAGGAGAAGTTGGTAGAGCCCAAAAGTGCTTGCACTCTAGCAATTTTGTTGGTTTGAAATCTAAGGCCCTAAAGTGCTAGTACCTTAGACTTCAAGCTCCATCTATTAGACATTGCTATCATCATCTCCAATTACATTATATTGCTGTTGTAAAAACTCCATAAGCCCTGAAGGCACTAGTTTACTTGCTGTCTTTTGAAAGAAAGTGATCAAACAATCATCAACTCTTACTCTCTAAAGCTTTTACTAACTTTTCCGAACTCTAACCTAAGCTAACTCGCTAAATTCATTGCTACTGTTGCAAAACTTTGCTACAACCATCTAATTCACTTCATTTTGCTGCATACACTAGCCTAACACTAATTTAATATACTCAGAATTTGCTTGCAACAATTGGGAATTGATCTATTGGATATATGATAGGTTTTCACTGTAATTTCATGCAATTCTGATCTAATTCTCTTGCTGCTGTTACAAAACTCTAGTTGCTGCTGTAAACTGATATATTGCTGCAATTTTGTACCAGCCATCATTAATTTTCATTGTTTATTGTCTCTTAAGGTATATATTGCATATTGGTACTTGGAAACATCATATATATGCAGTAAATTGTTCTTGTTCCAAGCAGGTACCGAAAACACTTCCTATCTCCTCAATTTCACATACATAGACCTTTGACTTAGGTGATCAAGAGAGGGGGCGGTGGACTTGGCTAATAAACTTGCCACTTTGATCCCTTGAGGTCATTGGTGACGCTTCCCCCATGGTGGACCTCATCCATCACTAAAACGTGGGGGTTTCCTACTAAGGTGATAATGGTGGGATATCCTGTAGTTATGCAAAATGTCCTACTTGTCTTGGGCTTTGCACAAGTACAAATCGTGCAATAACATTTTGGCGCCGTTGTTGGGGAGAATCGAGTCAGTTTTCCTGAACGACACATCTTTGGTGAACTTTTCCAGAAGCCCTTATCTTACAAGCTTACCCAACGACCCCACTAAGGGTTATTCGCTTGCTTCCTTTGATAATCCTAGAAGGGTTATCTGGCGACTCCATTGATGACAACCCGTACTAAACATCACAACAACCAACCTTTTTACCCATGGCTTCTCCGAGATGGGATCCAAGTGATATTTTCAGACCCTTGGACATGAGTGAAATCCCAGAGTAACCTCGACAAATCCTTCCTGAGTACAAAAAGAAATGGTTGCCCAAGTTTTTCTGTAATGATGAGACTACTGCTGAAGAGCATATGAGTAATTTCTTTGCTTTCCTTTAATTGAATCCCGTCGATGATGATGCTGAAGATTTGTTGATGGAACATTTTTCAGCCACTCTTCATGACGCTGCTAGAATATGGTATGATGGTCCTTGCTAAAAGCATCAAGACCACGGTGCAATTCGAAGAAACCTTCATGAACAGATGGAGCACCGAAGAAGACCCTGACATGCTCCATGACATGAAAGGGGAAGAAACTTACAAAGAGGAGTAAGAATTGTGTCATGATTCTATTGAAGAACAAGAGCCTGAAGAGGTGAATCATGAAGTTGAAGTGCTGATGTATACTCCATTTGATGAAGTCATCCGAGCTTCCATTCCTCCTGCATAAGAAGAAGAGGATACCGTGAGTCATTTTCCTTTCCAAAATTTCGATGATGCTTTATTTCATGATTTGAAAAATGAAGAAGTATTAGAGGAACCCTTGGTTGCACTAGGCCCTTCGTGTTATAATAAAGATGACAACGTGGTTGACAACATTGATGAGTTTATACATGTTGGGAGATGTAAATGGGACGCGATTGGTCACGATGGAGATCCCATTTATGATATTGAAGGTCATTTTCAATTGTTTCCTTTACAACAACCATATGTGATTACTACTAATCTTGATGTATGGCAGCAAGGAGATGACATGATTACAGATTTATTCCAACCACCTAGGGTTGATTTTTTGCAACATTCTCATGATGATTTTCGGTACATATTTTTTTGAGCACTTGGATTTATTCTATGAAGAAAATTTTCAACCACCACTGTGCTCCGATTTTGATGAGGGTAAGGACATGATTTGCTTGGAGCAGGATTTTTGTGATGAGATTTTCCAACCTTCCTCGTTTCCTTCATTTCGTTACGACATCGAGGATACAACTGGGAAACACATTCTTTGTGCCAAGTTGTCTCTAGGGAAAAATTTCTTCTTAGAATTTAAGGGTAGGTTGAATGCTTTAAGAAGAAGTTTTACATCTCAATCTTTCAACCTTCCCCAGGGTAGTTGTCATTCATCCTCCAGATTCTCGTTCGTCCCTTCTCAGCCTATGGGACTGATAAGATCCAGGGTAGTCAACCTTCAGAATCTTTGAGCTAGCCTTATGAATCTTTATCTTATCACAACCCTATTCAGAGGTGGATTGAGCATTCTTGTGCTAATGTGACTTGGCATAATCTTGTGCCACCCTTCCACCTCCATGAGTTAGACTTTATAATTAGTTATGCTATATTGTATGCTCTAACTCATGTTCCTTTTGTGCTTGACTTATGCTTGTTTTGGTTTATGTTGAAGCACAAGGGTAGGTATTGTGATAGAATGCTAGCATGGTTGTATTGGTTATATGATTATACCTAGCATTGGGACTAACCTAGATTAGGTTAGGAATTTGCATCCCACATTGCATTGTATATATGTTGCATCTTGCATATCATGGTAGTATGGTTGCATATTGCTTTAATTTGCATACATGCTTATGATTTACATATTCTTTTCATTCTTTTCTTGCATCATTGCATATTGCTATGTTACATTCTTATGCTCATATTGATATGTTAGAATTAAATGTCAATTTTTTTTCAAGTTTAGCTTTAGATGTTAGTGGTTTTCACATGAATAAGGGGTGAGTGAGCCACCCTTCGATATTCATAGTTTGTTTGTTTCAGTGTGTATAGGCACATGTCATACCATGAGATGTTGAGGTTCTCATGTGCTCTACGGTGAGCACATGTCCCCATTTAGGAGCCAGATGTTATCCCCCTAGGCTAGGGGCAACTAAGGAGATCATGTCTTGAGGCCCACAGGTAGCAAACATGGAGTGCCAAGAGTCAGATTGACTAGCAGATTCCGCAAGGCCCCTCCTATTTTTGATCACACCATCATTTGTCACCAACAACAGAGCAACATCCACCACATCGGCTTGGCCCAAAAGACAACAAGTCTTGCTTCATGAGGTAACGAGTCCAATATCGTGGTAAGTGTCATTTTAATATTTGAAGCATTTTAGCATGTTGCAAAGAATCCTTTCTTGATTATGAAACGTCTGCTTGGAATTTATACCTTTTACCTAGTTTCACACATAGTTTTAAAAACCGTTGAACCGAAACTGAAACCGGTCGGTTTGACCGGTTTGATGGTCGACCGGTTCAAACCGGTCAAAAAACTGAACCGGTCGGCCGGTTTGGTCCCAGAAACCTAAAACCCTCTAAGAAGACCCCCTAAAACCTAAAACCTAAGTAACAGAGAAGTACACGGCCGAGGGTTATTTTGCCTTATTAATGCTATTTAAAGAGGTCCCCACCCCCTCCATTTCACCCACCTTAGTAATTAATGGTAATGTTAAATTCTTAATTAAGAGGTCCCCACCCCCTCCTTTATCTCTCATTTTCATCCTTTTACTTAAATTTTTAACATTACCATTAATTGTTTCAGGATGTTTGAGAGTGGTTCCAACCTCATTGGACTTCATATGGAGAAAGTAGAA
>JZKD02S1795407.1:89694-100682 GCA_000966675.3 Picea glauca | reverse complement strand
CTGGGGCCGACTTCTTATTCTGCCTATTATAATTGTCTGTTGACCAATCCACAAAAGGGGATTTGGTCCTAATACAATTATCGACATGATTAATCCACAATGGGGATTAATCCTAATAATAAAATAACAATAATAATAAGAATGCTCTTCGCGCAGTTACATTATTTCAATAGAAATGATCAACGCAGTCCTGTCTTTTACCCCGATAGTTTGAAGATCGGCAGTTGGCACAAAATTTAGCAAGTCAATAGCATTTTGGGCCGATTCTGAGGGCTTCTTGGCTAACACTTCATTAACAACAGCACACCTGCTCCGAGCTGTAGCAGCCACACTGTCTTTGCCATTTATAAAATTTAGATAAACCCTGAATTTAACAGCTTTTGCAACAATAACATCCCATATGACATGTTTGGCTCCCTGCAATAATGTTTTGTCTTTTAACCTGGTTTTCAGCTTGCTCACTCTCTTGCAAATCTTGATTATCTCTGTGAAGTTGAGCCATCTTCTCATCTTTCACCTTCATCTCTTGTTTCAACTTTTCTATAACCTCGTTGAGACCTTTGATCTCCCCTGTTTTGATGCTTACTCGGGACATAGCTTGGACCAACCCTTTAGTGCTAGATCCAGCCTCTGTATTAGTAGGTACAATGACAACCATATCTGAGGTCGTTGCCTGTGCTTGTGACCAATTCTCTCTCTTTTTCCAACTGCAACACTTTAGCTTTGTAATTGAGTGCCTCTTGTTTGAATGTTTCTTTCTTCTGTTCCAAAGCAGTCAGTTTTGCTGTTTGTGGATGGGCTGTAGGTGACATCTTCAACCTTTTCTTTAAGCTTTGGATCATCTTATACTTTTCATCCAGAGAAGCTTTCACCCCTTGGGGACCTTCAAACTCTAGCCTTTTGACCTGTGTCGTCCAGGCTTTGCTAGATGCCTTTTCCTGTTTCAATTGTCCATCTAGTTTGAGTGCATGTGTTTTCAATATTGCAACCCTCAGACCTAAACTCAGATAATCAGAATATAGCATATCGCTGACATTTCTGTGGAACTTTACTTTGTCAAGTGCACCAATATTTTCATAGTGCATTTTGATCTCAGATACCTTATCATCATCAACCACTGCTATGTTAAATGTTTTATTTTCCACATCTTTGACTGAGAGTAAGGAAGTTTTAAACTGGGAAGTCTTTTCCACTTCAGGAAAAAGATCCCTTATTTCACTGTTGGCCATACTTCCCTTCACAACATACTGGTTCATTAAATCTTCCTTGGATTGATAAACTGCCCCAGGTGTTTGGCTAAATATGTGTTTCCTGCTGCTAAACACCTTTGTGCCGCTTTCAGTTTGTGGCTTGTTTCCTGTACCTTCTTCTTCGTTCTTGGTCATGCCTTCTATCATTCCCATGTATGTTTTCTCTTTGGGCTCTTCTTCTTCCAGGTCAACTATTTGAGAGGATGATGTGATTTTCATTTGCTTGAGAATATCTTGCTGGATGTCGGTGCCCAGGGCCTCTGAACTGTTCCTTTTATTGTAGACTCTCATTTTAGGAGCTTTGACAATCAATCTAGGAGAAAGTTTTTGTGCTGGGCTCTGCTGAGAAGCTGGCTTCGTTTGTTTTGTTTGATCATGCTGCATAGCGACCTCCATATCTACACAGGTTTCTAGATTGGCCAACATATCGAATCCTTCAACATGCTCGTGTTCATAGGGACCTTGTCTGCTTGCCAATCTCCTCTTTGATATGATCTGGTGCGGGTCGTATTTTCTTTCTTGCAACTGTGTGAACCCAAATTCACTGAGTTTGGATTGAATCTGAGGCAGACAGGACTTGTTCTTCACCACAAAGGGACCTACTATGAAAGGAAATTTTAGATTAGAAGCCTTGTGTGCTTTCAAAAAATGCTCAGTTTCTGAGATGATCCTCTGTCTCATGAACTCCAAAGCAAAGACTCTGGGAGTCAGAAAAACTGGTAAAAGGTAAGGTCCTTCTGGGCAACCATATACCCAAATCACAGTGGATTGTATGAACAACATCCAGTCTCCTACCCTGCTCTCTGGATTTGGTTGCAAACTTCTTTTCATTTCTTCCAGGACCCTTGGCAAGTCCGAACCGAAAATAAGACCGTACACCCTGGACATAATCTTATTGATGAAAATAAGCATGGTGATTCTTTTACACTCGGTTGAAATAAATGCAGTCTCAGGAAATTCGGTTCTGTTAGATTCCAGGAACATTCTCAACAAGTGCGTGTAGTATCTAAAGTGTCTCAGTGAATTGAAGTTCGTCAGTTGCCGATGCATATTTTCGGCAATAAATTTGTCAAAACTGACACAAACTGACTGACCAGACTCTGACATAAAGAAAGTCAACAGGAAACCTAACATGACTTCTACCACAAACTTGTCATTTTCCAACCCCAAAATTTGACTCAACAGAGAACAAGCCCACTGGACTTCGATGACCATGACACTTACACTGGCAGGTAATGATAGACTCTCTGAATGGTGTTCGGGTTTGACGATGGTTTGCAGAAACCGAGTTTTTACTTCTGGTGGGCATTTTCTATAAACTGTGATCATCTTTTGTTCCTCGAAGGGCTCTGACACCGTGGAGGACTCTGGTACTGAGGGTGTGTCAGAGTGATGGATTGTCTACTTCACATAAAACCTCTGACCCTAATTTATTCAAAATGACTCTTTCTCCCCGAGAATACCACTCTGCACACCAGCTTACAAATTCAAAGATTACTTCTACGACATAAGGGGTGATGGAGGCTTGAGCCGCTTCGAGGAAAGGTATGCGCGTTCCAACTTTGTCCAATAAATTCGATTTGGACACAGAAACGGGCGAGACTGTTATCTCTGTGTTGAAAACTTCTGAGTCTCTATCAATTAGGGATTCTTCTCCAGAGGAGATGTCTTGCTTATTTACAGATAAGACAACAGGATTAGCGGCCATGGTGAAAATACCTGTTGAGCGGCGAAAGAAGCACGAACCTGGTTCAGTTTCTGAGCTTGAGTTTCAAATGGATGCTCTGCGCCAAATTTTCGGACGTTTGAATGCTTCAAATTATCATAAAATAATGCTGGGGGGTCCTCCTTTTATAGGTATCTATTTACATTGGGGGTTGGAGAAAACAGTTTTAGGTGAATCGCTTTTCACCTCGATGTGCCTTTGAGGGTGCCACGTGTCCACGATTTAAACCATGACGGTTTTCCCCGATCCGCCCTTGATGCATTAATCTTTGCGCTACTTCAATCGCCGATATGAGTTTCAGTTGTTGATCCGAGCCGCTTTAAGATCTACGGTCCACATTCACCCAACAATTTTGGCATCGGGGGTTGGAGAAAGTGGTTTTAGTCAGACTTCTTTTTTCCCCGATGTTCCTCTAGAGGTGCCACGCGTCCATCGATAAAACCATGACGGTTTTCCCCGACCCGCCCTCGATTGCTTAACCTTTGTGCTATTTCAATCCCCGATATGCACTTTAGCCGTTGATCCGGGCCGCTTTCAAGATCAATGGTTCGCCGAGTCTTACTCTTCACAATTTTGCCACATTTGTCCATACGCCACCAGATATAGCCTGGTCCTCTAAATTATCATATCTCCTTAGCGACATAACCTTTCGCTAAAATTTTGATACTCGAATACCATTTGAAAATTGTTATGGTGATAACATGTTGCAAATAATCCTTTCTTGATTTTCAAACGTTTGGTTGGAATTTAGATCTTTGGCCTAGTTTCACTTTGGTGAGTGACATGGTCTCTTAGTAAGTAGGTCACCCTCGGGAAAAGGGTTTCCACTGGGTGGTTCTTTGAACGGTCATCGTACCATTCTCATCCATACTTACCACCTTCCATCATTCTACCCCTCCGTTTCCTTATCTTTTGGGTTACCAGGTTCATTGACCCAAGAAGGGATTGGACCTCATTTCATGGGAAGAAGGGGCTGAAGGCCTAGAGGTAGATTGCAGCTGCTATAAAAGAATAAGATAATGATGCTAAAAAGAAAGTGAACAGAGCAAATAAGGACCACCAAAAGCCGGTCCAACTTGAGCTCTACTCATTCAGTGCTCCCCCGGTCCCAAAAGTAATGCTAAAGCTTGGAAACCCTTAAAGGGGGACCCTCAAATTTGCAAATTAAAAATGAAAGTAGGGATTGCAAAGATGGCAAAAAGGGGTTTGGAAAAGGTGGCATGCAAATATTGGGTAACTCAAGAGCAAGCACACCCTCTACAAAGGCACCCATAAATGAGACAATATGAACCCTTGTATGTCAAGGAACCCACACCTAGAAGTCTTGCCCCAATCCACCTCACACTCACTACATGAATTAGATAGGTTCCTCTTGGGAAACATCCCTTGACTTGGGGATTGGCTTACCCAATAGGGCACCGTGACACCCCTCCCATAACTAAACCAGGCAAAACTTATAAGATCTTTCAACATTTGTTTAATTTGAAAAGGGCTATTTAATGCACATGTTTGGGTGGTTCTTGTATTAGATATGGCTTACTTGGCATAATTCTTGTGACTTGTGGACTCTTGGAGGGTGCATCTGTTTGTCTTTGCAGGTCCTTGCCCAATGAACAAGTATTTGTGGGGAGATGACTTTGTTTGGACCTCCATGAGGGCTTTGGAGCCCAATGGTGGATGCTAGACCCCACGTCTGGGGCACATGAGATGATGGACATTGCACCTTGAGGATGGAGGGAGTTTCCTTTGAAGGCACCTTGGCATGACTAGATGATGAGTTCCCACCATTTGCCACTTGGACGTTGGCCTTTGGAGGCATAGACGTCACTTGCCTAGCCCATGACATCACCCTTGGAGGGCTAGGGCTTGATGGAGATGGTTTGATGGAGGAGGACACTTGGCATGGCATTTCGGCACATGTGGGTATGATGTATGGCCTTTGGAGGCCTAACTTTCACAACTTCCAGCTTAGACGTCACACTTTGGAGCTCAACATCATCCTAAAAGGGGATGACGCCACCCTTCTAGGGTTTATCTTATGTAAAATTTAAATTTTGTAAATTAAAAGCGGCAAATTAAGAAGTAGGCTCCCTTGTGAAAGGACATGACTTTTCAATTGAGTCTTTTCATGGTTAGGATTTCCCATATAAATATGGCTAATCAAAGACTCATTTTATGATCACACTTTGCTCTCACACAAGTGAGAAGTGGTCTGAAATTTTCGCCCTTTTTTTGGTTATTGGTCTCTTTTACTTATGCGCTAGCTGTTGGAGGACAAGTTTGAATACCTCTTTGCTGATTTGTGGAGGAATTTTCTGCAATTAGGGTTTACTTTGGTCATTGTCTTGGTGAAGTAAGTAAATTTCTGCAATTTTCATGTAATTAATACTTTATTTTGAATTTACTTGTTCATATTGAAGATTTATTGCTTAGTTAAAACCCTAAGAGAGGAGCATAAGGCGCTTCCTCTTCTCATAAGGATAATTTCATCCATTAATTTGTGAAGGAAATCCTACCTTGACTTAAGCTTCTAAAGCCCTAAAGTGCTAGCACTTTAGGAGTTTGATTCTAGACACTTGTTACATTATTGAAGAATCTAAGAAGGGAAGAAAGAGTTGCTAGAGCCCAAAAGCGCTTGCACTCTAGCAACCTCTTCTTGAAATCTAAGGCCCTAAAGAGATAGCACCTTAGATTTCAATCGCTTGCTCTTAGGCATTGCTATCATCATTCTCCAATTGCATATTTATTGTTGTTACAAAAGACTCCATAGCCCAAAAGGCACTAGTTTACTTGCTCTCTTGTGAAGGAAAGTGATCAAACAATCATCAATCTTTGCTCTCTAAAGCTTTTACCAACTTTTTCTAACTTTAAATTAGTCTAACTCACTAATTTTATTGCTGCTGTTACAAATCTTTGCTACAACCATCTAATTTACTTCATTTTGCTGCATACACTAGTCTAAACCTAGCTTAACATGCTCATAAATTGCTTGGAATGATAGGGAATTAATCTATTGGATATATGCTAAGTTTACACTGCCTTTTCATGCATTCTGATCTAACTTTCTTGCTGCTGTTACAAATCTTTAATTGCTGTTGTAAACTGTTGTATTGCTGCTATTTTGTACCAGCATTGATAAATTTTTATTGTCTACTATCTCTTGAGGTATTACTTGCATATTGGTACTTGGAAAAATCATATACATGCTATAAATTGCTCTTGTTCCAGGAAGGTATCCGAAACGTCTTTGAACTCCTCAATTTCACAGACATAGACTTTTGACTTAGGTAACCAAGAGTGGGGGCGGTAGGCTTGGCTACATTACTTGCTACTTTGATTCCTTGAGGTTACCGGGGATGCCTACCCTGTGGTGGATTCTCTCTCCATCACTAAAATGTGGGGATCTCCTACTAAGGTGACAGTGGTAGGATTTCCTGTAGTTACGCGGATTTGGGGACTTGTGTTGGGGTTTTGGCATAAGTACAAATCCCACGATAACACCTCCAAATATATGGATAATGCCTTGAACACTGTGAGATGCACCCTTGATGAAAAAATATGCATTAAGATATGTATATAAGGGCTCCAAAAGGTGGATCTTTGCCACACATGCAGCCCTACCTCCAAATGTGTGAACTCAATCATCAAACACGCCTCAAAGGATGTGAGCATCCTCCCAGCAGGTGAAAGAAAGGTGATGAACAAGAGGATGCTCGAATCATGCTCCCAAAGTCCACACCCAAGGGAAATCTACATTCAACAAACTCATCATCCTATAAACACTCTTGAAAAGAATGGCTCCAACATGCACCTGCATTTTGGGTGGTAAGAGGAAGGATTCTATGGCTTGTTTTCAAAAACTTCCATGTATAAAATGGCAACCATGGGTGACAATCGGGACCTCATTGCTATTCCTTCAGTTTGCTCATATATGATTTCTTAGAAGCTAAAATATGCGGATTTTAAGCATACACAAATTAAATTCTTTGTTTCCTCATTTATAAATTATGATATATCCAATAACTTTGATGGCATCTTCCACAAGGATTATTGTAAATATGGAAACCACATCAAAGCTCACAAGAAAATACCTATCGTGGTGGCCTCTAAAATATCGCCAACAACAGGAAGGGGTTTCGCCAAATACAACCATAAACCTTTGCTTTGAAGAAGGGTAGTATGATAATTATACCCATTAAATTGGAGAAACATTTACTTGAATCCATTAGGCTTATCAGCAACAAGAAGCCGTTGTATGAAAGAATGAAGCCTTTAATATTTCTCCTTTATAGGACCAAAGGGTAAAATTCCTAGGTAACCCTAGGAAGGGAGGTGATGACATTGAAGAAGAGTGAAAAGACTATAGGAATACCTAAGGAAACCCTAGAAGTTATTCCTAAGGAAATCATAGAAGAGAGATGGTGGCCTTAGAGAGGGTTTAAACTTCTAGAAAAACTAGAAAAAACTTAAAAAGGAGATGATCCAAGGAAGCCCTAGTTTTGTAATTAGAAGAGAACTTGAGTGATGCAACTAGCCATAGTTTTTGAATCATTTCTAGAAGTAAGAGAGTAGGGTTCACATCTGCTTTGATACCATGTTATCCATAATCAATCAACCTATGGCCTAGTCAACTTATCAACATGGATCAAAGTTCAGTGTTTGTGTTTAATATCTACTGTGCGGATTGCTTAGACTGTGCAAATTGGCTAAATGCTTGTAACAATAGTTTCCACAATTACAACACATAGGGATACAAATATTTTACCTTGGAGAAACTTAGCTTGGGAAAACTCTAGCAAAAATGGATTGCTCGACTCTTTTATTCTTAAGGGGAAAAATATATTACAAAAGGCTTCTAAGAGCTTCTCTTCTTGTGTCGTACCTCTAGAACACAAAGTGTGCAACCTCTGCCCTACTTGGTCAATCCAATCAACAATCTCCTTTAACAGTGGAATAAGATGAATGCGACTCTCCTTGAAGCTATCGACAAAATTGCTCTCTAGTAGTCGTTTGAGCAGGTACTTCTCCTTCGACAACAGTGAAGTTGAATGAACTTCTCCAATCTTAATGATTGCACTGAACTCTTAAGGTAGGGAAAATTTTAAGGATCCATACTTATCTTAAAGTGTATAAACCTTGGTGATTCTTACTAATTCTTAAAATGACAACCATAAAATGTTGGTGATTTTTTTGTAAAAATATTCAAATTTCTAAGGATTTTATATAGTTTCTAGAATTTTTTGGCATTTTTTTAGAGTAAAATACTTTTATCCTATAGAATTTGGGCGAATCATTTTAGAAAAAGATAGAAATTGGTTTTTTTTTTTTTTGGAAAAAAACATGCAAAATTAGCCCATGGGCAAAATTTAGTCCCTAAAATTTTCCCTTCTCAAGGTGGTTTCAACAGCAACTGAATCAACACCCTTTTCTTCTGTGTGGTACTTTATCATCACTCTCAAGGAAGACTAAAGGCTTCACAGTGGCAAGAAACCATTATGGAAGGTTAAACGATCATAACCATCTCCCTTCTTTGGTGGAGTGGATGTGGAAGGCTGTGCTCAGGTTTCGTAGACAAGAGGCTTCTTGATCTATCCCTATTACTCATTCCCACGTCATTTTGTTGTTTGCTTCTATTGGTATATTTTCCATCTTCTCATCAATTTGGTAATAAGGTTGTAGTGAAAGAAAATATGCCTTTAGGCTTTTGGTTCCTTCTTTGAGTTTGAGTGTCACCTATACCATGTCCTTTGATTAGTTTCTCTTGATATATATACCAGGTGTTATTGCTGTAGGATAGCAGAGGATTCAGTGCAGATGTGATTTTCCCAGCATGTTTTCAGTGGTTGCAGCAAGTGTGAACCTGTTCTTCTTCAGTGCTGATGTGATTTTCCCAGCATGACTTTGACAGTTACAGCAAATGCTGAACCTGTTCTTCTATGAGAAAGTATGAGCCCATTCTTTTAAGGGTTGATTTTTGCAGATTGGATGATAATGATGAAGACGAATTCCAGCAGAGGAGTGCTGGTATTGACATATTTCTGGTAGTGGTTGAAGAGGTTACATTGTATGGTTGACATAATAAGGACACAGCTTTTGCAGAAGTATAATAGCATTTAAGAGCAGTGCCTAATTCCTTTCAGCAGTCCAGACATGCATGAGTAAGGTGGGGTCATGTACTACTTTTAAGTTTTAATCAGCATGCTAGGCGCATCTTCTAGGGAGGTATGATAGCATTAATAACACACTGAATGGGTGATTGCATGGCTGTTTTGAGGGGCTGCTTGTAGTGTGTGTTGTTCCTGAGTTTGTGTTTTAAGGCTATAAAACACACCATCAAGGCATCCGAATAAAGATTTTTACGATGAGATTTTGAAAAGAAGAAACAAAGAAAAACTAGATCAGATTCAGTTTCTCAACTGTCTTTGTCTTGCTTCCCGTTGTTCCTGGATGCTTATGTCACGAATTCTCCTTCGTTTAACTTCTTTCCGTCAATGATGATTTTATGTTTTTTAACCATTCTTTCTCCCACAGGATGTAATTCCTGTTTCAAGACAACCCTTCGTTTTTTGCTGAAAAAATAATCAGATGAAGGAATTTCATCTCTGGTGATCGGCTCTAAATCATTTACATATAGAACTCCTTCATGAGGGGTTCCGAAAGTAGCCTGCAGTGGGGTTAACGCTGTAATGGGACTACCAAGTTTCTGTGAAGCTGTTCCACCAACACTTTTTGGAATATCATCAAGGTCTATTGGGTTTGTTTCTATTCCCTTTCCCTTTTCTGTCTGTGTTTCTTTGGTCTGAGAATCCTCTGTATTCTGAGGAGGTATTTCAGACTCTTTCAATTTATCTTTATCACTTGCATTATACTGAATAATGGTTTCAAACCCGAGAGGAATTTTTTCTTGCTCTTGTGCTGGCATTTCGCCTTGTAAGATCTTTGGCAGACATTGCTTTCTATTTCTTTGAAAAGATGCAAACCCCACCTGTGCATCAGGTGACAAGGTTTGCACTCTGCTCTGAACTTCCTCATAAGATTTAGCATTTCTAAAAACATCATCATAAACTGAGATCTCATGTTCATATGCTTTCAAACCACAATGTGTGACATGTAGATTGATTATTTGGTATGGATCGTGTTTCTTGTGTTCTATATCCACTAATTTCACTTCACTCAACGATTCGACTTCTGCCTTAGAATGACCTATGTTTAATAAAACAAATTTTCCTAGATAAACAGGAAAAAATGGCCATGCCTTTTTCTGCTGAGCCTTTAATTCTAGCCCAATACCACCATTTACCAACTGATAAGCGACTTCTCTACATATTAACTTGTCTGGTAAAATTTTGGGCAGTGCATGAGGCGGGATAGAACAACCATAGACTCTCACACAGGAAAATTTTTCTTCAATGAACCAGTCAGCAACTGATTTGAGGTTTTCTATGATGGTATTGGAAATACGAGGAGGTTCGCATCCCAAGAAAATTCTGTGTAGAGGAATAATTACATAATGGCAAACCTCATAAAAAGTGTTTTTTGCATTTTCTTCCCACAGAGCTGAGTGGTACTTATGGACAGGTTCTGGGCAAGAGGCATTCCAACTCCAATTCATTAATGGGAAAGGAGTCATAAAACAAATGGCGTCCATGATATAAGCTGACATATAAAAGGCCACTAGCTGTCCCTTTGACCTAGCTGCTTTGTAATTTATAACCTCTGAAGAGATGTTGTCTGATAAAATTTTATGCCAATTGAAACTGCGCCCCTCTGAAACTTCCTCTAAGAAAGGTGTCCAGTTTGCATTAAAATGAAAATGATCCTTTCTCCCAAAAAGTCTACACAACATCATTGCTAAATACACCATATATTCATTTAAGGAAGCTGTGGCATAAATTCTATGTTCATTAGCCCTAAACTTGTTTTCATCTCTGGCCCATCCTCTTATCATGTCAGGGTATGTTTGGCCACCTTCAACACACTCTTTTCTTTGAAATGCAGCTACAAACTCAGTA
>JZKD02S1795407.1:65260-80157 GCA_000966675.3 Picea glauca | reverse complement strand
TTTTCTTTGAAGCCTTTTTGGGCGCCATAGCTCTGTGTTCACTTGAATACCTGTAACAGAGCAAAATTTAGCTTCGAAATAATAATGTAAACGTTTCAAAATTTATTTCGAATATATCATAAAATCATCGAGATTTGTACCTCTGTTATGAAATAAATGCAAAAGATATCCCCGAATATATGCATTTAATGTTTGTACCTGAGCTTTCCCAATATTTTCAAATATGATAGAAACTTACCAAATTGGACAATTGCCGCATTAAAGGTTATTGACATAAAGTTTAACTTTAAACATTGTTTCTAAGAGTGATTAATTAGCATTAATCTTGAATTAAATTTAAAAACATTCGTATCGGAGTTTCGGAACTTTTGATATCGAGGAAAAAGTCATCGCAGAACCCCGATCGCCGAAATCACGATGTATTATTTAAGTTAAAGCACTTTTATTATCTTAATTAATCCAGATTAGCTTTTTCGGGATTTCATTAATCAGGAAATCGGGGATCGGGAAATCCAATGACATGAAAACTGCTGCTCACAAAACCACGAATCCCGATATCCCGATATGATTATTTGCTCTTAATCATACTTAGCAGTAATTAGATTAATTCTAAGCTTCACTTAAGAATTAATTGTATCGCAAAATCGGGAAATCGGAAAATACGATGATAAGTTTCTTTGTTCTAACAAAATTGCGAATCCCGATTTTGCGATGAGATTAACTTAAGGTTTAAACCCTTTTTAATTATGATTTAAGTAAATGATGTTTTAATTAAGGATTAATGTATCGGGAAATCGTGAATCGGGATTTCGCTATTCAATATGCATTGAACATTTGTTCACGCAAAACTCTGAATCCCGATATCCCGATGTAAATTTAAAATTCCTTAAGTTTTTAAATCAATGTCATTTTTTAGAAGATTATTTCGAATAATATTGGGAAACTTATATTCGTTTAGATTTTTATCATTCTTTGTCCAAAAATGAATCTTAAAGGTAATTTTGAATTCGTCGGAGATGAAAATTTTTGCTTTAGGAAATTTATAAAATGTAAAGACTCAAAGATATAAATTTTTTTATCCTCAAGATCGAAAAATCAAGGTCTGTTTCAACAGGGTGCATTTCATCAGTGAGGTGGCTGGGATATTTTCTGTATACAGATGGAGGCAGTCTGATTGTTATTTTGAGGAGATACCTGATCTGTTTTAGCATGGAGGGTGTAAAGTCACTAAGGAACTGAAGATGCATGTGTGGGGATTTGTCTTGTTTATTCTGGGCATGCATGGAATTGCCTCATCTAATCAGAGAGTGAGCTGGGTGCCCTGGAGTAGAGTTACAAAGTAGGCATGTTGCAGATGTGTCTTTGGATTTGGGCATGCACAAGGACTGACAGTGAAGAAGGTGCATTTTGCATTATGTGTGAAGGTTGAGTTAACTAGGGAGGTTGGTTCCATTTTTAGCACCTGAAGGAAGGCACACTTCAGATTCACATCCACATACATGCATAGACTAAGTTATCAGCAGTTAGAAGTCTATCTGTGGCAGCTAGTGAGGGCACATCCATTGTACCAATGTCTTGTTTATTTTGGATGGAACACATGCTACATTCACTTTCAGATCTGAGTGCATTAAGGCGCAGCTTCTAGGAGGTCAAACATCTATATAATGATGATTCAAAGATGATGTGAGGGTTGGATTCAATGAGATTTTATCTCTGATTTTTACTTTAATTGTCTATTGAGGTTTTGATGATGAATGAGAATTGAACAGTTGGTCCAGACTCCACAGTCTTCCTTTACTTTCATTTGTGTTGATCTTTTATGTTAAATTTGCAGTCTTCTCATTCAACCAGACCGGTTAATTTCGCAGGTTTTGTGGTTTTTCTCCCTTGGCTTAATGAAGTTATGTGAACCAGAGATGTTTTTGTTGACCCTAAAGTTTCATAGGGTAAGAAATTCTTTCCCTTGTTTTGATTTTGGGTTAAGTTCCCTAAGTTCACTTTATGTCTCCTAATTCATTCACAAAGTGGATTAATAGTCATTTAGTCTAAAATGATCAAATTTCACTTTTGACTTAAATCTCCTAAGTCAAAGTGAAATTAGACATAAAGTACAAGGCACAAAGTACATAGTACTTCCCACTTGTGTTTAGAAGCTCACAAACACAAGGGGACCACTTCCCAAGGTACACAAATCTCAACAAGAAGAAGCTTGCTGCAGAATTTGAGATGAAAGACCTAGGCTTGATGCATTATTTCTTAGGTCTTGAAGTTTGGCAGAGCCCAGAGAAGATCTTCCTTAACCAAGAGAAGTATGCAGTTGAAATACTGAAGAGGTTTGACATGTTGGAATGTAAATCCATGAACACACCCATGGAAACAAAGTTGAAGCTCTTGGTTGATACTTCGTCATAATTGGTTGATGCTATGCTGTACAGACAGATTATTGGTTCGTTGATGTATCTAACGAATACCAGGCTAGATATATGTTTTGCTGTGAACACCTTGAGTCAGTATCTAGTAGAGCCCAAACATGTTCACCTTGTAGCTGCAAAGCATGTGATGAGATACCTTAAGGGAACGTTGGAATATTGTCTCTGTTATACTGGAGATCATGACTTCATATTGGTTGGTTATACTGATTCAGATTGGGTTGGAAGTGTTTCTGATAGAAAGAGCACTTCAGGATGTTGTAACAATCTGGGGTTAGCCATGACTTCATGGCAGAGAAGGAAGCAATCCAGTATTGCTCTCATCACGACAGAAGCGAAATATATTGCAACATGTTCCGCTAGTTGTGAAGCCATATGGCTTCGGAAGTTGTTGACATGTCTATTCGATCTGGAGATGGAAGCCACCGTAATTCTATGTGATAACCAGAGTTGCATAAAGAGGACGGAGAGCCCTGTGTTCCATGATAAGTTGAAGCACATAGAAATCCGGTATCACTACATTCGTGATATGGTGCAGAGGGGAGCTGTAAAGCTCCAATATGTTGGGACATATGAGTAGGTTGCAGATGTGTTGACCAAGCCTCTGTCTCGTGTAAAGTTTGAATATGTTCGAGACAAGCTTGGTATAGTTTGAAAGGACCCCCCTCGAAAGGGGGAGTGATGCTGATTATACTATGTTATCCTAATCAACAATGGGTAGCTCCGTTAGGATTTTATATCCTAGGGGATCGATCATCCGTGGACAGATCCTAAAGGTCCGGTAAGGACGGTCTGTCAGAGTACCTGTGCATGTATATGCCAGCTGTGGTTAGTAGTGGTAGCTCCGTTAGGATTTTATATCCTAGGGAATCTTATGATTCCTCGGAAGATCCCAAAGGTCCTGTAAGGATGGTCTATCGGAGTACCACGTGGTAGCTCCATTAGGATTTTATATCCTAGGGAATCTTATGATTCCTGGGCAGATCCTGAAGGTTCAGTAAGGACGGTCTGTCAGAGTACCACAAAATGTTGTTGTTGCATCTGCCTCATTCTGTTGCCATATGTTGATGATGTTGTTATCTCAGCCTTGTGCTGCTGATGTTGTTTTCTCAACCTCGTGTTGATGATGTTGTTATCTTAACCTTGTGCTGTTGATGTTGTTATCTCAACCTTGTGTTGATGATGTTGTTGTCTCAACTTCGTGCTGATGATGTTGTTGCTTCAGCCTTGTGCTGATGATGCTGATTAATTCAGCTTCGTGTTGTTGATGTTGTACCAGCCTCGTGCTGTTGATGATGTACCAGCCTCGTGTTGGTAAGATTGTTGCTCCAGCTTCATGTTGTTGATGCTGACGACGATGATGATAATGCTATTCCAGCTCCATGCTGACGACGATGATGATAATGCTATTCCAGCTCCATGCTGTGAATGATGACGATGATGCTATTCCAGCTCCATGCTGTGAATGATGATGATGATCCTACTCCAGCTCTATGCTGTGAATGATGATGATACTGATGATGAGAAAAATTGCCGAGAAAAACTTCAATCTCCATCAAGATGACCTCAATGCTTCCAAACAGTTGTAATTAAAAGTTTCAAGGACAAACTAAAGCCTGAAGAATGTGACTGAAACTTTGTTCCTGGACAGAGTAAGGGATATTCCCTTCTTTACCTTCCCATTTAGCTATTTTGTTTTTCATTTTTGTTGCATATAAGGGGCTGAGATATATTTATGTAGGTGAAGTACTCTTGAGGGTTGGTTGATTGGAGGAAGGATTACAGGGAGCAGCAGTTTAAATAATTGTTTCTGGTGTTTGTTTGCTTTATCACATCTAATATCTGAATGAAAATGCAATCTATTAGCAGGCACAAAATCTTGCTTGCACAGTAGGCAGTCTCACAGGTTTTTAATGGTTGCACGTCCCAATTCCCCTTTCAAGAATAGATGTTTACTAATCATCTTTTTAGTTAATCTTTCAATTAGTCATACATGGATTTTGATTCAGTTTATATAGTAAACCTAAAGTCTTTTTTTATTAGAGGTGGGTTCTAAAACTTATGTAGATGTAGAGGTGGATCTTACCATAACGATATGAATTTATCATGCCTTTCCAGAATGTATGATTCTTTCAATAACCGGATGTGGCATTCATATTTATGCCTATTATGTTTTGTAACCTTCAACTTTTCTTTTGCAACAATTTTATATTGTTTAATGCTGTGATTATTTCATTGGTCTTTACCTTGACAGGCTCAGGGAATGGTAATATACATGCTTGGAGTGTCAACTGTGGCAAAGAAGTATGCTTTTATGAGTCAATTTCTGCTTTTATAACTCTATTTCTGATTTAATTCACTGAAAAAGTGAGTTGTATCTGTTTGTGAATCTACTATTGAATTGTTTGTTTTATTGTTGCCTAGGTTGCTTGTTGGACAAATGATGGAGTCATTCCTGCAGTGGTAAAATGGGCTCCAAGACGCTTAATGTTTGCTAGTGGATCGTCTGTGCTGTCATTATGGGTACCAGATTTATCAAAGTTGGTTTCTCATGCTGGTTCAAATTCTAATATTGCTTATTGATAACATTCAATGGAGCCCAAGAAAGACAGATCAGGCAATCCTCCAGCTTGAGATACTCCTTAGACTCTGGGATGACAACAGCACTTCATTTCTTTCATTGATATATATTGTTCCCTACTTCTAGTGTCTTCTGCCTTCTCTCCCTTTTGTAAGAGCCCGAGAGAGACAGATCAGGCAATCCTCCAGCTTGAGATACACCTTAGAATCTGGGATGACAACAGCACTTCATTTCTCACATTGATATATATTGTTCCCTACTTCTAGTGTCTTCTGCCGTCTCTTCCTTTTGTAATTTTATGTTCATTGTGGTGGGATGATCCTCTCCCCTTTTTGACTCACTACTCTGTATTTGAATTTGTAGCGATAACTTTTTAAAATTTTACATAATCAGCTCTTAGTTTTGATTTCTTGGATGCGGCACAAATCCCTATCGCCTCAGTTCCTCTACAGCTGGAATGTTATGATGTACTTACAGTGTCATGAGCCATTTTTGGCTACCTGTGGACATAAATACATTTTCTCATTCTTTCTTCATTTTTGTTAATCTCAGTAATGTGCTCGTAGGATTCTTGTCATAAATTTGATCCTTGAGGTGGTTTATGTAAGGTCCTTGTCTATGGTTGAAAGTGGATGATTACACTGGCAGTGATGCACGTTGTTATCAGTTGAAACGGGAAGGAGTCAAATGGACATTTAGGAAAAGTGCCAATGTCACCTCGCACAGTCCCTCTTGCTTTGGATTAGTGCTTGCTAGACTTTGGGGGATTCCCTAGCAATTTGAATTAAAAATTCTTTGATTGTACTCTGCAAAAGATTTCAAATCTGCGAAATATAGTCGCTGAAATATTGAAAATTATTCAGATTTTTTCCATTGAACACTTGGAACATAAAGTAAATTTCAGATTTACGTGTTAAAATGTCAAATCAACATTTACCCTTCGTAAATCTTTGATAATCTGTGAGAAGAAGTTGCAGATTTGGAAGTAAAACACCCAAAAATAAGTGAAATAAATTGTTCTTTTAAAATATTTTTTCCACCAGTACCTTCAATCCAATGGGCATGGACAGAAGAGAGAAGCAAATTGATGAGGCAAGTTTTACTCAAAGTTCATCATTTCAGAAAATTCCACATCAAACCATCAAATTGATCCACAATTAGCTGCCAAAAGAGTTTCTCCTTTTCAGAGCTGTAAATACAGAATATCAAATTAACACTATAAAGAACTCAAGGGGATGTACGATCACTGCTCAAGTGCAATCAATTAGCTGCCAAAAGAGTTTCTCCTTTTCAGAGCTGTAAATACAGAATATCAAATTAACACTATAAAGAACTCAAGGGGATGTACGATCACTGCTCAAGTGCTTTACTCTCACAATACTTGGGGACATTGTCACATTAAGACTCGAAACTATGGGAGTTTTTCCTTTATTTCAGCACTGTAAATACAAGGTTCGAGAATATCAGATTAACACCATAAAGAACTCAAGGGGATGTACAATCATTGCTCAAGTGCTTTAATGTCATGTGAATAGTATGGGAGCAACTCCAACACTAATGAGCTCACTCAAAGTTCTGACATGAAAAAACACAGAAGGTGAGGAGTAGAAGTGGGAAAATAGAGGTGGGAGGATTTGGAAATTACCAATCTCTCTCTTTGAAGTTCCTCTCTATTATAGATGAGAGCCTAGAGGGGATTCATAAAAAGAAAATATTCAAGAATATATTAAGACAAAGAGTAGGTGCCATGTAAGGTCTCTTCAGAAACCGTAAAAGCATGAAAATTCTGTGTAGAATATAGTGCTTAGCTTTAGGTGCTATAGACCAAGCTCAAAAGAGTCAACCCCACTTAAGTGCCCAACATATGCATAAAGATTTGTCTTGAAAATCACAAAGAATCTCCAAGTGACATGCCTTGCACTAATTGGAATAAAGATTTGTCTTGCAAATCACAAGAATATCCAAGTGACATACCTTTGGAATAAAGTGAATGAAAGAAAAAAAGAATATCTCAGAAAAGAAAAAACTGCACACTGAAAAATGAATGTCCAAGAGGACGCAGCATGAGTCAACTAAAAGATAGAACAAGAATTTACCAAAAATAACCACTCAGCTTGCAGAAAATACTCTCCAAATCAGTCACAATAATCATGCTAAAAACATGATAACCACTGCTTGGAATAACCTCACATGGTATGCCTTCTCTCTACCAATAATAAATCACTTGAATTATGGATTAAGAAAGATTAGACTCTCCAAAGTGGAGCACCTTTCTTGGGTCAAAATAACAAGAAAAGTACTATATACCTTATCTCTACCAATAATAAATCACATGAATTATGGACTAAGAAAGATTAGACTCTCCAAAGTGGAGCACCCTTCTTGGGTCAAAATAACAAAGTACTAGAAAAGGCACCGATTCCATACTCAAATTCAATGCATAGCACTGAACTAGATGAGATAGGATAGAATTGGTGATAGAGATAGAAGACCCAAGTTGGCCCTCCACCTTTGCCTAGAAAAGGCACCGATTCCATCCTCAAATTCAATGCATAGCACTGAACTAGATGAGATAGGATAGAATTGGTGATAGAGATAGAAGACCCAAGTTGGCCCTCCATTGCCTAGAATAACACATTTGAAGTCCAAATATACTACATGAATCAGTGAATTGAAAGATTGCCAAGAATATCCTCAAGTGGTGCACCTTAGATGAGCTAAATTAACTTCAAAGTGGGGTACCCTCTTTTGGATTAAAATATACAAGATGAGTTTTGGACAAAGCACTAGGGATAGGATTCTCAAAACTACAACACATAAGATTCCTCTAGCAAAAAAAAATCTCTTCATGGATTGATCCACATGTTCCACCAAGTTTGTTAATTTTCTAATTCTAGTGCCTAGATAAATTATTTTCTTGTGATTTTCTTATTGAAAATTAAATTGCTGCTCATAGAATAAAATACACTGACTGGAGCAATTCACTGGAAATAAATAGCGGAAGCAAATGAAACCAATTTCACATAGAGAAATTTCTACCCTTCAAAATTAGTTTTCATTAAAAAATGATTCCAAGCTTACCTCCCAAACTAGGAAATTTGCTCATCGAAAAAAGAGGCAAAAATTAAAGCGAAAACCTTGCTTCCTAGCACCTTTTCCCACGATCGTACGACCTGCCAGGGCCCTGTATGACCTGTACGATCTGTACCCGTGGCTTGTGTGGCCTATACGGTGCATACTTGCACATGTATGGTCTATACAATGTGTACCCGTGGCCTGTGCGGTCTGTACAACATGTACCTGCACTCTGTGCGGTCTGTACAACGCGTATCGACGGCTCTTCCAACACATTCTCTTTGTTGCTTCCCACTTGCTTTCTTCTCCTTTGGATTGAGAAAAAAAATCCTTCTCTTGCTCTTCACTGTGAGTTAGCGGCTCTCATTAGATGTGTCTTCTCCTTTCACTTTGCTATCTTTTTATAACATTGAGTTGAATCCCTAACTCTAATCTCCTAAATGATTGACGGTTGAGATTGGATCTCACCTCACTTGAGATCAATGAGTGAGATTAAGTCTAAGTCACTAATGTAATTAAATTACATTTTATTAAAATTTTCCTAAGTCAATAATTAAAAAAACATTCACTTTAATAATTCCTTTAATTAAAGTGAAAAGTTCATGAAAGGGCCTTTGGACGACTTCCACATGTTCGACACTAGACATATGTAGAAGTACTTGTCCGAGCTACAATCATCAACACTCCTTTTTAGCGAGGAAGACATTCTGCACCACTTCAAGTTTATTCCTATAGAATACAAACTTCCCTTTAACAAAGGGTTTGGTCAGAATGTTTACAACTTCCTCATCTGTGGAGATATATTGAAGCTTGACTGCTCCCTTTTGAATCTTGTGTCAGATGAAGTGATACTTGATATGAATATGCTTGTACCTATCATGGAATACTGGATTCTCAGAGAATTTGATACAATTCTGATTATCACAGTATATCATTGTATGATCCAACTCTTGATCAAATAAACCTATAAGTAATTTTTGAAGCCAAATAACTTCACAACTTACCATACTTGTTGCCATATACTTTGTCTCTGTTGAACTGAGTGCTATGGAAGTCCGCTTCTTGTTGAACCATGTTATCACTGTTGATCCCAAGTTGAAGCAACACCCTAAGGTGCTCTTCCTATCTGTTGCATCCCCTGCCCAATCTGAGTCTGTGTATCTCTGCAACCTTACTCCATAACCTCGAAGGTACCTTAGGCCATACTCCATTGTACCTCTTAACTACATGAGCACATGCTTCGTTTCTATCCAATGCATCTTCCTTGGCTCTACCATGAACTAAATCAAGGTGTTCACAACAAAACATATATCTAGCCCGGTGTTGACCAAATACATCAAGGATCCTATCAATTGTCTGTACAACCTGGCATCCACCAACTCTGAATATGAAGTCACAACCTTATTTAGGTTAGTGAACTGAGTGCTATGGAAGTCCGCTTCTTGTTGAACCATGTTATCACTGTTGATCCCAAGTTGAAGCAACACCCTAAGGTGCTCTTCCTATCTGTTGCACGCCCTGCCCAATCTGAGTCTGTCTATCTCTGCAACCTTACTCCATAACCTCGAAGGTACCTTAGACCATACTCCATTGTACCTCTTAACTACATGAGCACATGCTTCATTTCTATCCAACGCATCTTCCTTGGCTCTACCATGAACTAAATCAAGGTGTTCACAACAAAACATATATCTAGCCCGGTGTTGACCAAATACATCAAGGATCCTATCAATTGTTTGTACAACCTGGGATCCACCAACTTTGGATCTGAAGTCACAACCTTATTTAGGTTAGTGATCATAGGTGTAGCCATCGGTCTACAATCCTCCATCCCGAAACTCTTTAGGATCTCCACTGTATACTTCCCTTGACCAAGGAAGATTTCTTCTGATCTATGTCATACCTCTAATCCCAAGAAGTAATGCATCGAGCCAATGTCCTTCATTTTGAACTCTGTAGCCAAATCTACTTTACACCCTATTATAACATCCTCCGCACCTATGAGAAACAAGTCATCTACGTACAACACCAAAATGAGTGGATCAATCCCAACAAGTATGAAGTACAAGTTAGGATCTACCTCACTCTTGGTGAAATCCATGCTCACCAAGTATTCGTCAATACTGGAATACCACACCTTGGGTGCCTGCTTGAGTTCGTACAAGGATTTCTTAAGCTCACACACATGAGACTCCATCCCATGTACTTCAAAGCACTGAGGTTGATCTATGTATGCTTCCTCCTTAGTTATCCCGTTGATAAATGTTGTCTTTACATCCATCTAGTGAATCCTCTACCTCATAATTGAGGCAATGGATATAACAACTCGGATGGAAGCATATCTGGCGACTGGAGCAAAATTCTCCTTGTAATCCACTCCCTCTTTCTAGGAGAACCCTCTTACCACAAAATTAGCCTTGAATTTCTCAATGCTGCCATTTGTGGCATGCCTAATTTTGAAGAGCCACCTATAACTCACCGTTGACTTCCCCTTTGGTCTCGACACTATATCCCACACATCATTCTTTATGATGGAGTTGTACTCCTCAACCATGGCATCCCACCAAACCTGTTGATCTATTGCTTCCTCAAAATTGGAGGGCTCAACATCAATGCTGCTACTCATAAATTCAAAATAGTTGGGAAACTTTCTCGAAGGCCTTCTCTCCCCTAAATGTTCTCTTAGGAGTCTCAACATGCTCCCGAGCATCCCTCAATGTTTGTGTAAATCATTAAGGTTTCCTGACAAAACTGGGAGGAGATACTAACTCCTCTTCACCACTTGAAGGTTGGCTCCCAGAACTAGAAGTTGCCGAATGATGTTCATCCTTCAGAGCCTTCTACTCCTCATCCTCTATCACTGATAGTGGCTCATGAGACTTCCTAGATGCCATGTTTTCCTCAAACTTCACATATCGACTCACAACTGTCTTCCTCTGTGTTGGAATGAAGATCCTGTATGCTTTTGAAGTCTTGTTGTACCCCATGAATACACCCTTCTCTCCTGAAGGCTCCAACTTGGTCCTCTTTTCCATAGGGACATGGATGTATATTGGACAACCAAAGATCCTGAAATGTCCTATCTATGGCTTCACTCCTGTGAATGCTTCCTCGAGAGTCAATATTCTGTGAGGACTCGTGTTCTGCACATATATTGTCATGTTACATGCCTCTTCCCAAAGGATCATAGGCAGATCTTGGTCATGTATCATAGACTTGGAAGAACCGATGATAGACTAGTTCTTTCTCTTGAAAACCCCATTCTACTAAGGGTTGTACGAGATTTCTACCTCCCTCTTGATCCCTGCCTCCTTGTAGAAATCCTTGAAGTCATTAGAGGTCTGCTCACCCCCATTAGTTGACCTCAAGACCTTGATCCTCTTCTCTGTTTGGTTCTCCACTTGGGCCTTGAACTCTCATAACCGATTGAAGTACTCATCCTTTGTCTTCATAAAGAAGATCCTGGATTTCTTGGAAAATTCATCAATGAACATCATATAATATAGTGCCCCCTGCATTGATACCATTGATATCGGTCCACACACATATAAATGTATAAGATCCGAGGTCCCCTTGGACCTATTCTCACTGCTTGGAAAATAAGCCTTGGCATTCTTTCCAAGTGCACACACTCCTGCTGCTCGATGATGAAATATGGAAGGCCCATGGAAATCTCCCTTAGAATCATAAATTCCTTGTAGAGCAGGTGTCCTATCCTCCTGTGCCATAACTTACACAGGTTGTCACTGTCATGTACCAAGGATTGAACTAGCTTACCCTGTAACCTGTATAGATTGTCCTCTCTAAGCCCGCTGACCTTTGTTATGCCAGGGATAGATTCTTCCGGATGGATGAGTCCTTTTCCTTTCTGAAACTTGACGACAAAACACCTATCCTCCATAACTGAGACCGAGAGAAAATTACTCCTAATTCCTGGTTGATATAGCACGTCCTTGGTTTCCAATGAACCACCTAAGTCGAGTTGAAACAAAATAGTTCCAATTCCTTTAACTGCAGACTTCAGATCATTACCAAGCTCCACATGAATACCTAAGTCCTTCTCCATCATACTGCTAAATATCTCCTTTTCTCCTGTCATGTGACATGATGCACCACTGCCTAGGTACCAATCACTTTTGGTGACTGTGATGGTGTAAATAAAGGAAATTAGTGAGAAGTCCTCAAAATTTGCAACAAACTCATCCAATTGAGTTTTTGATGATGCTGCTACCTGCTGCGATTTAATCTTACCCTTTTTCTTCTCTGGACACTCAGATGCATAATGACAATTCTTGTGGCATACGAAACACTTGATCTTTCTCAAGTCCTTCTTCTTCCTCGATTATGAGATTGATTCCTCACCTTTACCCTTCTTGCTGGAACCTTTCCTTTTTTCCTTTCTTGCCTAACTGACAAGGGCCGAGTTCTCACCACTACCTCCCTGCCTGCTAGCTTTGGAATCCTCTTGAGTCTCTTCCTGGATGAAAGTGTCCCAAAGCTTCTCAAAAGAGGGAAGTTTCTATCATGCATAGATACCCTTGAAAAATGGTTCCCAATACTTTGAGAAACCATTCAGTGCCATATTAACTAGATTTGCATCAGTCACCACTATAAGTTGATCACCAATCTGGGTGATCCTCATGACATTGCTAGATTTGGACATCTGCACCGATCTGAGCTTATTTCTCAAGATCATCTTCTTGTTCATGTTATCGCTTTGGAAAATACCCACTAGAGCATTGAACATCTCCCTGGTCCTCTGCTTCTCAAACAAACGAGGAATCAAATGATGTTTTACTGCATCCAAGATCACTCGTTGGACTCTGATCTCCTTCTTTTCATGAGATTCCTTTTGCTACAGATTTGTTCGTGGAGTAATCTCTTGGTTGCGAATTTCCCAAAGATTATTTTCCTTCATAAGCAAGGTAACCCTTGCTTTCCAACACAATAAGTAGGATGTTCCATCCAAATTGTCTTCGAATATGAGACTTGCTGCTACCATTTCTTAGATCTGATCAAACTATCATGTATTTATCCCTTACAAGATTTACTACTAATTTATATATATGTTGAGATATATTGAAATCGACTTCCTCTTCAAAGTGAATGCTCTGATACCATGTTAATTTTCTAATTCTAGTGCCTAGATAAATTATTTTCTTATTGAAAGTTAAATTGCAGCTCATAGAATAAAATACATTGAGTTGAATAATTAACTGGAAATAAATAGTGGAAGCAAATGAAACCAATTTCACACATAAATTTTTGCCCTTCAAAATCTACTTTTCATTAAAATGACTCCAAGCTTACAAGGGCTCCCAAACTGGGAAATTTTCCTATTGAGAAAAAAGAAAAAAATTTCAGCCAAAACATTGCTTCCTAGCGCCTCTTCCCATGACTCTATGGCCTTCCAGCAGCCCTGTACGTCCTATACGGTCTGTACCCATGACCTTTGCGGCCTGTATGATGCATACTTGTGCCTATATGGTCTGTACGAGTTGTACCCATGACCTATGTGGTCTGTACGATGCGTACCCACGCCTTGTGTGGTATCTATGATGCATACTCACGCCTTGTATAGTCTGCACGGTGTGCACCCGCCACTGTTCCAATTGTTTGATCTTTCTGTTGCTACCCACTTACTCTCTTCTCCTTTGGACTGAGCAAAAAAATCCTTCTCTTTCTCTTCACCGTGAGTCATTGACTCTCAGTGGATGTATCTTCTCCTTTCACTTTGTTGTCCTTTTATAACATTGAGTTGAATCACTAACTCTAATATCCAAAGTGATTGACGATTGAGATTAGATATCACCCCACTTGAGATCAATGGTTGAGATTAAGTCTAAGTCATTCATGTAATTAAATTACATTTTATTAAACTGTTCCTAACTCAATAATTAAAAATACATTCACTTTAATTAAAGTGAATTTCGAAAGTTCATGAAAGGGCCTTTGGACAACTTCCACATGTCTGACACTAGACCTCTGTGGAAGTACCTGTCCAAGCTACAATCATCAACAAAGTCAAGGTAATCTACACTCATAAGTGAACATAGCCCACCGATCCACCTACTTTACCACAAAAATGTGGGCAAGGTACATGTGCTCATAGGTGAACAAGGTCCACTTTCATCTAATGCACCCATTTTCTTGCGTGAAATAACACATGAACTGAACACACATTTACTCTAATTTCAAGAAGAGAAAAACACCTTGAACATACATACACCCTTTCGCCTTGTAGTAAGCCTTACTAGATAAAATATAAAATCCTTTAACTTTAGAATAGCCAAGGCATCCACACAATAATGAACACAAAAATATAGAGAGAGCCCTCAAGGTAGGGTAACACCATCATTTACTCTTTATGAAAGTAATCACTTGACAAGTCATGCCTGCTACAATACCATATCCAACGTATGCAATGCAATGATACTCACATATACTCTCATATGCATTTTTATGGGTCTATGCCAAATATCCTTTGTTATTACATTTTTTACCCACCAACTACCCAGTGGGCCTTATTCCATGCTTATGTCTACATTTCAATAATGATCCCCCTTAGGTTCTTCCCTAGGAAACTAATAATGATCCTCTCTTGGTATATTATATTCGATCCCACTTTGCATGTTTCGAGCTCAAAACTTGAGTACAAACCATATAATATGCTCTATTGAACAATGTAGTCAGTTAGTATGTTAAGAACCAAATATCAATATAGCATAGAAAATCCTCAGAAAAAATACTCAACGCCTTGAAAAAGAGATAATTTCAGATAATAAGCCTCTTCGAGGGGGCAACCTCCTTTT
>JZKD02S1795407.1:40669-54766 GCA_000966675.3 Picea glauca | reverse complement strand
CTTCTCATGGCCATAACTCTCTAACCGTGAGGAATTATGTGACGTTCCACATACCACCGGAAATGACATGACAAGCACTATCCATCTAGGATATTTTCCCTGACAATTTCACTTTGCTTCATCTCATTATTCCACAATTAATCATGGGTTCTCTTACTCCACAAAGCGTCTTCTCGTGAGGGCTTTCACCATAAGGGGACCACTTTGGAGTTCATCCATATTTACTTCTTATCAACCATGACAAAACAATAATGAGTCATATTTACATCAAACAATATTGGGGCCATTACCCAAACCTTTGTGCTACGTGGATTTCTTCAAGGGTTGACATCAATGACAACCAACCTTAATCAACACATTTTACAATCATCATAGAGAGCCATAACACACATCTACACAGTCGAAATTCTCAAGAACACACAGAATCCAAGCATCACTGAGCCATCATTTGGTTCATACAACAAATAATACATCATGGATGGAGAGAAAAAGAATCATACCTATGGAAAAATGCTTAAATGGCGAGTTGGATGAGCCTTCTTTCTTACAAGAGCCTGAAAATGCAAAGATTCACAACCAACAGAGCGAAAAATGCAACAATGCTAGGGTGACGGGTGATAGGGAAAGTATGGAGTGACCTGCAGTAAATGCACGTCGCTTCCATCACTTGACCCATTCAATTTGAAGTATGAGACAACCCAATAAGCATCACATTCACCAAAAATTAAACCATATAACCAATGTGTATTCAATGCCAAAATCTGCGACGATATCCATTGCATAGTGCGCCACCCAATATCATTTACACGTTAACCCTTGCCATAACTCCATGCCATAATACATATTAAAATGCTATATGCGTCTCCATTCAAATCTAATGAAATTCGCATAGTCCACTAACCAACAATATAATAATAGTTAGGACTAACACTAATATCCCTTAACTTTTCCATTCAAACTTGCGTATAGTCCTTTATCATAACTCAAACATATAACTTCTTTCCCTTTGTTACACTTTAGGATCTTTTCATAGGTTTGTTTCTTTGTTTTGATCATGCTACCATTAATATATCTCTTGCATATATGTGTCTAGGTAATTGATCATAAGGATTAGTGACAAGGTTAAATCATAGCAACTGTAAATAACATGCTCCTCATAACCATAAAACTATTTTGTATCGCAAAAAACATTCCACAAAAATGCATCATCCACCTATTATCATGTCAAATGAAACCAAGATTGTAGCGTAAAAAATGTAGGATGTGTAGGAAACATAAAAAAAAATAGCAAAACATGTATGATATGTCTATCCTTGCACCTCTAGTCTACAAGGGGGTCCCACCTACTAGAATTATATTATTAGCATAGTTAAATAATAGGTCTTTAGCAATAATTTGCGGACGAAATTCATTGTTACGATTTTAATCGTCAACAAAATGGAGACTCCACAGGGAAATATGTTTCCAACAGATTAAGAACCCATAATGTCTGGTTTCCCAGACCAAGTAACATCAAATCAAGAAGATATAAATCAAAATGGTTATGCAACAGGGGGGAGTGAAAGGATTTAATGGAAAAATGACCGAGAATTTGAGAATAACTCATGGAAATTATTAAGTATAAGGGGGTTTATCCCTATAAGCATAATCATTCAACTAAAAAATGTTCTTGACTTCAAGGATAATTTTTTTTTGAACTTTCTCTTTTGAATCTCGAAATGGATGAAGAAAAGGAAAGCAGAAGAGGGATAAAACCAACTATCTCATAAAACAACAGTGGAAGCATATAACAATTTCAATGATGCCTTCAAAGGGAACATCATGACAACTGTGTAATCTTGATTGTTATTGATTAACAATACTTTGCAAAAGCGTCACTGTGGAAAAACTGATCCAACATTTTATTTTGACAAGAATTTAAGTAAAAAAGAAGAGGAAATAAAATTCATAGCAGAAATGAAACAACAAAATTGAAATAAACATAAATGAAATGACAGAAAATGAAATAGCAGAAATGAAAAACTACTAATGTATAAGAAGAAATGAAAACTACTAATGTACATAAACATTCCAAACAACATTAAACTCTTCAAGTTGGTTCCACGTAGTTGGTTCAAGCAGATTATAAGAATTTTCACCCAGGACAAAAGCGATCTGAAAAGGACCCAACCATAATTTTTGAAACTTTGAATGCCTTCCTCTATCAGCATGAACTGAATCCCACAACAATAACTTCTCATTGAATTTAAATTTGACAGCTTTGACACTCTTGTTGAAATATTTTTTAATAGTCTGATGTCTTCTTTTTATATTACCTAAGGAAAATGTCCTTTGCTCCTCTAAAGCCAAAAGTGCATTCATTCTTTGAGAAACATCAGAGGAATTTAATTCTTCGACCTGTAGCATTAACCTCAAGGAGGAAAGTTCCAGCTCAGTAGGTAGAATGGATTCTTGACCATAAAAAAGATAGAAAGGAGTGCAACTAGTGCTCACCTTGGTGGTAGTTCGATTTGCCCAAAGGGCGTAAGTGAGGAGAGTGTGCCATTGACGAGGTTTATCTTCGATGAGCCTTTTGATAATTCTTACTAGATTCTTATCGGTAGACTCGGCCTGCCCATTTCCTTAGGGATAATACGCTGATGAGGTAAAATGTTTAACCCCCAACTTAGCTAAAAATTCGGCCAGCTTAGCATAAATAAAAGCGGGACCATTTTTTGTAATAATTTTCAAAGGAAGACCAAATATGGAAAAAATATTATTTTCAAGGAAAGAAATTACCCGCTCATCCTGCGAATGTTTAAGCGAGACAACTTCAGCCCATTTTGTAAGTAGTTTGAGGTTGTCAAGATAAATACTTGTCTTGCTGAAGACAGAGGATTAATAGGACCAATAAAGTCCAAACCCCATTTTGCAAAAGGAAAGTTCGGGAGGATAGGCTGTAAAGGCATGGATGAAAGACGTTCTTTCCCAGCAAATTTCTGGCACTTGTCACAAGATCTCGAAAAAACATAAGAATCACGAAGGATTGAAGGCCAATAGTATCATTTTCTAATAATATTAAAAGCTGTGGTTTTAGAAGAAAATTGACCTCCTACATGAATAACAGAATTTGAAGAACCATGAGTTTCTTGCAACAATTTCTTTGCTTCCTCATTGTTTACACAACAGAGCAACACATCATCAATAAATATTGTAAACAAGAAGTCTCCTATAATGACGTATCTAGCATATTCGAGATGGATCTTTCTTCTTTGATGAGTGTCTAAGTTATCTGGACATCTTTGATTTTTCAAATAGTAAACCAAATTTTTATACCAAGGACATTCAGACACAGGAAGGATTTTATTATCGATGTAGAACAATGTTGATAGAGAACTATCCTGTTCATCAATTTCTTCACTAGTTTCAGCATGTTGAGCTAAGTGAAGGGGTAAGTCACATCTCTTGATGGTGTTAGAAGTCACGATAGTTAAATCATGCTCCTGGATCTTGGCAAGCCAATGCGCAAGCTTCCCTGAAAGATAAGTCTGTGAGAGAAAAAACTTGACAGTGGGTAAAGGGACCTTTTCCAACGTGTGCTTACCTAAGATGAAGTGGCGAAACTTTTCAACAAATTTAACAAGAGAGAAAGCATGCTTCTCAATAAAAGAATATTTAAACTCATCATCAATCAAGCTTTGACTCATGTAAGCCAATGGATTTTCGTTACCTTGGTCATCACCTTGCATGAGGATAGCATAAAATGCTTTCTCTGTGGCATTAGTATATATCATAAATTTTTTCTCAAAATATGGCTTCGCCAAAACTGGTGCGAAACTAATTTATTTCTTGATCCCTACACAAGAATTTTCGACATCATTTGTCCAAGAAAAGGAACGATCTTTCTTAAGTAGATTATGAATTGGCTTGACCATCACATCAAAATTAGGAACAAACCTACAGACAAAGTTAATAACACCCATAAAAGCTTGAACCTCCTTCTTGGAAGTGGGAGTAGTTAGATTTAGGATAGCAACAATCCTTTCAATATCAATGCTTATTCCTGAATTAGAGACAATGTGTCTAAGGAGCTTGCCTTGGTAACGCCAAAAATAGACTTAGAAGGATTTAGAGAAATGCCAAATTTCCTGCATCACATGAGAACTCTTTTAAGATGACCAAAATGATCTGATCGATTTTTAGAATACACAGTTAAGTAATCAAGATAGATCTGAATAATATTTCCGATCAAATCGTCAAAAGCTATTTTCATAGCTCTTTGAAAAGTGACACCTGCATTCGATAAGCCAAAATGCATACATTCATAGGCAAAAGTGCCCCAACGAGTAATATGTTGGACACACCGACTACACTGAGAGGGGGGGGGGGGGTGAACAATGTAGGGATCTTTTTCCCAAAAATCCTTAGTTAACAATCACCATTAACTCATTAATCATTGCTATCATTTATAACCAGTTAAATTTCAACACATATCAGCAATATATCATCAACAAGTCATCACCACAAGGAACACAAAGAACACAAGATGTATGTACAATTTTCTTTTTATTACGGACTACAATCCTTGAGGTTTTCAACAACAACTGAATAGAGTATAACTCGACAAGAGCACCAAATATATAATGCAAGACTCAACTTACACCCTCAACACCAATTGACATGAGACAACAATCCTCAACATATATCAATCTGTACCATAAACAAGTGCATCAACCATGCACCAACCTGTGCCAAACAACCTGTAATCAACCTGTACCATAAACAAGTGCACACAACCATGTACCAAGTATATACCAATCACATTTCAAATACTCATCAACAACGACTCATCAATATGTACCAACATCATCAACTATACAACTCATGTACGTGCCAACTCATCAACTGCTTGTCTCAACCATGACTAGTTTTGGATTAGTCAACAACCCTAACTTGAAATAATCATAGATTTGTGCCTGTAATGAATAAATATCTAAAACTGATACACAATTTTCTTCAATGTGTTTTATGCAATTCTTCCAAGTTTCACTACTTGGAACCTCTAAGCAAAGGAGTTATAGAAAAAATGACACACCTTGCGGAATTCTGGCTTATTCTAGAGAGCGACCTTGTAGAGAATTCCCCGCACATAATGTTTGTTGAATTGATCTAAAAATGTTACATATAATACTAAAGACTGTATTCTAACCAACACAATTGGTCTCACTGAATTTGGATCTGTTATGAAGAAGTTATGGCGTTTTTACCCGAAACACCTATTTTAGACTAGTTTCAGGACTAGCCACAAACCCTATTTTCCACAGAGTGTATCTCCAAAAATACAACGACCCACAAACTGAATTTTTTAACACATCTACTTGGATATGTTTCTTCAATGGAATATCAATATCATAGTTTGAATCATTATAGAAAAAAAGTTATTGCGAAAATGGTGAGATGACCTGTAAATAACATACCTTAGAAAGCATCATGAAAATAATTTATCCTCCCTTGAATTCTGGCCCTATTTTCTTCACCTTCCCTATGAAATTTGGCTTAGATATCCTTTGGTTACCTCAGTCACCTATAGATCTTCAATATGCTCAAGTGTTCCACACAAAAAATGCTCAAGAAGCTCTCCATTGATCCAAAAAAAAGGATGATCTGCAAGAGACCATTGCTATCTTATTTATACTTTCATCCTGTAGGTCACTTAACCTATTTTCCTTATTTTAGGGTTAACCACTTTCCATAAATAGGAAGTTCTCCAATACTTTATCATTTAAATATTCCTTCTTGATTTTTTCACCTTACTTTATCATTTCTTGATTTTGTTACTTCTCTTTATTATTTAAATAATCCACCTTGACTTTGTCACTTTACTTTATCATTTAAATAATATTAACCCATTTCTAGGTCACTTAATCTATTTTCCTTATTTTAGGGTTAACCACTTTCCATAAATAAAAAGTTCTCCAATACTTTATCATTTAAATATTCCTTCTTGATTTTGTCACATTACTTTATCATTTCTTGATTTTGTCACTTCTCTTTATTATTTAAATAATCCACCTTGACTTTGTCACTTTACTTTATCATTTAAATAATGATTTCTTCTTTTAAATCACTTTGACTTCTTTGACCTTGGGGGCTTCAAGCCTTCATGTGGGGATCCTTCATCTTCATAAGGCCATAAATCTCAAACCATGAGGAGTTATGTGACATTCCACATACCACCGAAAATGGCATGACAAACACTATCCATCTAGGATAGTTTCACCAACAATTTCCTTTATCTTCTTCTCATTATTCCACATACAAGCATGGGTCCTCTAACCATTCTTCTAGGATAACTCAATCCACAAAGCATCTTCCCGTGAGGGCTTTCACCATAAGGGGACCACTTTGGAGTTCATCCATTTGTGCACCTTATCAATCATGATAAGTCAATAATGAGAACATGGGTCCTCCAACCATTCTTCTAGGATAAATCAATCCGCAAAGCATCTTCCCGTGAGGGCTTTCACCATAAGGGGACCACTTTGGATTTCATCCATTTGTGCACCTTATCAATCATGATAAGACAATAATGAGTCATCTATACATTTTTCTAACAATGCATCATATACTAATGAAACCACATCGATCCATCTTCATCATGTATCAATGACAACTCATTGATCCATCTTCATCATATCAATGACAACTCATTGATCTGTCTTCATCTATGCTTTCTAATCAATCATCAATCAATCAATCCTTTTACATCAATCAATCACTTGACATCAATCAATCAAACCATTGGTATCAATGACAACATGATCCAACATAATAAAAGTGGTTTATATTTATCTTCCCTTTTTACCTTGATTTGATTGTAACCAAAAAAACCATCAAGTAAGAAAATCATCTGTGACCCTGCAACTTGATGCAAAATCATTTCCATATTAGGGAGAGGAAAGTGATATTTTATACTAGCCTGATTCAATGCATGGAAATCTACGCATAATCTGATTTGACCAGTTGTTTTCCGAACAAGAACCAAATTGGAAACCCACTTAGAATACTTAACCGTGAAAATGATCCCCGCCTTCAAGAGTTTTTCCAACTCCTTTCGAATAGTTGCTTCCAGTGCAGGGTTAATGGGTCTTTTTTTTTGCCTAACTGGTTTTATTCCCTCCATGATAGGAATGACATGCTATATAAGAGCAGGATCAAAACCACGAAGATCCTCATAAGACCAAGCAAAAACATATTGAAATTCACCAAGCAGCGTAGCAAACTTCAATTTTTCTTCATCAGAACATTGGGCACCTATTTTAACATTCTTTGGAGACTCGGGTGTTCCAATGTTCAAGGAAATGGTTTCAACCACTTTCCTTTTCGACTCTTCTTATTTATGTTTCTCTTTGTTTCCTACATCACTCGATGAAAATGAACTTTCTAGAGGAGTCAAGCCTTTAGGAATTTTGTTATCTTCCATCGATATAATTTCCTTAGGCTTATAAGGTTCATTTTGAATGAAAGAACATATGCTCCCATCACTAGGGAATACCTCCCATGACTCTATATTGTCAGGGATGTGTGGATGATACAGAGATTGAAAGGTATAATTAGGGCTTTGTGGCAGAATTTTCCGAGTAGGAGAGGTTGCAAAAACAACTAACCTGTTAGCCATTGAGTTCAATTCCCTTTTAACATGAGTGATGTTGAAAGATATTAAGTTCGAGATAAGTGCCCAAATAGTTTGGGTGTAATGTTTCATTAACTTGTTGATAAGATAGTATATCTTACGGACAAGGTTTACAACAAGTTCGAAATCCCCAAAAACTGTAAGGTGACCACAACCTAGATTATAGGCATTTTCAATGCCTAACAGTAATGCTTGAAATTTAGTGACATTGTTTGTGCAAGTAAACTCTAACCTATAGGAAAAGTTATGAATTTTACCCACATGAGAGTACAAGATAATACCAACTCCATTTCCTTCATTGGAGCATGAACCATCAAAGTTCATATGCCACATCCCATCCTCTAAGTTGATTTGTTCCAAGGTAGTGTTGTCATCATCTTCAAAGATGGAATACAATCCTAGGTCCTCCTCGATATAATTCACATTAGGCTGTGGGATACTTTCTATGTAAGGTGAAATTCTCCCTTCCCTTAGGACTATGATGTTTTTACCATTCTGAGGAACAGATAAGTGTGTCCCGTTGAGTGAGAGGTATCCACCCATCAAATCTTTCCAATCTCTTCCTAAGATGATTGAGTAATTACTCACTAGCATATCTATTACCTGAATATTAAGGGTTGTCCTTATTTCATGATGCACACACAAAACCGAGGTCACGTCCTTGATTTCACCTATGTTCGTTTGTTGTAAACTATTATAAGAGAGCATGCTTCTGGAGTTTTCATTTGCACAAGACAAGCCTATCTCTTCTATAATAATTTTCAACATTACACTTGGGCCCAGACCTCCATCAATGAGGCAACAATGGGCAATCTTATCCATAATCTTTACAGAAATATAAAATGGTTTTTTTTTACAGGGTGTCTAAAGTTATGTACACCTACTTTATTTATAGACAAATCATGTTCATCTACCTCTTCAGAGAGGTTGGCTACAATGGAATATTTTTCTTCCATGAAATGTTTTAGATGCTTCTGTTGTTCAAAGATGACAACCATGTCTAGGAGGGTTGCATCTGCTTTGATGTTGGCCAACTGATTTAGAATGTTGTATTTTGAAGAGGGAATAGGGGAGGTAGTTCCTTGACTGTCAGGAGCCTTAGGAACCTGAAAATTAGCAGCTGGTGAAGATGGGCTTACGCTAGAAGAAGTGCAGGGAGGATCATATTTGCTTTTGGGAGCATAAGATTTATTCCTAGTATTTATGATCATAACAACCTATGGCTATGCAAAGTCTAGGACGACGATAGTAGTTTCAGGTCTCTTACCAAAGATTTTATCTCTGGCACTCTTCTTTACCTCACATGTACTTTCCTCATGGTGTTCCTCACAAAATTTACACCAACTACGAGGCATTATAGATTTAGGCTGAAAATTATTTTCATTTGGATTTCTAAAGGGGGGTGAAGAAGAATATGAATCTCTAGGGGTCAGAGAGGGGATATTTTCTTTTCTCTCATACACTATCATTCAATTATTCATGTCTTATACAAGTTGTAAGAGGGCGTACATGTCTGTTTGTTTAACTGAGTCTCCCTTAGGAAGACCTATTCTTTCAAGCTGTTCTTCATACTCTAAACAAGTGTGAAGAGCGGAACCAAGGTTATCAATGGCCTTTTCTTCAAGCCAATGATGGTAGGGGGAAGGTAATGCATTATAATAATGCATGAAAGTGGCTTAGTTTTGAGGGTGAATGAGCTCAGGGATTTGGTTGTACGATTTGGTGAAACACAAGTTGAAGGACTTGATAGTGTCACCATCCTTATAGGTGATGTTATTGTATTCCTGTAACTACTCGTATGGGATTTTGGATTGCCCATAGGTAGATTTGAACCAATATACTAACTCCTCACAAGTAGATAAAATCTTAGGAGGGAGATCAAATAAATCGGTTGCAACCTTCCCTTCGAGGGAATTTACAAATAAGCGCATACAAGTATCGTTTTCATTGGCTCCTAAGTTGTCACAGGCATTAGAAAATTCCACCAAGTGTTCATTCGTAGTGACAATGTTATTATCTAAAAACCTAGGGAGATGCTCTTTGAATTTAGGAAGTGGACGAGTAACAGGTCCTAGGTAAGAGGGGAGGAAACATGCCGCGGGGTAGTTGTAGCATCCTCTTCAAATTGAAAAAGACCATACATTTTAATGACTTTGGTGGGCTTTGTGATAGATTGGACAGGGACTTGGTGACTATATAAGCTACCAATCACTGCCGAAGATGAAGATTGAGATTAAGAAGCACCTCCAGTGCCACCAGAGCCACCACTAGATCCCATCTTGTAAATGATAGGTAAGGGAGAGAAAGAAAAACTAGATGAATCAGATAAAGTTCTCCTTAGAGTACTTTGTTGGGTTGACAACACAACGTTCCTTCTTTCTATTTCAGCAATAGTATTAATTTCTAGTGACAACCCTCTTCTTCTTCTAGAAATACGAGGGTCTAAGGACATGAAAAGAAGATCAAAACTATAAGAAAAAGAAAGCTATGGCTGATTCCTAGGCTGTCTTTGCCTAGCTTCCAAACGTTCTTGGAAACTTATGTCTTGTTCAATTGTTTCCCATGGGCGATTAAGATCAACTAGGGTATTAGCGATATCTAAGATGGTACTAATCAAGTTTAAAGAAATGCTAGTATGATCTTGAAGACCAGGCTCAATATTGGGTTGCCTTGCAACAGGTACAATCATTAAGAAATGAAACAGTCAAAGGATCAATATCAGATATGTAATTATATTCAATGATAATCAAGCATAAAAATGAACTAGAGAGATATGGAAGATCTCCCCAGTATGGTCGCCAAATAAATGTTGAGGAAAATATATGAAATAATCTTACTCAAGCATTTTCAGATATTGCTTGGCTAAGGAAAGATAGACGGGAATATCACCCTATGTTTATAGCCTCAAAATTTATTTCCTAATCCACAAGTATTAGTTACAAGGGCTTAGGATGATTTAAAAAAAATAGAAGATTGTTGTAAAATTCAACATTTTTATATAATTTTCTAAATATAACTGATGAAAAAGTAAATGTGGAGACAAAATCAAAAATACCAAGTCACAGATTAACACAGATGAGATATAATAGTAATCGCTTATTTCATTCCAAGAAATCAAAAGACTTGTTCTCTTTACAAAAATCCTTAAGGAAGTTTGGACCAAAGTCAAACTTAGATGTACCCGATGAAAACCATACAAAATGACTTCTGATAGAAAGTAAAAAACTTAACTTTAAAAGATGGATCAACTTGCCACAGATTTCTTCCCACTCAACTCTACACAATATCCTTTATTAGTCATGCAATTTAATTCATAAACAACAAGTCTACATAGACTATCAAAGATAGATCAACACCTCTGAAAACAAGTGTCTGAATGATGTAATTAAGCTTTGAATCTTGTTGTCTACAATATGACCCTATTGTCATAAAAGAGAATTAGGCTTTTAATGAATTGAAGAATAAATGAAAACTGAACTATCTCAATAAAACTCAAGATCAAACCTTAGTATGCTTTCTCCTTTTGTTCTCCCCTTGTTCTCCCCTTGTTCTCCCCTTGTTCTTCCTTCTCATTTTTTCTTTAAGCATTCCAAATTAGTTGAAGTAGTTCAACTACCTCTTTTAGTTAAGTTAAATAAAACTCAACTAACTTTTAGTTTAGGGGAAGAATTAATATAATAATAATAAGGGTCTTTAATAAATAATAACTAGTAGCTGGGACCCTTTGTGACTCCCTTTAGTTTCTTAACAAAAATAAACATAACTAGTCAATCAATCAAACACATCCCTCGTTGTGGCTCCCATCATCATTCTCATAATTTTAAAATTAAATATCAATGATATTTTAAACCATATCTAAACATATAATATCCAAAATATCCAAAAATAGTATGTTGTCCAAAACTTCAACAGTCAACTGTTCTCAACAATCAATAATAAAATCTACTCAAAAACCATATTTTCCACTTTGGGAGGCAATTTTCCCTTTGTTGTTGCTGTCTCCCTTTGACCTTCCTAAATTATCCTTAGGATGTGTGGAGCCTTTAGGGTTGATCTCACTGATGACATGAGAACAAGCATCTCTCAAGTGCATGCAGGATGAAACAGATTTGGTTGAATCACTTGAGGGAGAGGAGGAGGCAACAACAACTTTTCCTTTGTCATGCGTGTGGTGGGCTTCGGTTTTGAGTATTTTTATTGTGTGGGAGGAATGTATAGGTGAAAGTGTAGGGAAAATGATCTAGGTGGATATCGGTGGCCACCCACCTTTTTCTACTGGCTCAAAATAGTTTTCTGGCAATTTTGACAATTTACTATTTTTAGCAGGTTTTAACTTCCGGGGCCATTTTGAGGGCCTAAATAAAGGTTTTTAGAGATAGAGGTTCCCAATGATATCCAAAGGCATGATTGAGCCCCCAAAATGAATCTCCTCTATGAAACCTTTCCAACGAGTTATCATACGCCTAAAACAGAGATCGTATGCAAAAGTTACGACCCCGGGAAGTTGATGTACTAACTTACCCAAACGGGGCCCACATGAATTTTGGCGCTTTATCTCCTAGGGTTAGGTTTTTGGATGTCTAGGGTTTTTGACATTCTTGTTTATTGTAAAAATGTCTTCATATCCTCATTGTAATCATCTTCTTGCGAATGCGAGTAGCCGTCAAATCTCTTCTCAGAGATGAGCTGTCACCATTCTAGCGAGTCTTACACTCTGTATTTTTACACTCTCTGTACATTTGTTTCATTAATAGAAATCATGTATTAATGTATATATATGTTTATGGTTGCATATATGATACATTTATGTTATATTATTGAATATATGTGATATTTCTGTGCCTTTCTTTATTATATCTCCGATCTCATTTCGTGCCGAAAATAATCTGGATCAGTGGTATTAGAGCAGGCTGCTCTTGATCATTTTTTTCAGTGCATGTCCCCAATGAGGTATGAGTATAGAAAGTTGGGTCTCGAGCTTATCTCTATTGAAGACAATCTCTCTCACACACCCAAGAAACCCTCAATGGTGGAAGAAAAGAAAAATGACGGAGCAGACAATCCTATCAATCTGTTGCTTGAGCAAGCTCTCACGCGACAGAGGGACGAAATGATGGATAATTTTACCCACATCCTTAAACACCTGTCGATAACATCAGACACATCTTCATCAAGTGGCCACTTTGGACGAACCTTGCCTTTCAAGGTACAAGTTAATTTTGATATTCCTGTATTTGAAGGACAAATAGATGCAAAAGCCCTAGAAAAATGGTTAACTCTACTAGAAGGTTATTTCTCTGTTCACAATTTTTTCGACAAAGAAAAGATCACGTTCACACTCCTTAAAGCTCTCCCTCATGTCAAACATTGGTGGGAAACTTACTGGGAGAAAATTTCCACAGAGGAGTCTGGAATATATGGGGCCGATCCCACTTGAGATTTTTTTGTGGATGTGGTAAATGAATAGTATTACCTTGTTGGCAACTATGAGGACCAGTACATGAGATGGACCACACTGTGGAAAGAGATGGTCCAAGCAGTTCCAGAGTTCACCAATACCTTCCATACCTTGCGCACCAAGCTAGGTATCAAAGACTCCGAGTGACATTTGGTTTTGAAATACCGTGGGGCTCTACATAGATATATCCAGACTGAAATGGATTTTCTAGACATCTCATCACTCGGTGCTGCTTATCGATATGCTATTAAAATTGAGAAGAAATTTAAGCACTAGAACAAACAGGAATTCAGGTCTGCAAATCCACAACAACCAAAGTATGACAAAGACAACCCTAACAAACAGTCTCTCGAAAACCAGTCCAAGACACAGGAAAAGAAGGGTCACGGGAAGACAAAGAAGGACACTGAAAAATGGTACGATTTCCACAAAATCCCCTGGCACAACACCGATGAATGTCGCTCAAAACAGTCATTGGGGGCCAAGATCAAAGACATGGAGCCAAACCCTGATTCAGAATCTGATTTTGAAAATACAGGTAAAGGACTGATCATTGACGCAAACCCCACTGCTATTGTTGCGACCACAACAATTCAACCAGAAGAACCAACAGATCCTAAAGAGGGGGAGCGCATTTTTCATTGACAGATGTGGGTGAAGGGGACCCCACTGCATTTTATTGTTGATAACAGAAGCCAGAAAAATCTCATCTCAGTAGAGGTCGTCAAAAAATTGGGATTGTCGACAACACCACACCCACAACCATACAACATCGGGTGGCTTTGGCAAGGATGAGATCTCCGTGTTATCCAACAATGTCGATTGTGTTGGATCATGTTGTCATTGATGCCGATGGTTTGATTACTTGGGATATTGTTGGATCATATGTCATTGATGTAAATGGTTTGGTTTGATTGATGTCATTGGTTGATGTCAAGTAATTGATTGATATGATTCCCTTGATGAG
>JZKD02S1795407.1:0-22991 GCA_000966675.3 Picea glauca | reverse complement strand
CGTTGTATACCTTGGAGTGATCAGATGAAGTGATAATATGAGTCTGAATATAGGTGATGAAGGGTATAATAATGGCAAAAAGTATGGGCAAAAAGGGTACAATATGTGGTCCTAATAGTACAGGACAATATTTTGCTCATGTGGTTAACAGAGGAAATGGTCTGAACAATCATTACTTAGGGTGTATTCATTCTCTCCAGGTATTTGTTTAGTGCCGAAAGAATGGCCCAAGGTGGAGAATGGTCAGCAATCAGGGACAAACATTCCTTAGGGAAGATTCATTCTCTCTAGGTTACACTTTGTTTAGTGTCGAAGGAATGGCCCAGGATGAGGAATGGTCCAGGCTCAGTAATTAGAACAATCATTCTTCCTTGTTTGAGAAGAATAAGGCAGATAACCCAATGTTGATGTTCTACTTTGAGGGTAGATATTCTTTCAGATCTCACAGATGTGAGTGAAAGATTGGCCCAGATGATTTAATTTATATCATAACATTGTTTTTATGCAGGTTGATATCAGATGATTGTTATGAAGATTGTATGACAATAGAAGTATATTACTGTGGTGGATTTGTTCCACTGTTCATGACTATACGTTACTGATCAAGTAATTGTTTTCTACTTGGTGTGGTAGTGTACCACTGGATTGTAGTTATGTACTATTATGGATAAACACAGTTGTGTTCTATTTTGTTTTGATTACCTTGAAGACTATCAACAATTTGGTAAATGATTATCATCCAGATAAATGATTAATGGACAGAGATTTCCCAGATGGAAAATGGTTTAGAACATCTACTCTTCTAGGACATATGTCCAGATTAGAAGAATGGCTTTTGTATCACTCTGTGGTGTGAGTGACTTATCCAACATCATGTCTGATTACTTAGATGGAGTATGGTTTTGAGAGATGATGCAGCTGATGACACCGATGGTGATAATGATGCTCATGGAGATAGTTTAGGCGACTATGTTGATGCTACCAGGTGAATGGTACATTTTGTGCTCAAGACCATTACCTGTAATACCTCCCTAGCTAGGAGAGAGTGTTGATATTATGGTAGTTGTGGGAGGTATTTACCTCCATGTGTAAACCTGACGAGAATAGAATACTCCGGGAAGGAAGAAGAAACCCTAATGAGTTGGATAATAACCCTAGAAGACTTGTCAGCTCAAGAAGATAATTTATATTAGGTTGTTAGCCTCCAAGAGAAGAAGTCGACCAGAAGAAATAATAATATACTCATCAGACAGATACCCAGAATGAGAAGTTGACCCAGGCAGTTAGCCATAATTAGTATAAATACAGGAGGCCAGTTCTCATTCTAGCAGGCAGTCTCAGAATTGTAGAGCAACACTTGTGCGCATTGCAGTGCCCAGTTTTGTGCGCAAGTTAGGAGGAGAGATATCGGTGCAGCTGTTGCAGCTAGCAATTATGTTTTGTCTTGGAATATCTCTTGGCTAGGGTTTGGACTATCTGATCAGGTCTTGTTGATTCTCTATCCTTGGGGAAGGTGCACTACCCTTTGTTTGGCTATCTAGCCTAGGGTTTTCTTCTGGAATGATTCTCTGTCAAGGTTAAGGTTCTTGGAGGGTGGATTTGGCCTATGGTTGGGTGACAATAGTATTGTCAATGGTAAAACGAGCACAATCCTTCATATTCTAACAATTGGATTGTTGTATTAGATATTAGAGATAGTTGTGTGGAGGATATCTAAGTTGATAAGTGATATATGAATGTTTTACTGTTTTGGTATTAGATCCACTTGATATTCCCCTTGGTTGTAGACATCTCTGTCCTGCAACCCCCCCATAGCTGCTTCAGGTGAGACTACATCTACTTCGTAGGTGTTGCTGAAAGGGCCAATAGTTAGGGCTTGTTGGTGCGCTCTTGGAGCTGAACCCTGGGTCTGCCCCCGTGCCAACAAATGGTTCTGTTTCCAGGACAAGAATATTCTTGAGGGAATGTGAAGGTGGTTCCCATCAAAGACAAAAATTCAAAAGTGGATAGAAAATCAAGAAAAGGACTTCACTGAAACCCAGAACAAGAACCCTAATCTTAGTACTGAGGATTGGTTGGAGAAATATATATTTACTGGTATACACGAGATTTTCTTTGGAGGAATCCATCAGGAGCTATATGAGTGGTTAGCTAGGTTAGCAGATACCCAGTTTGAGATTAGATATAGACCTCCTGTGGTTTGGATGCCGACGTTGATCAATAAGGTCAAGAGAGTTGATAAAGCTATGTCAAGAGCAGTAGATATCTAGTTTGATAGCACCATTGGATGGTACATCACCGAGTTTGTTGTTGACAAAGTAGAGTCATATAGCCAAGCCGAGAGATATTTCTTCAAGGGACCCATAGGAAAAAATTTACATTTTCTGAAGTTGAGGATCAAGATGCTATTGCATGAGAAGAACATCTTGAAGATACAGTAGATTGGTTGGATTTGAAAAAGCTAATGTTCAAAAATTCGGACAACGACAACGACACAGAAGCTGGACATACACGTAGTGGGAGAGAGTTTAGAGAAGTTCATCTTTCAAACTTGTTTAAGAATAATTATGGAGAGGAGGGTTTCTATAGTGGAGAAGAGACAGATCTGATGGACGAAGAGCATTTAGAACCCACTAGGGAAGAGGAAGGGAAATATGAAGAACCTCGTCGGGAAGAGCCAGAAACTTCAGGAATAACACAGACTGCTGAAGTAAATACTATTATCCCTCCTATTGATTTAGTAGCTTTAAGTAATCAGAGTAATCCAAGCCACTAGATCATTCAGAGCACTATCACTAGTAGTCCACTACATACTCAGTCAAGAACCCTAGGAAGATCTATGGCAGACGAGATGAGGCTCCCTATTTTTAGGGGAGATGGGTCTGAAGACCCTGATCAACACTAGTTCCTATGTGAATCCATATGGAATATTAAGAATGTCATCAATGGAGCTGTTAAAAGAACTCAGTTTAGTACTACCTTAAGGGATCGCGCACTGAGCTGGTACATGAAGCTTGTCCAAGGACTTGCACAACCTAAGTCGCTGAATGAGATCAAGAACATGTTGATTGCAGATTTCAAGAAACTGAAGTCGGAGTCACAATGTATTACAGAGATAAAAGAGGTCAAGAATAAGGTATCCGAACCTATTTGGGAATTCGATCAGAGATTCAAGACCTTAACAAGCCGATTGACTTTTCAGATCCCAGATGAGCAGAAAAAAGAATGGTTTATTGTTGCCCTCTTACCGCACATCAAAGTTCCTATCATGCAACATAATATTTCTTTGCAAGCTCAGGCATTGGAGATCGCCATGAAGTTAGAGTCAGCCCCTATGGGAGAATCCATCTAAGGTATGAGTCAAATCTTGAATCAGCTAACCAGTTTGTCTCTACAGGTCGAAGATATGAAGAAAGACAAGGGAAAAGATAAAAGATAAGACATCTGGTGTGTCAGATGCAGATCAGAAGGCCATGAAAAGGAACATTGTCCCCTATTTCATGAATACTTGGCCTATGGAGCTCCGAGCCTTTTGAAACAAGTCACCCTACCCTGGTGCGAGGTATGCAGAAATAGACATCGCCCTGGTGAGTGTTATTACATGAAAAAATATGTTCAGACACCCACATATTTGTATTACATGTTCTTAACGTCTGTAGGACACGATGATAGGGATTGTAGGTCTTATGACCTCATGCACGAAATTTCAAGAGACATATACAAAATTCAAGGCAAAGTACAGCAAGAAGGAAACACTACGTAGTATAACGCCCCTGGGAGAGGAAACTTCAATCCTCACGGTGGATTCAGAGGATGAGGAGGAGTAGGAGGTATGGGTCAAGTCCGAGGAAAGATCATATATTACAACTGCACTCAACCATGACACTTAGCAAGGGACTGTCAGAACCCTTGCACTACTTGCAGCTACTGCAGTTCCTTCGAACACGTTATAGAGGATTGTCCTGTGCTATTAGCTAAGCTTTAGGAAAGACGAGGACCTCAGAAGAACCCGCAAGTGCAACTGATATATGATGAACCTCGTAGAGAAGACCCTAGATTCATTGTTATCACTAGAGGAGGTGTTGTTATAGGAGAGGACAAACTAACCCAAGGAAAAACTACATAATACTTAGGAGTTAGGAAAACTATAGAGAAGACCGAAACCTTTGATGCAAAGAAAGAAAGACAAATATTTGAGGAGGCAAGAAAAAATTTCAAAGAAGACCAAGGTTCTTCATCAAATACATGGACATAAGTAAGAGAATATGGAATGCCTCTGGCATTCGATCAGTCTGCTTCGCCAAAAGAGGGACAAGAGGTAAGAAAGCTCATGGAATTTTTATATACTTGTATTAAGTTGATTCAGGATGAGAGCGTTGTACAAGAACTACAAAATTTAATCAGACAATATGAGATAGGATGGATATATCCTTTATTGAATAAAGCAGAACATCAACTATCCAAGAAGAGAAGGACAAATAAGGAACTACACTTGAATGCTCAGATAGGAGAATATGATATAGACTATGTGGTACTCGACTTAGGGTCGAAGGTCAATGTCATGACGAAGCAAACCTGGGCATTGATGGGAAAACCGAAGCTTATCTATTCCCCTATTAGGCTTAGGATGGCTAATCAACATGCAGTAAGCCCCTTTGGTAGATTGGAGCATGTCCCTATGGACATCGACGTAGTAAGAACGTTTGCATATTTTGAGGTAATTGAGATAGTTGATGATAGCTTCCCTTACCTGCACTGTTAGGAATTGATTGGGCTTTCAATAATTCCACTGTGGTTGATTTAAATAAAATACGTATGGAATTTGAAAGAGATGGCCTGAGGGTCATTGCACCTTTAGATCCATATGAAGGTCAGCGATACACATAACCCATCAAAGAAGAAGACTGCACCTATGAACTGGAAAACATATACAAACTAACAGCTAGACAATAGGATTACATTAATCCTACGACCGATGGAAACCTAAGCTGGCGAAGTGACAACACATGTTCATCAGATTCAGAAGAAGCACTGGACAAATGGCAGAACAAAATGTATGAAGTCTCTACAAGGAGATGTGCTAGATTAACCAATGATGTTCGCTGGATCGACACAACAGTAAGTAACTTTCCCACCTTTGATGGTCTGAATCCTTTAGAAACCTTCTTGTCATAATTTGAAGCAAGTGTACCAACATAACAAATATTGATGGCAATGGATGAGGACTTGAAAGCAACACCAGTGAGATGGTGGGGGGCACACAAAAACAAAATTACAGAATGGGTACAATGTCGTACCCTGATGACCGTGCGGTTCTCAGCACAAGTAGAAGGCTGTGACATTCTGTACACAGGTCGAAGTTTCCCAAAGGACCATGTGCGAAGTTGCGAGGAATCCTGGAGAACCATTCCTCAAGAGGAGTGGGTGCACAAGTTCATTAAAACACTCGACACAACCCCTATCAATTGGTACCTTCAAGCGGAGCTGCGCCTCATCACTGCAGATTGGGAAGGTATGACTCAGAACTTTGTAACCACCTTCTTATTTGACAGTCAATATCCTTCATTAGATCAAGCATTACAGATTATAAGACATAAAGTATTTGAGGAGGCCTCTTTCCCCATTCTAGAACAAGAAGAGGACGAATGGACTGCGCCTCTCCAGAAACTACAAGGCTATTACAACATCAATGCTGATGAAGACGATGATTCGAGGAAGGTGAACATCATAGAAACAGAAGGGCAGAGAGATGTGGAAGGACCAGGAGTTGAGCTACCATTAATTGAACAACCGATCAAGATTAAGAAGGTCAACATTGGAACATAGAAGACGCCGAAGCTTGCAAATGCGGGAGATTATTGGTATGCTGCTACTATTGACAAGATCACAGAGTTACTGCATGAATATCAGGACTTGTTTCCGACCAAGTTTACTGATATGAAGGGATTTAAAGTGTCTATGGGAGAGATGAGGATACCTTTGAAACCATATGCAAAACCAGTCAAATAGAGACCCTACAGATTGAACCCTAAATATAAGGAGAAAGTGAAGATTGAGCTCGACAAAATACTGCAAGCAGGAATTATAGAACATGTCGAAGAATCAGAATCGATTAGATCTATGGTGGTACAAGACAAGAAGACAGGAGAGATCAGGATTTGTGTAGATCTCAGGAAGCTTAATGATGCCTGTTTTCATGACCCCTTCCCTACACCATTCACCGACGAAGTGTTAGATAATGTGGGAGGCCAGGAGGTATATTATTTTACAGATGGATTTTCAGGATACCATCAGATCCGGATTGCTAAGGAAGATTGCCATAAGACCACATTTGCAACATAATGGGGATCCTACTAGTATACAATGATGCCATTTGGATTGAATAATTCCCCAACCATCTTTTCCAGGGTGGTGCTCAAAGCATTCAAGGAGTTTCTGCATAAATTCCTAGAAACATATTTTGATGATGGGACTGTTTTTAGTTTATTGAAAAATCATATTGAATGTCTAAGGCTAATGTTGGAAAAATGCAGGCAGTGTCAAATCACCTTGAATCTGATTAAGTGCATCTTCTTCTCACCATTTGGAGTGTTATTAGGTCATATTGTATGCAAGCAGGGATTGCTAGTAGACCCATCTAAAATTGCCATTATAGTTGATCTTCCACCCCCTACTTTAGTCAAACAGTTGCACATTGCGCTGGGACATACTGGATATTACATGAAGTTCATTAAAGGATACACCTAGATTACAACACCCATGGATAATCTTTTGAAGAAAGACTGTCAGTTCAGTTGGACAAAAGAATTCCAACAAATCTTTGACACACTGAAACAGAAAATGGTTACTGCGCCTATTCTGGTTTTCCTAGATTGGAGCAAGGAGTTTCATGTTCATGTCGATGCGTCTTCCATTTCCTTAGGAGCGTTATATTTTTCTAGAAGGAAACTATCTACAACTGAGATTAATTACACCACCACCGAGAGAGAGGGATTAACTATGGTGTATGCACTGCATAAATTTATCCACTACTTATTGGGAGGACACTTTAAAATGTTTACTGATCACTCTGTGCTGAAATACCTAGTCAACAAGCCAGTGTTGGGGGGGAGAATATGAATATGGCTTATGCTATTTCAGGAATATGACTTTGAGATCGTAGTTAAACTAGGAAGAATGAACAAAGGTCCTAACCACTTGTCAAGGTTGGAACATGGTGAAGAACCGACCAGTTTGGAGGATGCACTACTGGATGCACAGTCATTGGCCATTAGAAATATTGATGACCACTTCACAGAGATAGTCCAGTTCCTGTCAACATGAATGGCATTGAGTGAATATACAATTCTCTAGAAGAAACAATAGTACACACTGCAGACTTCTCACCTGGAAAACTATACAAAATGGGACCCGATGAGATATTGAGAAGGTATGTTATGGAGGCAGAGAGACCATTGATCCTCGCAGAAGCTCATGGAGGCATTGCAGGAGGACACTACGCAGGGAAAGAAACTGCATAGAAGGTTCCTAGAGATGGCCTTTGGTGGCCTACCTTACACAAAGATGCTAAAGACTATTATAGAGTCTGCGATGTATGCCAAAGAGTTGGGAAACCATCCAGAAGAGATGAAATTTCATTAGCACCACAGCTAACCCTACAAGCATTTGAGAAATGGGCCATTGACTTTGTGGGACCTATAAACCCACTAGGCAAGTGCACAAGAGCAAGGTACATCATTACTACGATAAACTATTTGACCAGATGGGCCAAAGCAAGAGCAGTTAAGGACTGTAGTGCAACTACAGTTGTGCGCTTCATATTTGATGACATCATAACTAGTTTTGGAAGCCCAAAGATCCTTATGAGTGATCAAGGCACACATTTCATAAATAAAACAGTTGAATCCTTGACTGAGGAATTTGCAGTCCACCATTAGAAGAGCAGGCCTTATCATCCATAAGAAAATGGGATAGTGGAAGCATTCAACAAGATCTTGGAGACAACGTTGATGAAGATTTGCAGTGTGAACAAAGATGAATGGGATTTAAGAGTACTAGCAGTACTATGGGCCTATAGAACCACTGGCAAGAAGCTAACAATGCAAACCCCTTTTAAGTTAGTATATGGTCTTGAATCCTTTGTCCCAATGGAATATTTGGTACCAAGCCTAATAATTGTTGCCTTTTCAGATATGGATGACACTGGCATTGTTCAAGAGAAGCTTGCATAGTTGGTCGAACTGGAGGAAGACATATTTGTTGTAGGATTTCATCAGCAGGTACATAAAGAAAGAGAGAAGGCCTACCATGAAAGACACATTAAGAAGAAGGCATTTAAGCAAGGTGATCCGGTATTGGTATATGACATTAAGTTCATCAAACATCCTAGAAAGTTCAGAACGCATTGGCTAGGGCCATATGAGGTCTCCTATGTTACAGAAGGAGGAGCTGCGTAGTTGAAAACTTTGAAGGGATAATGGAAGGAAGGATTAGTGAATGGGATCAGATTGAAATTGTATTATGACAACCAACTTCCTCACATCTCTCAGTAAAATCATGATGAAAAGGGTCTAGGTACTAGGTGCAGTTGAAACTAGGTACCAGACATAGAAAAGACAGTCTGCACAAGAGAAGTAGAGGACGCATAGAGAAAAAAGAAAAGGCTGCATTGCGTAGTCCGAAGTCAAAGTAAAATAGAAAGGTCAGATCTGAAGTGCCTTGGGACGAGTCACAAGTGAGTTTTGGGGGCCTGTTGGCCCTTGGTTATGGAAGTTAACGAAGAGAAAGGAAGAAAAAACAGAATACGAACTGCGCAGAAGACACAATGAATGTTACTGTGTCAAAGCGAGAAAAAGAGAAGAAAAGATGAATCAAAGTAAAAGGAAGCAAGCCGATGAATGAGGAGATCAAGGATGACATATCAACAAGGAAGAAGGATCGTGGACAACTCAACAAGTGAAAAAATCCATCGTTGGATGCTTTGGAGCACCGCACGAGAAGGAAGAAAAGATAGGCTAGCGAAGCCCCAAAAACGTGGGTCAAGTTGACCTAGGGTTTTAGACACCTAGGGTTTTGACACCTAGGTTTTGGCCTAAGGCTGTCGGTGAGTGATTGTAATGTATAAATAGAGGTCAAGAGGATCTGGGATGGGTTGTTGTCATTGTTGTTACTATTGTTGGTGTTATGATTGTTGTTGTGTGATCGAGTGAGTAATATCGAGTGAGAAAGAAGTGATGAGTACGAGAGCATTCTGTATTGTAAGATCTTGAGCTGGGTGCGAAGATCAACCCTGCACCTGGGTGCACAGGGAGGGGAGAGATAGAAAGAAGAAGAGAGAAGATCTGCTAGCTGAGAGTGCAGACAAGAACTGTATGCTTCATCTTAATATATTATAAGAACAGTTTTGTGGACGTAGCCTTGGAGAGAGGGTGAACCATGTATATGTTGTTTCATATGTGTGATTGATGCTATGTTCTTTTCCTTTCGATATATTGTTATTTCATTGTTGTATTATATCTGAGAGATAGTTGTGTGGAGGAGATCTAAGATGATAAGTGATATATGAATGTTGTATTGTTTTGGTATTAGATCCACTTGATATTCCCCTTGGTTGTAGACATATCTGTCCTGCAACCCCCCATAGATTCTTCGGGTGAGACTGCATCTGCTTCACAGGTGTTGTTGAAAGGGCCAGTAGTTAGGGCTTGTTGGTGCGCTCTTGGAGCTGAACCCTGGGTCTTCCCCTGTGCCAACAATGGGTATCCCTGTTCTATTGGTATTTCCAAGAATAACACTCAATGAAGCATGCACTTTCATATATGACTCCAAACATAGTTAATTGGAGGTTACTCAGCTGTGATATATTAGAAAATGCATTCTATGTTCCAACATACACCATGCCAATAAAGAAAAATCTACACAAAAAATATGCAACCTGATCCTCTGCTCAATCAAGAAACTAAAAACATATGTGGACACTCATTCTGGCTTTATTTCTCCCTAAAGATAAACACAATATATATCTATTCATATGTGCATTGTTGCAACTTAAATTGATCAATGCACACGACCCTAGTGCACGTGAGTTATGAGGTGACATGGCTTTCACTTCATTCTATTTTTTTAAATTGCCACCAGACTACGTACACATCGCTTAGTGCTCCACAATTATAAATCTGCCCCTCGAGAGCAAGATCAATTAATAATCAATTTGTTAACAATCCATTTTTTCTTTTCTTATCCCTGTAGCCTTGATATATTTACCACACATGAATAACTAAATGGCTGTAGATAAGAGACAACTCACATGTAATGTTGTGGGTAATTACACATCCACAAGACATTAACCATTGGCTAATTCACTGATGCGTATGGAGATCGCTATAGGTGACACTAAAACCAACACTTCAATGAATTAGTAAGGGTGTTGTAGGTCATTGTTCATGAATTTACACCTGTGTACAATTGAAGGTGATCAACAAAAGGCCAATGAATCAAAGGCATGATTAAAACAACCAGTTACAAGTTGATTTTTGGTGCTGAAAATGAATCGATAACCCAATGATTTGCTAGTGGTTATCGTTGGCATAAATAGAGCACAAAAAACTAGTTTGATCTTATTCTACAAGATATTTGCAGACATAACCAAAACTAAAGAAGCACACAACTATTCATCAACCACTGAGAAACTAAATGCACCATAGGTCATTGATTTTTACCTTGTCAACTCAAATGGGAAAACCAATATTCAATGGGGATGTTATTCTTGCTTAGGAAATTATTATAGAGGGTTACTTATGCACTCTCATCAGACATTTTGGAGTATTCTTACTCTTTAGCAATATTTGCATAGGGTTTTGGCTCATAAACATTCTTATGATTTGCATGGACAAGGTCAACACCTCCTTTGTTCTCTAATCTACGAGCATACTACCTCTTGGAGCCCTCATCTTTTGATACTCTTCTTCTTTCCAAGATTCAACTCTTCCTTCTTAGTTGATCTTGCATCTAACAACATTCTTTATTATAGAGCTACCTTGAAATTCTTGGTTGATCTTGCATCTTTTTGGAAATATTAATTACAAGTCGATAAGATTTACGTCTCCATCAACTTAGTCAGTCAGTCAGTATACAAGTTTCAATTTTGTAAGATCTACGTTTACGCAAAATCAATTTTATTGTTAGTTGGCAAGCATGGGAGTTATTTATGAGCCGATCTTTAATCCTTCTCGAGCTTTGTTAAATAGATAGAGTGATTTGAATTTATTGTTGTCTTAAATGTTAAGTCAACTTCTACATGAATTCTCTGTCTTCATCTATATATGTCCGAGTCTGTAGGTAGTCAAAACAGAGAAACAAAAAGTGTGTTAGTTGATAGTTAGTAGAAACAACAGTTGTGAGGAGTTGAAGAAGTCTGAGAGCTCAAACTTTGGTTCTGTAAGTTGCAGAAGTAATTGGAGCAGAAGCTCATCATAGTTATTGTATTTTGTATTAGCACACAATGCCAAAGTTCTTAATATATATCAAGTATTTTGTTGTTGACATATTCATGTGTATTTCTGAGCGTTTGTGGGTTTTTATTCTAAGTATAGAACAATGTTGTTTATGTGTCAATAAATCGTTTCATAAAGTGTTATTATTGTTAGAATATGAAATATGTGTGCTTGTTTTACCATTGACAATACCCTTGTCACCCAACCATAGGCCGAAGCCACCCTCTGAGCACCTTAACCTTGACAGAGAATCACTCTGGAAGAAAACCCTAGGCTAGATAGCCAAACAAAGGGTAGCACACCTTTCCCCAAGGATAATGCATCAACAAAGGTTGATCAGATGTTTCAAACCCTAGCCAAGAGATAGTCCAAGCCAAAATGTAACTGCTAGCTGCAGTAGTTGCACCGACAACTCTCCTCAAACCTACGCACAAGACTGGGCACTGCAGTGCGCACCAGTTGCTGCTATGCAATTCTGAGACTGTGACAAATGAGAGATTGGCGCCCTATATTTATAGTATTCCTGGCTAACTGCCTGGGCCGACTTCTTATTTTGGGTATCTGTCTGTTCAATATATTATTATTTCTTCTGGCCGACTTCTTCTCTTGGAGGCTAATAACCTAATATAAATTATCTTCTTGAGACAACAAGTCTTCTAGGGTTATTAGCCAACTCATTAAAGTTTCCTCTTTCTTCCCGGAGTATTCTATCCTTGTCAGTTTTACACTTGGAGGTAAATACCTCGTGCAACTACCATACCATAATATCAACAATTATCACAATGCATAGTAATTTGTGCATTCCATGAACTGCACGGTAAGTCCTGAGAGTTCATAGACGAAGAATTTCTCTGCGTAATATTTGTAACTACATTGTGTAGAGTTTGTCTGCATGATGTAGATTCGAGATTTGGTACCAGAGAAAGATTATTAGAGAAGGTTTATCAGAACAAGTTTCAAAGAGAAGCAACTCTATCATAAGGTGAAAATATGGTTTCTACTTCAAATCTGTAATCTCCCACTTTCACTGGAAAAAATGATGAGTTATGGTCCTTGACCATGAAGGTGTTATTTCGAGGTCAAGATGTATGGGAGATATTCAACAATGACTATGTGGAACCAACATATTGGGTAACATACAATGTTGTCACACAAGATGAGAAGGATGCTTTGAAAGATCAAAGGAAGAAGGTTGGAAAGGCGATGTTTTACATACATCAAGCCATGCATGAGAGCATACTCCCAAGAGTTTCATCAACAAATCAAACCAAGGAAGTATGGGACATATTACAAAATTCTTATCAAGGTATGGAAAAAGTCAAGACTTCAAAACTACAAATTCTTAGAAGAGATTTTGAAACTCTGTCAATGAAAGACACAGATTCAATAGATTAATTTTACACCCATTTTATTGGCCCAATAAATTAGACTAAGTCTCATGGAGAAATAATAGAGGATAGAAAGGTTGTTGAGAAGGTACTTAGGAGTCTTCCTCCTAAATTTGATACCCTTGTTGTGACTTTGGAAGAGAAAAAAGATCTGAGTCAATTCAACCTAGATGAAATGTAAGCTTCCCTCATTAATCATGAACACATATTGAATAGGTAAAATATGTCATTAGAGGATGCATTTTTTGCGTAGTCATCTATAAGTCGTGGAAGAGGAAGGGGGAGAACTAACTCTAGAGGCAGAGGAAAAATTTCTGTTAGAGGTGAACACAGTAGCATTCCTGGAAACACTAGTGAAACAGGCCAAAATCCAAATACCAGTCATCCAAGTAATCAAAGGTTTTATAAATCAAAGATTCAATGCCATTACTGTAAAAAGTATGGACATTATGCATGAGTGCAGGAAGAGACAATATAACCAGAACAAGAAAGGTCAAGAACAATCACACAATGCAAACACTCCCTCCAACCCTATGTTTATGGTGCATGTTGAAGCAATGCCTATAATTTCCCCACTTGAATGCAATGTTGCTCAAGAAAGTCCATGTGACACATGGTATTTAGATTCAGGTTGCAGTAATCACATGATAGGAAACTTAGAGTTGTTTTCTAGTTTGGATAAGTCAGTCCAAACAAAAGTTACACTTGGAATAGATATCCAAGTCACTGTCTTAGGTAAAGGCAATATTAACATTTTAACTATACAAGGAGAGAATTTTTTTATGCCTGATGTATATTATGTTTCTGGCCTGAAGCATAAAAGCATAAATTGATGAACACATTGTTAGAATAAAAGGTGTGCTATTTTTACCGTAGACAACATCTCAATATTGTCACCCAAGCATAGACACAAATGTCACCCTCGAGCACTTTAAACTTGACAGACAAAATAATTCCAAAAGAAAACCCTAGAACCAATAGCCAACCAAGGTAGCGTACCTCTCTCCAAATCTAGTGTACCAAGAAGAAATTCCAAGCCATAACCAAGCAAAAAGTCCAACCATAACCAAAGACCAAGTCACCACTGCAACACCTACAACTTTCCTCCAGTCATGTGCACCACTGGTCCTTATGCAGTTGTGAGAGTGAGTGTGTCAAATGAGCTCTAGCGCCCTCTTATTTATAATACTCCAAGTGACCTAAATGGGATGAATTCTACTTCTGGATGATAATAATTTAATATAAATTATTATCTAAAGTCAAGTTTTCTTCTAAGGTTATTTCCTTAACCTTCAAGGGTTTCTCTTGCTTCCTGGAATATTCTAGACTTGCCAAAGGTTACACGTAGATGTTAATACCTCTTGCAACTACTGTAATATCAACACTCCCTCCTAGATAGGGAAGTATTAAAGGAAATGGCCTCGAGCACAAATAAACTATTCAATCGATAACATCATCATATCCACATAGGCTATCTCATGATCACATAGATCAATTTATGAGCAAAATCACCACTATCAGTATCATATGATAGCATCAAATTCATCATCTCTCGAGGCCATACTCCATCTGAGTAATCAGGCACGATGTTGAATAAGTGACTCACTCAACAGAGTGATACAAGAACCATTCTTCTAATCTGGACATACATCCTAGAATAATGTCAGTCTTCCCAGATGCTGAAAGCCACCCTATGGGCTACAGAGACCATTCCTATAGGAATGTCAGTTTCAGACTATTTTCTAATTGGGTCATATGTACCATAAAGATTAATCTCTATCCATATGCCTTAGAAAATATCTGTCCCATATCAACCACCCTAATTGGGATGTCATGTCCTAATGAGGTGGACTATTCATCCTGATCGGGCCAATAACTATGCCTCAGGAGAATATTGGTCGTGAACCATTTTCCTAATCAGGCCACAATCTGTGCCTTAGGAAAATACCAGTCCATGATACGTCAACAATCTATCAACCTGGACCATTCTCCACAGGGAGAACGTATGTCCACCAAAAATTTGTTTGTGAGGACCATTCTCTTCCTAGAGAATGTCTATCCATCAACACACTCACTATCCATCTAGCTGGACAACATCTCCAACACTAGTGGTAGTCTCCATGGAAATTATATAGTAGCATACAAATTCTATAATACTATCCAATAGAACACAACTATGTCTATTCATAGTATTATACAACTACTATCCAATGGTACACAACCACTCCTAGTAGCACATTTCTATTAACCAGTGACACACAACCACTACCAGTGGATAATATCCATCATAGTAGCATACAACTATTTTCCAGATACATACAGTCTCTACAAAAATCATATCATTTTATATAAACCTGCATAATCAATATCATGATACAAACTGAGTCATTTGGGCCATTCTTCCACTCACATCTGTGAGATATGGAAGAGCATATGCCCTCAAAAAGTTAAACATCAACCATAGGCTATCTGGACTATTCTTACCAATCATAGAAGAATATTTGTCCCTAATTTATGAACCTAGATAATTCAATCTAACTAGGCCATTCTTCCGACACGATTCATAGTGCAACCTGGAGAATGAGTCTTCCCTAGGGAATGATTGTCCCTGATTACTGAACCTAGACAATTCAACCTGACTAGACCATTCTTCCGGCATGATTCATAGTGCAACCTGGAGAGAATGAGTCTTCCTTTGGGAATGAATGTCCGGACCATTTCCTATGGAAATGACTGTCCTGCACCAACCTCCTATATCAGACCATTCTTTGAAACTTATCACAACTGTAAAATTCGAAAGAATGACTGCCCAAAGAGGCAGACCATTCTACTTGATCACTTCTCAGAGTGAATGGAAAGGATAATTATTTTCCTATACCATTCCCCCACACTGACCACAAGGGGAATCGTTGTTTATGGTACATCAACAATCCATCATACCATTTTTGTTACGAAAACCCTGTCCGTTTCGGACCATTTCCCGAACTGGAAAATTGTTGTCCGTCAGAAATCCTGGATCACTTTCTGGACTGGAAAGTGACTACACAACCTGGACCATTTTCCAAACTAGAAAATGAATGTCCATAGATCAATAACATATTTGTGCTTCCTCCCAACCTAGGGAGTAATCACTTCTCTTTTCAATAAGGAAGTCATCTCCACGAGTCTCAACTTGTCCCTTAAGTACACAAACTTTTCATCTTGGATAGGGGCTTTACCAAAAATATCTGTTATCTGCTCATCAGTGGAGGTATAATGGAGAACTACTTCTCTCCTTTGGAATTTATGACACAAAAAATAGTACTTGATATCAATGTGCTTCGACCTGTCATGGAACACCGGGTTCTCTGAGAGCTTCACACAACTCTGGTTATCACAATATATCACAGTCGAATCCAACACTTGATCAAACAGTCTAGAAAACAAATTACATAGCCTCACTTCTTCTGTACAAGCATCATAAGCTGCAATATGCTCTGCTTCTGTAGTGTTGAGTGCAATAGACTATTGTTTCCTGCTAGCCCATGATATCATGGAAAATCTCAAACTGAAACATATCCAAGAAGAAATTATTCTATTATCTGCACTCCCTTCCCAATCCAAATCAATGCACTTGTATATCATAACTCAAACGACACAGGAAGACATTTCAAGGCATGATTTGCAATTTATTCAATTCTCATGGTTAGGTTCCACATGGAACTATTTTCACAGCAAAGAAAATATCCGACTGAGTATTCTCCAAATACATCAACGAGCCATTCAATTGTCGATACATGGATGGGTCTACTGGATCACGGATGGGGAGTAATCACTTATGTTTTCAATAAGGAAGTCATCTCCACGAGTCTCAGCTTGTCCCTTAAGTACACAAACTCTTCATCTTGGATAAAGGATTTACCAAAAATATATGTTGTCTGCTCATCAATGGAGATATACTGGAGAACTACTTCTCCCCTCTGGAATTTATCACGCAAAAAATAGTACTTGATATCAATGTGCTTTGAAATTTCATGGAACACCAGGTTCTCTAGAGCTTCACACAGCTTTGGTTATCAAAATATATCACAGTTGAATCCAACACCTGATCAAACAGTCCAGAAAACAACTTACATAGCCTCACTTCTTCTGTAAAAGCATCACAAGATGCAATATGATCTGCTTCTGTATTGCTGAGTGCAACAGACTGTTGTTTCCTTCTAGCCCATGATATTATGGAAAAGATCAAACTGAAACATATCCAAGAATCACTTCTTCTATTATCTGCACTCCCTTCCCAATCTGAATCAATAAATCCATGCAGTTGTATATCATAACTCAAACGCCCCATGAAGACATTTCAATGCATGCTTTGCAGTTTATTCAATTCTCATGTTTAGGTTCCACATGGAACTATTTTCACAGCAAAACAAAAATCCGACTGAGTATTCTCCAAATACAACAACGTGCCATTCAATTGTCGATACAGGGACGGGTCTACTGGATCAGAGTCTCTCAACTTCTTCAGATCTGTCATCATGGGAGTTTTCCATGGATTTACAATCCATTATTCCGGTCTTCTGAAGAACCATTTCAATACACTTCCTCTGTCATAGGAAGTTTTCACCATGCTTATGCTATACATGAGAGGCTCTACACCAAGTTGCTTGAATCCATACAAGGTCTTCTTCCATCTGCATTCATGGGTCTCTTTCTAGTATACCTCAAAACCTTGAGGTTGCTCTACATATGATTCTTCTTCAATTACTCTATTGAGAAGAACAATCTTTACATCCATCTGACGTAAACTCCAACCCATGGATGCTGCAAGAGATATAATGGCTCAGGTAGAGGTATATCCGGTTACTGGAACAAGTTGTCATCATAGTTTTCTCCCTCCTTCTGGGAGAACTTTCTAGCCCCAAATCTAGCCTTGTATCTATCAAAAATTCCATTTATAAGTCTTCGCAGATTCTTCAATGTACCATATCATTAGGGATTATCTCCTTCCTAATCCCGGATTCATGTCTGGATGAGAAATATCTAGAACTTCCTTGTTTTTATTTTGAGACTGCATGTTTTTGGAATTATGCAATCAATTACCTCTATCTAAGAGAGTCCATGCTTCCGTTTTCTGCATCTCTCTTTTATTTATGCAAAGTGTCACAATCTTGTTATGGTTTCCTTTTAATTACTGACTTCCTCTCAGTCTTTTTAAGTTTGTTTTTGTCTGTTCTGATTGCTTCCCATCTGGCAGTTTTTGCAATAAATGTGTCATCCTTATAAAATTCTTCTATGACAACTTCCACAAGTATTGTTCATCAAAGGTTTGTCAACATATTTCACAAGGGTACCTACCCGAAACAAGAAAATAAGAAAAAGAAAGATACAAGAAAATATGTTTGTGATAGGAAGTCAAAACAAGAATAAGGACAAGGATAGAGGCAATTGCTACAAGCCTAGAAATACATCTTCATGATAGCCTTCATGAAATAAACTTCCTAAGACAACAAGAACAACAACGTTTCCGATACAACATCTTTCATATGAATGATAGTTTCTTGGTAGCATTGCTAATATGATCTAGTCTGAGAACAAGAACACAAAATATCTCTTAGAGTAGGTGTTAGTTCATGTTTTCAAATAAGTACACTAAGTAGTATAATATACTAAGTACTTATCAATACTCACTTAAGTGACAATAATAAGGATGTCAAAACTTGATATGCAAACCTGAATTCTTGCTATTGTTCCACTTGAATTTCTTTTCTTCTAGGGAAAGTATCATTTCTGACCTGTCCCTTAACTTAAAAAAATATGATTTCTTGACAGAAAATTGAGTTAGAGAATACAATCTCAACCTTATAATATCTTGACTAAACTCAACTTATAACTTTGACTAGAAGTTCATAATGCCATAACAACCAGAGATATATCAAGTCAAACATGGAGAGTGTGTTGATCTTTTGAATGCAATGAATCCAAGATCACTGCTTTGAACAACATCCCTTGTACATTCCCTGCAAACACACTCATGGTAGTGATACAAATTAAAATAATATGTATAGGTACATATCTTTGTTACCCGATTGTGACGGTAAACCTTATAATGACTTTGTTGGACCAGAGGTTTAGCTGCTAGAGGATTGGTAAACCTCATAATGTTCCTTTTTGTAGATTTCTCTTGGGCACAACATACACTTTCTTCATGCTAGGTCTTCTGTCTTCATAACTTCCTTCCATTTTGACTTTTGATTCAACCTTATATTTTGACTTGATCAAACATTGACTTTGATCAAAATTTCAAACTTGACGTCTTGGTTTGCTGAGAGTACCAGTAGGTGCACTAGGATAGGGTGCACTAGGCTATCTAAGAATTAGGTCAAGCACTTCACTTAATATGCCTCAACATGAGGGTTAGGGTTTCGTTGCTGCAACAAAACTTTGACTGCAACTGCAACTACAACTACAATTGAGTAAATCCTCCTTCCATTGGTTAGATTGTCCGAAGATAGTGTGGGCCCATAACTTGTTATAATAAAAGGTGTGCTCGTTTCACGGTAGACAATATGTCAATATTGTCACCCAACCATAGGCACAAATTCCACCTTGAGCACCTTAACCTTGAAAGACAAAATAATTCTAGATGCAAACCTTAGAACCAATAGCAAACCAAGGTAGCGTACCTCTCTCCAAAGCTAGCATACCAAGTAGAAAGTTGAAACCATAGCCAAGAAAAAATTCCAACCATAACCAAAGACCGAGTCACCACTACAACAATTGCAACTCTCCTCCAGTTATGCGCACCACTTGTCCTTATGCAGTTGTGAGAGTGAGTGTGTCAAATGAGCTCTACTGCCCTCTTATTTATAGTCCTCCAATTGACCTAACTAGGCCGACTTCTACTTCTGGAGGATAATAATTTAATATAAATTATTATCTTGAGCCGACTTTTCTTCTAAGTTTATTTCCTTAGACTTCTAGGGTTTCTCTTGCTTCTTGGAATATTCTAGACTCGTCAAAGGTTACACTTAGAGGTTAATACCTCCCGCAACTACCGTAATATCAACACACATGACAACTATTATAGAAAGGATATAGAATCTACATGGAAGATAATCACTGTGTGATTATGAACATATATCCAAGCAATCAACTTATTGCAATAATTCATATGACAAGCAACATAATGTTTCCACTGACATTGAAGCGATCCAAGAAGAAAAATATAGTGCAAGATGTCTATGACATAAAAGATGCACAGTATGACACTACATTAAAAGAAAAAAGTGAAGTAGTAAGTGCACGTAGTTCCAAAGTTAGTGCACACAGTTTCAAGGAAAAAGGAGACAATGGAACAGAGATGTAGACAACATTCCAATCTGAAGTGCAGGATGATCTTGGTTGTGGCATTTCATATTTGGACATTTGAACTTTGGAGGTATGAAGCTGCTACATATAAAATATATGGTGAAAGGTTTGCCATTAATTCAAAAACTAGAAAGAATATGTGAAGGCTGCATTTTTGGAAAGCAACATAGAGAGTCATTTCTAGTTGGCAAGTCATACTATAATGTCCCCCACCTCTTAGAGAGGTGATGAGGAGACTCAGTGGCCTAGGCACCCCCACTAGGTCATAGTCTCACACTAAGGGGGGAAAAAGTCAAGAAGCTAAAAGTTATATTTTTAAGTTGACTTAAGAAAGGAAAAGGATAAAGGAGTAAAAGATAACTCAACAGAAGAATAGAAGATTAACCCTGGAAGTTAACCTAACTCAATAGAGAATTAGAAGGAAAAGTATAAGTAAGAGGCTGGGGTGCACCTATTATTCATTCTGGTTTTGGATTAGCATTTGCTATTGCTCTTGAGCATTCAGTTTGGAGGTTTTGCTGTAAAAACCCTTGTGAGCAACTCAGTGGTGAAATATCCACTCACCTTGTTCCACAACTTGGTCTCGGGGATGAAAGACTCCTCCACACCATTCTAATCTCAGGGCCAACTTATCGAGGGAGGTTCGATCCAACTTATCCTGAGGGCCTGGGGCCATTCCGACAGTTGGGTTTTGTTTGCAGGGGCAGGACCATCAGTTTGAGGTCTTTTCTGGAGGGTTATCATCATTGTACATTTGTCTATAGATTGGGACGTCGTGGAGCCATAGGGGACGTCATGTGATTCAGTAAAACTTATATCTAGGGAGATATGCTTGAGATCTGAGCCCGAAACTTCTCCCATGGGATTCTCATAGCCCGATCTATATTCTTGGAGAGTTTTAGAGCATTTGGAGGCCTCCTTCACCAGGGCTGAACAAGCTAGGGTTTCAGTCATCCAGTGGGGCACACCATTCAGTGGAGAATTCAGATCTACAGGGTTTGAGAGTGGATTTGGGAATTTGGACATATGGGTTTTCCTTACAGTTGCCCGATCTATCATTTGGCATATTTCTCGGGATGATTGGACACTTTTGGTAGCAGGGCAGAATTATTGAGGGTTTCAGCCTTCTATTGGAGCGTGGCATTCTTCAGTTAGAGAGTTTGGCATTCATATCTGCTTGTATTGATCTTCATTTCTTATTCAGCCTTTGGAGGCATCTTTTGTATTATCGGGAGCATTTTGTAGCAGCTCATATCTATTGCTTGTACAACCATCTGAGGTTTATGCCAGATCGACCATCTATTGTATTGATCTTACATTGCTCATAATAAAAAGGTTGGATCTTTGCTTGTGATTCTACATCTTGAATATATTGTGATCTCCATGTGTTGATGAATCTCGTATGCACTTAATAACTCAATAAATTAGTAGTAGTTAGTGATTCCAATAAAGAATTTGTCTTGGGATCATTACAGTGGTATCAGAGCCTCGATCCTCCAGACCTGTGGAGAGATTGGTGCATGCATAAGTACATGGGAATTGTTATGGGTCCGAGGAAGAAAAACAACAGTGAAACAGAGGCATAAATGGAAGGGTTAGGAGACGACCATGAGCCTCAGGGCTTGGCTCTCTTAGTATCCAAATTTGGTAAGTTCCATCAAAACATGAACTACACAGAAAGCACATTGGTTCGACAGTTGGATGAGTATCAGGAAACCAACAGAAGGGGACATGCCGAAATCTCTGAAACCTTGAAGAAAGTTGATGAGAATCTACAGAAAATGAACGAGAACCAAACTAGGATAACTGACCTTCTGATGAAAGTAACCCAACGAGGCAAATATCCTGATACATATGGGAATAAGGAGGCTGGAGGGTCCGGTGGAACCCATGAGGAAGTCAGATATAACCCAGAGAAAGGACCAGGATCCGAAGGAAGTCTTGGAGGTGGCACGTTCCATGGGCATATGGGTAGCAGGACCAATCATAGGCCATATGTGCCAGTGTTCATGGATGAACCACTAAGCCAACACTTAGGTAGCAAAGCTAACCCCAGACCATACATGCCCACATTCACAGATGAGCAAGGGCAACCTGAACAGGTTGAAGATTTTGTGGAACAATTAGCCAGGAGTACCAGGGAATACTATAGCTTGGATACGAAAGTTCAAAGATATATGTCCCTAGACCAGTATTGTCAAATCAGGTTCAGAAACCAGCCTAGGACAAACCACAGGGTCAACTTTGAGTTTGAGCGAAGGGCAGGGAAGATAGAGATTCCATACTTTGATGGTACGACTAAGATGAAATCACAAACATGGGTGCAGAAGCTGGATACTTACCTGCAGCTTAATCCCATGAGAGAGATGGAGGCCATCAAGTTTTCCACTATGTACTTGGATGGAAAGGCCCACGACTGGTGGTACCATGGGCTCACCACACTCGGCCACAAACAGATTGTATCCTATACAAAATTCACTCAGAGGTTCATTGATAGATTTGATCTAGGAAATCCTGAGTTACATTTCCGAGAGCTCACACAACTCAAGCAAATAGGTACGGCTGAGGAATACATTGATGAGTTCCAGAGGTTGGTAGTGATGGTGCAAGATATGTCCCCAACCAGGCTCATGATCCTCTTTACAGAAGGATTGATGGAACCCTTGAAGGGTTGGGTTAAGGCCTTCAAGCCTACCAGCCTACATGAAGCCATTTGGAAGACGAGGGATATGGGTCCAGCTGCTAAACCAAAATTCATACC